>VZZY01004020.1:80808-166299 GCA_013400335.1 Eurystomus gularis | reverse complement strand
GGCCCGGCCTTACAGCCTGCACCCCGGAACCCTGCACCCCGGAACCCGGGCACCCCTGCACCCCGGAACCCGGGCGCCCCTGCACCCCGGAACCCGGGCAACCCTGCACACCCAGCACCCTGCACCCTGGCGCTCTGCACCCCAGAACCTCAGCACCCCCACACTCTGCACCCTCAGCACCGTCAAACCCCGCACTTCCAGCAGCCCTGCACCTTGCACACCTGCACCCAGCGCATCCAGCAACTCCAGCAGCCTGCGCCCCCAGTACCTCTGCAGCCTGCACCCAAACCATCCCTGCACCCAGCACCCCACTGCTCCCAGCACCTCTGCACCCAGCACCCACTGCACCCTGCATTCCCGATACCCCTGCACCCCAGCACCCTTGTGTCCCCAGCACCCTGCACCCTGCAGCCCTTGCACCTTCCTGAGTCCTGCGCCTTCTGCAGCCAGTAGCCCCCCCACCCCCTTCACCCCCCATGCCCTTCTGCACCCAGTGACCCCTGCCCCTGGCACCCTGTGCTGGGCAGCACGTGTCTGGCATCGGGCTCGGGCTGGCACATATCCTGCGCCCTGGAGCGGAGCCTCTGCAGCAGCCAGCACCTACCCTCTCCAGCCATGTTGGCTGGGCAGACTCCCAGTCCTGCACTCTTGAAAATCTCCCTCATGCACTCGGGGGTCTCACCAGGCTCCCTGGCACCCACAGCAGGGCTGGGCCAGATTGTGGAGCTGCTCCCTTGCTCTCTAGCCCTGCTGCAGCCCAGGGCACAGTCCCCTGAGATACAGCTACGGCAGGAGAAAAAGTGCCCGGCCAGGGGCCAAGGCATTTTGGGTTGTGCAGCTGGAGCCACCTCTCTGCCACAGGTGCCTCTTCCTCAGGGTGGGTGAAAGTGGCCATGCGGAAGTTCTGGACATTCCCAGAGGACCATGGGGCAGTGTGACACCAGCAGTGTGGCAAGGTGAGGTCCAAGCAGTGACCCCAGCTCCTGAGACTCAGCGGATAACAAAGAGTGAGATGAAGGTGACCTGGAGGTCCAGCCCCACAGGAGGTGCACTGTGGTGTGAGGGGACCTCATGGGCACGAAAGGGACCTCGTGGGGGACCAACTGCTGTTTTCTTTTCAGTCATGGGACAGTCGGTGGTTTTGTGGATTTGGAGGCTGGGCTTTGACCTGGTACTGTGCCCTCAGGCCTCAGTTTCCCCAGGTAATGGGTTGCACGTGGTTTTATATTTTTACTCTGATTTCTCAAGAGAAGACTTCTCTGCCCCTGCAGAGCCAGGAGCCCAGAACAATGACACCAGAGCTGAGGAGCAATTTTCCACATGCAGAACGAGACACAATCCAAAGGGGCACAACTTTGTGGAGAGATGTTTCTGTAAGACATTTATACAACCTGCTGTGGCACCAGCCTCTAGAGATCAGGTTTACTTCATAGATTCATAGAATGCCAGGTTGGAAGGGACCTCAAGGATCATCTAGTCCAACCTTAAGTGTAGTTTAAGTGGGATGGACCAGCACCCTGTCAAAATGAGTCTTGAAACTGGCTCATGTAGGAGAATCCACCACTTCCCCTGGGAGGCTATTCCAATGTTGAGGTTGTCAGGTTGAGCCCTGCAACCTCAAAACTCCAAATCTCCTTCTCTGGAGACTTTCAAAACCCGCCTGGACACATTCCTGTGTAACCTGCCCTAGGTGAACCTGCTCTGGCAGGGGGGTTAGACTAGATGACCTCCAGAGGTCCCTTCCAACCCCTGTGATTCCATCATTTTCACCCAGCTAAGCTCTGCTAGGTTGCAAGGGGATGCTCAGCTGCTCCTGTGCTTGAGATAATCGGGCTGGTTATGCTATCGCTGTGCTTTGCCCTCCCATGCCAATGCAGAGTGCTCGGGGCAGCCCGCTGCCAGCCAACAAGGCTCAGTCACACCCAGGCTGGATTTGAGCCAGTCCTAAATTTAGGGCTGACACGGGGGCATTTGCGATTCCCTTACACCTGGGTAAAGAGGCAGGACCTTTATTCCAACAGTTGTTGGAGGGAGGCCACATGCGGAGGAGGTTGCTCCTGCAGGAGCCAAGGATGCTGAATTCAATCCTGGGGCTGCCTGGGGCAAATATGGACACACAGAAGATAGAGAACCTGAAATGTGGTTGGCTTGGCCTCACATGGGGGGTATCTCAGAGCCCGTGATAATTAATGTTGGGGAAGAGTTTCCGTCATGTGCACTGGGAGGCTGCCTTTTTTTTTGGAGACAGAAAGCATTTTCCTTCCAGAGGGACCTGCTAAAGGTCCCCATGCTCTCAAGGGAGACCTCAGGAAGCAGGAATATCATTGCTCTCTGTATTTACTCCACCTGTTGTAGCTCCGCCTCATACCAATGAAAAATTCATCATCCCCCTATTCTTGTGTGTAATTTCTGCCTGAAAATGTTTCATCTTTTTAATTTTTTTTAACAGATTCCAGCCGAGGAAATGTCCTTACACCAGCTTGCAGCTTCCCACCCAAACCCCTGTGGCACTGGACTTGTTAGCAGAGATTGCCTCCTGATAGCATGCGAGTTACTGTGGTCCCTGCCTGAGAAGGTGGCCAGCCAGTGCTCAGACACAACATGCCCCTCACAGCAGAGATGGGAGCTGGGCAAGTCCATCCCCACACTGGCAGAGACAGAAGCAAATGAGCAAAAAAGACTGTTCTCATGTACCAGCCCCCCTCCGCCTGTCTTGCACCAGCCCTGGCAGGTTTGGAAACAACCAACTGTTTCCTGCTGGTTTGAACCAAGAGGTCCCAAGATCTGGTCCCTGCAGAGGAGCCGTGGTGGCACACATGGGGATGTCAGGTCCCCACGGCTGCACCTCTGCAGTGCTGTCCCCCATCGTGTCACCCTGTGGTCTCCATGCCAGGAGTGTGGGACTGGGCAGCGTGTCTTGTGCAAGAGCCAGCACCACTCCAGACCTCTCCAGACAAGAGCATATTTGAAATTCCCAGAAGGTTTGATATGGTTGCTCAACCAAGATCCTTAAAGAAACTGAATTCTCAGGGCTGTTCCCGCATTCATGTGAGTGATGATGGCTTATTCTCCGTGTTCCCCTGTCCCATGGTTTAACAACTGGGTTACCAAAGATCAGCACAAACAAATGTCACTCCCATGCCCCATATGTCGTGCTCCCAGGTCAACCCGTCCCTCTGGTGTTGGGTGAGATGCTGCTGGGTGGACCCTCTGCACAGTCCCACTCGCTGCTCATTCTCTCTCTATGAGCTTGTGGGATCCCAGTGCTGCCCTTGAAATGTCAAAGCATGCCTTGAATACCATGTCAAAGCATGCCTTGAATACCCAAAACACTGGATTTTGGTACATCCTACCCCCATGCCCTGTTCTTCCAAGAAGCTGGCTGAAGTGGTGCCCTGCTGCAGCTTGCTGTGGTGTGCTATGTTCAACGGGGATGAATGGGATGGACGCAATGCACTGGTATGCTCCATCAGCTGCAATTAATTTGGAGCACCTTGGATCTCTTGGCCACCAGCAACGCCTGCATATGTGCACCATGTGACCACCATGTTTGTTACTCCCATCCTAGGTAACCTCCAGCCTGGTGAGTTGTCACAAGGGTAGGAGATGGATCACCAGCATGGGAAACCTCAGGCCAAAATTATAGTCATGTGGAGGAAGGACTTTTCCTGAACACTTTGCAGGACTTGGTCTCCTGGGGACATGGTTGCAGGAGTCTGCAGCCCAGCTCCCTGCCTGGTTGTCTGGGCTGCACCTCCAGCAAAGCACCAAAACCCCACAAGAAGGAAAAAGACAGCTGGGTCCATACAAGGGTTTTAAGGGGGTGGGAATGAGGAACAGGAGCAAGTTTGGCTCTGCTGAAACCCCCAGCCAAGCTCAGGGGCTTAATCTCAGCCCAGGTCACGGGGAGACATGAGGTTTTGTGGCGATTCCTTTCCTTTCCCCTCTGGGCACACCATGGTCTTTATGGACAGGGTGAAGCCATTTCCCAGGACACAGGTATGAGCCTGACACAGCCAGACCAGATCAAATGCTCTGCTTCACCCCGACGTCAGGGGATGCCTGGGCTGGGTTTGGCAATAACGCAGACACAGCCCGAGGAATGCGTGGGAAATACCCACACAGAGGACGGGGAGGTACTCAGCGCAGTGTCAGTGGCCCAGTGAGTGTCTTGAGCAGACAGAGCTGGTAGAAATTGAGATTGAAAGACAGGAAAATTGCTTAACTGATCACAGGCTGTGTCAGAAACTGAACTGGTAAAACTCCCAGCCCCCAGTGGGAACTGGAGAGGGGGTGGCAACATGCCCTGGTCCCAGCACTGCCCCTGCATGCCCTGGAAGACCCTCAACACAGATCTTGCTGCAAATCTGTCCTAACAACTCTCCTCTTGATAATAAACCAAAAGCATGAGAAAAATGATGCAAGTCCTGCTGTCCAGGCGCATGAAAAAACAGTGCCTTGGAGAAGTTTGCAGGGTCTTCAAGTTCACCTGCCTGATGGCAATGGGCGGAGGAAAGACTCAGGGAGGAAGGTACTGTGGGGCAGCTGAATAAAGCTTGTCTTAGACAAACTCAAAACTTCAATTGCTGGCTTCAGAAACACCATCAAAGGCAGAAGTGTGACATAAAATGAACTGAGAAGGCAAAGTCCTGAGCCATGTCAACCTTCAGGGGGTTGTCGAGGCTCTGCAGTCTCTCCAAGAGCCTGGGCACAGGCAGGAGTCCTGCAGAGACCAAGGTCCCCCCCACAGCGTCCAGCTGGGCAGACTTAGTGGCACAAGGAAGAGTTGACCTGGTGGCAGGTATGGGGAGATTGTTCCTCCATGAGGATGCAGATCCATAGGTGGGAAGACCTTACTTCAGATCTGGGGGTTTTCCTGCTGCGGGGCCAGGGAGTGGGTTTGTTCCTGGTGCCATGGGAGGGGGCTGTGCTGGCAGAGGTTCTCCCACTGTCTGCCACTCTTCCATCCACTTTCTGAGACATTTCTCCACGAGGATTTGCTCTTTGCAGTGAGCAGATGCTTAACATGGCTTTATTGTGCTACCCTGGTAAGTAGTCTATCTGAAGAGTCTACAAACAGATGAGAACAACTCCTAAGGGCTACCAGAGCTCAACAATACATGATAGTTTCTATAATATTGGGTATTTTTGCACAGTGGGACGTGCCTGATCTGCCGCTGCCTGTGCTTCTCATGTCCAGTGAGATTAAGGAGAAGAAGCTGACCTTGGCTCGCTGCGCACTCCTGGACAAGGTACAAGGCTGATCCATTTGCTCACTTACTGCTTTTATAGCAAGTAAATGGAGAGGAGCATGGAGAGGAACAGTGAGGATGGGATCCTGAGGGGGATGACACAGGCTTGAGGATCCCCCTCCTGGGCTGATGACAAGTCAGGACAACTGCAGAGTTAAGAATGAAACTTCTCTTTTTATTCAATCATTTCTCCTCCCAAGAGAGCCACTGAACCAGGAACACAACATCCATCAGCTTGAAGGCCAGTTTTGAACAGCTCTGAAATATTTTACAGAATATTTCTATCTCCATGCTTTGTGCCAAAATGTTTCTCCCTTTTCTTCTTTCCCCCCTCCTATTTTATCAGTGAAAAAACAACCCAACAAAACTCAAATATTATTTTGTTCTGATTTCAGCAAAGAACCAAGAATGCAAAAATTCCACCCTCGTGTAACAAAAGGCAATCAGGAACATGTTCCTTGCAAAACTGCAGACATGCTTTGGCATTTACTTTGCTTTAAGGCCATTGAGAAGGTGTTGGCTGAAGGTGGAGAGGAAAGCAAGCCACGTAACGAAGGCAAGCAATGATGCACCCTTTGTACGAAGTCACCAAGGTGTATTTGTAGCGAGAAGAGCATCGCAGCACGTGTTTGGAGCAAGCTCAGCCCTGCGCTCGGCGCAGCCTCTGCCCGCAGACGTTACAGGCACAAGAGGGGCTCTGTTTATTTGCAGGGTGATTCTACTAGCTCTGCATCTAACAGGGTAAACATTTCTGTGCAGCTAAAAGGCCAACCATGCTGCCGGCGCTCACCCAGCGTCAGTTCCAACTTGCTCTTCTGGTTGAGGATAAAATGTTGCACGTTTTGAAAGCCCAAACTTCTTTCCATGGGTGAAATCTGCCCTGAGCCAGCAGCAACAACCACCTCCAGCACCCACCATGGGAACCCTCCAAACCTGGGTTGTCCCAAGGCTCACAAGGCCACAATCCCATGGGTTTTCATATCCTGAGGGATGCTTGTGCTGCTACTCTGTGGCCTGGCAGCAGCAGAAAAAGTTTCAGTGGAGGTATCCTCGAGGCTGGTGCAGGAGAGGTCAGAATGGGGAGCTGGCAGCTCAGTGGGAGCCCTGTGCTAGTGGCCTCCTGCCTCTGGCAGCTGAGATGCATAGAGAGCTAGTGTGTGATGGAGGAACTGGTACTGCTCGCTCGTCTGGATCATCCCGCCTCTGCAAGGGAAAGGCAGGTCCCACTGACACCTCACCGAAGCCCACAACCCCGTCTCTGGCTCGCTGCTCTCCAGGCACAGATATTCCTGCTTCACCCACCACGTCCAAGTACCTCTGAAACAGGTGCCGGAGCTGCCCAAGGAGTATTTGGGCTCAGAAGTGTTGCTAGGCTGTTCAAAGTGCAAATTAGCAAGTGATTTGGCTCTAATTTCTACTGGCACCTCTTGAAAAGTGGCAAAATCAAGTGTTTCTGGATTTAGTGGCTGAGCTGGAAGGAGCAGAATGGCTGCTAGGTCCAGAGCTGCTCTCCTCTCCCACATGTCCTCAGGTCCCCAGAGCTACAACAGCCCTGGCAGCAGCACCAGCTGCCAGCACTGGGGAATCATTGGCTGTTGACATGCCTGCATCTTTCAGCAACCCTTCTGGCTCCCACCAAAGATTGTCCTCATGCCCCCTTATGATGCCCATCCCCATGTCCCTTCTCCCAGGCTTGGCACCCAGCAGGACCCTCTGAAGAGCTGCCTGCTCTGAGCACCCACCTGTCTATGCGGAGATGGCATACGATGCCCAGGATGTCCACCTCGCCCTTGTCCTTCAGCTGCTGGCAACCGATCCTGGTAGCGATGAAGCATCCCGTCCGGCCAATGCCTGCGCTGTGGGACAGACACAGCTCTGCTGAGTACCAGCAATATCCACTGCCTGGACCTTAAGATGTCTGAGCTGGACGTGTTCCTGGATTGGTTTGCTGCCATGATTTCTTCCCAGCTGGGGTCCTGATCCCAGCTGCCAGACTAACTTTCTTAGCCAGGTGCCCAGAAGACATGGGCTGGTGTGACTGCCATGGCAAGGGGGTCTGGCTGGCACAAAACCAGTCTATGGCCCTGTTCCTGAGCAGTGCAGGGGTCTCTGCAGCCCCTTCCCCTCTCCTTCCAGCCATGCTCTAACCCCAGGCACCAAATGATTCTGCCTGCAGCATCCCACGCCGAGTGACAGCTCGGTGCTCTGCTCCACTGTCCCCAAATCCTCTTAACAGGGAGAGAAAACGCACAAGAGGCCACCTCCTCCAGGAGAGCTGCCCTGAAGAACAGCTTCACCGCCGAGCTGCAGGCCATGCTCAGGGGCTAAGAACCTGGCCCGTGGATCTGCCGTGGGTCTGGTGGCTGGGTCCTGACTCTGCAGCCTTCTCCTGCTCCCACCTTGCTGTTCACAGACCCAGGTTCAAACGGGATTCTTTACAGTGCAGTATGCACCATACTAATGCCACTGTCCTGATGCCAGAACAGGAGCTGGTGGCTGAACAACTCTGCTATGGGGATGCCATGCCCTGGGATTTCTGCACCACCATTATGAGTGGAACCAGCTCATGAGCATTCACATGTGGGATTTTCCTCTTGGGCATTTGCAGACTGACTCCGAGGTGAAGACCACACAGGGGCTCATACCTGCAGTGCACAACAATGGGCCCTGGGCTGGCTGCAGCCTGCAGAATCTCCTCCACCTTGGACACCAAGTGCAGCAGGGGCTTGGCTGACTCAGGTGTCTGCTGGTCTGGCCATGAAGGGAAGAGGATGTGTTTGACCTGACGACATTCACCTTCAAGCTTTTCCAGCACAGAAGAAAGAGAAATCAGGATATGGGATCATGGACTAGTCCAAATGAAGTCATGGAGTCCAGCTCAAGCAGAGGCTGGGCAGCCTGTGCCCATCTCATCTGCCCTCCTCCCAAATCCTTCTTTGAGCCTCTGCTAAGAGAGACCTGTGTGCCAGGGACACTGGGAAGTGTCCCATCCCAGAAGAAGGAAACAGATGCAGAGTGTCCCAATACTGCCCCCACAGACCAGGCAAAGCCAGCAAGATCTTTTTGGCTAGTGTCAGCCAAGGGTGACTATGGGGCAGAGCCCAATAGCGCGTTGCAAAGAACAACAGGCTAGTAGAGAAGCTCTCTCCAGCTCACCCATCCTCCTCTGCACCCCAGGGCTGGATTCTCCTCCCTCTCAGCACCCTCAGGCAGGCAGGAGCTCTGCAGACCCTTCTGACAGAGTGCTCATAAGACCCAGGTCTCCAAGCCATGAACCCTCTGCTCTCCCATCACATGGTGTTGATGTCCTGCTAGAGAGCCCAGGGGTGTTGAAGGCACTGCTGGACCCTCTGACCCCAGGATGGAGCTCAGACCCACCTGGATGGAGAGATCCCGGACCACATACTCCACACACTCGCTCACCCCCTGCACGCAGATGGTGAAAGGGCCGTAGCTGCCCTCCTTCTCGGGCCAGTAGTGGACACATTTCTGAAAGAGCAAGGCAAGGTTTGTGGTTATGGAGATACCCAAGGCTCTCACTGGATATTTGAGCTGTGCTTTGCTTGGTACCTTTGGGAAGGGCCATCACTTGGGGAGGTGTGGGAGCACAGGGAAGGTGGGTGTGGGGTCATACAGAGCAGAAGCTAAGGAAAGGGTAGATCCCTCTTCCCACATCTGCTTGCCCTGCACCCTCTCCCATGACCTGGGAGCTGCATGGCTCTCCCCAGCCCCATGGGAGCTGTGCCTGGGCCAGTCCATGTCCTGCCGGACCCAGCCTGCCAGTGGAGGGCACAGGGAGAAGGGAGGAAGGCCATGATTGGGAAACAGAGAGTGAGGTCCCCCGGACAGGTGCTGCTTGCATGGGGAGCCAGGGATCCCAGCCAAGGCCACCACAGAGGGTACAGTGCTGCCAGCTCTCATCCCAGCCTGGATCCACTCACTGAGAGTTCCATGGCCATCAGGAGAGCTGCTCGGCCCTGGAGGGACACTTCTGACCGGTGCTTCTCTCCCTCTCCCAGGGGTTGCCCTAATCTCTTTATCCTATTATCCGACATGCCCAGAGCATGAGAGGCCACATGAGGAGGAGAGACTTTGCTGGATGGGGCCAAGGCTGCAGCCATGGGGCTGTCCTCCTCCATGTGTGATCTATCAGGAGTACCCTCTGAGAGCAAAGCAGAGAAAGCAAGCGGGTGCTCAGACCCCACATTTGGTCTCACATAACTCTTTACCATTGCTGTTACCCCACCCCACCCTTTGCTCCTGGCTGGGTTGCTGTGCCTGGGCCTAGGGAGGGACAGCGGTACCTCTTTGCGCTCCTGGAGCTTGGTTATCATGATGATGAGGCATGCCTCCTCCTGCCACACCATCTCCCAGAAGTCGGTCACGGTGTTCGGCATAGGTCCTTGGGTGGCAATGTACTCCCGGGGCCGCCCCGCGTAGCCCTGCCAAGCACGTGGTCCATCAGTGACACTGGAGGAGGTCCCTGATGTGTGAGGAGAGCCTACCCCAGGCCACTGCAGCTCTCATGGTGCTTTTCTTCCTCTACAGGTGAGAGGCTGAGCCACACAGGCTATTTCCTACCAACCTGTCCTTGAAATGTATTTGTAGACCTGATCAGAAACTACCAGACATCCTCTCCATCCTTTTGGTCCCACAGTCCAGGAGCCAGCCCATGAAGCAAGTCAGGTGCACCCAAGTTCCTTGCAAGCAACCCCAGGTTACTGGTGATGATAGCCAGCATGACGGCCACCTTGGTGAGGCAGAGCTCACACAGGGAGCCTCCTCACCACAGGCATTTGCCCACGGACAAGCAGAAGTCATCAAGTCCTTCTCTGACTGGGACCTGGAATAGTCCTAGCTGGGTGCCACCAGCCCTGCCTCCCCACTAGGCTCAGGAGGGGACATGACAGTCCCCAGCAGTGAGTCTGGGAACTCCTGGAGGGGTGGTTGGCACAGGTCTCTGCCCTGCTCCTGCCCCAGGCTCTGTTCCACAACTCCAAGCATCCCTCTAGAGTCCCTTCTTCCCACAGTATAAAATTGCCAAAGGAGTAGAAAATCCTGGAGGTGCCTTGGAGGCCTCCTGCTTCACACCACGGGCAAAGGTGTGGAGAAGCCTTCTCCTAGGGTCGGTAGCATGTTACTCGAGCTCTCAGCTGGAGACACCCTTTGGCAGTACAGCAAAGAGGGAGAGACCCAGCTGAGGATGCCCAGGGATGCTGGGGGAGACACCCAGAACACCCACAGCTTTTGGAGGAGTGAGTACACAGCACTCTGACCAGAGCTTTATGGCTTCATCAGGAGAGATCTCAGTTAAAAACACACCCCAAACCCTTGTGATTTAATCTAGGTCTTTCCAGCAACCCTGTGAAAAATTTGGTCCCACAAGAAGTTGCACCAGCCCAGCAGTTCCCATCCAGGAACATCTTCAGGAATGTTTTGTGTAGCCCTTTTCTCATGCCTCAAGATGATTTCTTTTTTCTAGGAAACCTGATTTTCCATGCAGAAGGAGACTTGCAACAAGATGTGGAGGTGTCAACACTGGGGATTTCCCCCATCTGTTCCTCATGCTCAAAAACATTCCATGGAATACAGTGAGCAGGAAAAACATTCAATCCCCTTTGGGGCTTGATGTGATCACTGAATAATCATAGAGTCATTTAGGTTGGAAAAGACCTCTAGGATCATCAAGTCCAACCTTCATCCCAACATCTCCCTGACCACTAGACCATATCCTGAAGTGCTACATCTACTCATTTTCTGAGCACCTCCAGGGATGGTGACTCCACCACCTCCCTGGGCAGCCTGTTTCGATGCCTGATCACTTTTTCAGTAAAGAACTTCTTCCTAATACCCAATCTAAATGTCCCCTGGCACAACTTGAGGCCATTACCTGCAGAGTTCTTCTAGACTCACTGTGCCCCTGCCCAGCACGCCAGAAGTGAACTGGATTGCTGAACTGCTGATGTGCCCACAAACTCCTGCACTGGGACACCCATGGGGAGGCAAGTGGAAGGAAGGAGTCCAGAAATAGTAGCTCCAAAGAGGGATGTGTGGACACACATGTGCGAGACAGAGATGGGCAGTGTCTGTGCACACTGATGCATGTGGACAGGGTGATGGTGTCACCAGCTGTGAAGCTACACGCTGCCAGGCTACTTCAGGAAGACTACTCTAAAAGCAGTTCTCTGCTACCCATGTTCAAGCCCTCATTTGGACCAGCAAAGCCTCCCAACAGTTTTAGACATAGAATTATAGAATCATAGAATGCATTGGGTTGGAAGGGACCTCAAAGATCATCTAGTCCAACCCCCCAGCAGTCAGCAGCGGCATCTCTAATGAAAGCAGGTTGCTCAGAGCCCCATCAAGCCTGGCCTTAAATGTCTCCAGGGATGGGGCCTCCACCACCTCTTTGGGCAACCTGTTCCAGTGTTCCACCACCCTCAAAGTGAAGAACTTCTTCCTAACGTCTAATCTAAATCTACCCTTCTCTAGTCTAAAACCATTGCTCCTTGTCCTATCACTACAAGCCTTTTTAAGAAGTCCCTCCCCAGCTTTATTGTAGCCCCACTTCAGATACTGGAAGGCTGCAATAAGGTCTTTTTGGAGCCTTCTCTTCTGTCTCATTGGATTACAGCCATGAGCACTATCAGGGCTACTAGATGCCCTCCAGTCCCAACCTGCAACTTCAGACCACCTTCTAGGGACCTGCCCATCACACCAGAGGGCCTTTTCATGGGTACTTTTCTGAGGCCCACATTCCTATGCTCTCCTTGCTATCACTTACTCAGAGTGTCTGTGGACCCACCTCTGTGTCCCAGTGCTCCTGGCCTGTCCTGAGGGGATGGATGCTGAAATGACATTAATTGCTCAGAAAGAAGCCAACCAACCAGGTGAAGCTGGCACCTGGCTGACACAAGAGCCTGTTTCAAGGTGATGTGTGGTTCAGCACAAGTGAGAGGCTGCAGCCTGGAAGGAGTCATTTGCACAGGAGGACAATTATCATAAATTAGGCTGCCTGAAGTAACACCCTTGGGTCTGGGAACTTCTCAGTCTCTGGAAAGGGGCCCCATTGGATGTCAAAGATAAGCCAGGCCCTCCCCTTTGCTAGCTTTCTTCTTGGGAAATGGCAACAAAGCCCCTGAGTGGGGAGGAAATTCCTGGGTGCGTGAGGGTTGAATAGCCCCAATGTTCTGTTGACATCACTTGCCTCCTGTGGCCTTGCCAGACAATGGGCTAGTGTGTGAGGAAGAGATGGAGAAGCCACTGCAAGCGAGCCCATGCAGGTGCTCAGCTTGGCCAAGCAGCAGGGTGCAGGACAGCAGGTGACAGTCAGAGCCCTGGCATGTGGGTCCCAGTGTGACACCTGTGGCACTGGGAAGTTTGCAGCCTGATGCCTTGTGAGCTGTGGGCTGCAGGGCTGTGGGCTGGGAGTCTACCTGCTCTCCAGCCAGGCACAACACTCACCGTGATGTAGTTGGCATTTATGTAGCTGTCTTCCTCCTGGTTGCCTGCCCTCCTGAGGCAGACCCGGCTCTCAGGATCTGAAAGACATGGCAGGCATTACCCCAGGGACAGTCTTTCAGAGCCTGACCCTTCCCATCCTCTCTGCCTCAGCTCCAGAGGCTGGAGGTTGAGTCCTCCAGCTCCATGTCATGTTCAGAGCATGCTCCCTTGCGCCCCTTGTTGCCCCTCTTCACCCTCACTACCATGGCAGGGTACCAAGAGCCGTGCCCAGACCTGCCTGTGAGCATGGGGGGTAACTAACCTGCCAGGCAATGACCCCTCAGAGCCTTCCCGCAGTGCCTGTCTAGAGCCCAAATGGGTCCTCCTGTGATGTTTTCAGCCTTTACATCCATAGTGAAATGCCCCTGGGACATGTAAGACCCCACTGTGGCAGGGACCAACCCAGCCTGGTCTGTCATGTGCTGGACACCCTGGGAATATACCCCAAGGAGTAGCTCCATGTACACTCCAAAACACAGTGAAGACCCCCTGCAAAACAGCACCCAGCCCCTGCAACATGGGGAGCAGGAGCAAGCATGGCAGGAACACCAAGAGCACCCAGGAGTGGCCATCCTGGTGCTAGGGCTGCTTGGAGCCAGCTCTCCCATGGACACTGCCCATATGCAGACACACCTCCCCTCCCTTTCCTTGCACATGGCGCCTGGGCAGATGTAAGGCAAAGGGATGCAGTGGAACATACTGGGGAGGATGGTTTTGTATCTGTCCTTAGAGGCACGTCCAGGGATCTCCAGCTCTTCCGGACTGACAAAGTTTGGTGGGATTTTCTGCAGGGGGAGAGAAAAACTGTGAGGAAACCCCCATTGCTGCTGCTTGTGGCAGCGCTGGTGCCTAGCAGCAGCACCGGAGATGTCCTCTCCTGGGATAAGCCCTGTCCTTACCACAGATGTGGTGGGGCACCTTCCTGAGAGGCCACCTTAGGAGAAGAGCCTGGCATGAGAGGGTAGGACAGGCTTTCCAGGGACATCTGTGCACCAGGAAGCAGACAGCCAGGGGATACCCAAGGCATCCCTCACCTCTTCTTGCCCACATTGCCTTCCCTGCCACTGGTGCTGTGGGGCACAGCCGGGCTCCAAGCCTCCCTTGGAGATGTCCACCCCTGCCAGCCTCCCCCACTGCCAGCCCCTGCCATCTCTCATGTGAGGAGGGAGAGGAGAAGGGAGCAGCGCACCGAAAACTCCTCCTGGAGCTGTGTCAGGCTCTGGGCGTGTTGCTGGAGCTCCTCCCTCCTCAGCACATGGCTGGATGTCCTCAGGAACTTCAGCGTGATGTCCCGTGGCGTGCAGACAGGCTGGATGGGCTCAACGCTCCCCAGCGAGCTCATGTCCAGCATCAGCGACACGTTGGAGCCCCTCCTGCAAGGCAAAGGGGTCCCTGTCTGACGCTCTGTCACCCCAGGACAGCAGGACAGCCCATCCCACCGTATCATCAGTTAAAACCACCCCACACCAAGCAAAGGCCAGGTAAAGATTAGCAGAGGATGAAGAAAGGGGCTGAGTAGAGACCCCAGAAGTTGGAGAGTGTTGAGGAACATGTCATGTCACCTTTTGCTGGGAAGCCCTCAAAGGATGGTGTCTAGATCTGGCCTGAGCTGGGCCAGGGGGGTAAGGGCTGCCTCCACACTCAGACCTGGTATCTGCACAGGTCAGCAGGCAGTGGGCTGGTGGGGCCTGGGAAGGGACATTTGGGGGAACCCAAGCCCTGGGGATGAGCAGTGCCACAGGCACCCACCATCTGGGCTGAGAAGGACAGGGCAGCATTTCAGCTGCAGGTGCTGTCCAGCCATGCTCACCTCTCCTGAAGACGCACATGCTTCTTGGCAGAGGGACTGGGCTTGTCCGTCTTGTCCATGTCCGCCCTGGCCGCCCAGGCTAGCAGGCTGCCGTCGTGAACTCTGGAGCACACCAAGCAGGCCTGGACCATGCTGTGGCAGCCACGAAGCCCTCGTCCTGAAGCACGAGGAGTGGACACAGGGCCTTCAGCTCCCAGAGGATCAAGGAGCCATCAGAGGAGAAGTGGCTGGAAAAGAAAAAGCAGATCTGAGAGATATCATGAGGCTGGGTGGGTCCCCCGACATATGGTCCCTAAGCAAGGGACAGGTTTTAAGTCCTCAGTTGCCCTGGAACCAGAAGCCTCAGACCCTGCATCCAGGCAGGTGACACAGGGAGAGCTCCCAGCATGTCCACCCCATGGGACACAGCACTGCAGCCCACACAGTCACCCACTGGTGACCCTGGGCATTGCACCAGTGGCCATCTGCTTGCACCAGAAAGAAGACACCCATGTCCTGTGTTGGCAGAGCATGGTCTGGTTTTAGGGGAGCCCAAGACGCTCCAGCCCTTCCCTGGCATGCCTGCTTTGGCCTGGGGACATGGTGAGGAGGAGGAGCACAGCAGCATCTGGCAGGTGAGATGAGGTGGACTGTAGGCACCACGGGGAGCCTGGCCAGCTCCTGCTGTTGGGAGACACAGGGCCAGGCACCTTCAACAGCCTCATGGCTCTGGTGAGGGACAGATGACCCTGGGACAGCCTCCTCCATCCCGCAGGTCTCAGCAACCGTCAAGAGGAAACTGCTTTATCTGTGTGGTTGAGGAAGAGGTGATGGGGTAGCCCAGCTGGAGACGGGTGCCAGAGCTCCACCACCAGCAGCCCTAGAACAGTCCCTGGCAAGGAAGGGGGGATGCAGGTGATGCTGGTTCACCTCTGAGCAGAGCTCCTCATGGTGCAAGCAGCACCCTGGGATTGTGAAGCTCCTTCTTGTCCCCAGCTCCCTCCATGAGAAGACAAACCCAAACAGAGGATGCTGTGAAGCCAAAGAACTTGGTGGGAAAAGAGTGGGATCCAGGTATCCTATCAGCTCAGAGAGGTCCTGCAGTGAAGCAGGTCCATGCTGTGGCCGTGCCATTTGGGAACGCAGCTAGGGCAGGAGCTGTTCCTCACCAACAACATTTCTGGGGGTGGTAATGCCACCACTGCCCCACACACCATCCCCATGCCTTGTGCAGAACACCTCGGGGAATCTGTGCTGCTGGGGTGTCCGCCAGCTAGGCAGGGCAAGAGCGGCTGCTCCCCAGGAGCTGCAGCACCAGGAGAGAGCCAGACCAAAGACAGCAGCAGGCTCCAGAACCAGCAGACATCCCTCACACACCAGCCAAGAAACACCTGGGAGATGCCCCAGCCAAGCCCTTGGCAGGCAGGAGGGCACTGGGAAGAGCCCTGGCTGTAGGGAGAGTGTCCCTATCACCCTGCCCAGCATCCCAGCCCTGCCCAGGCCATGTGCCCACTGCCCATGGGCACCAGGGCCTGTCACTGTCTCCAGTGGGTGGCATGGGTGGCCCGGGGGGCTGCCTACCTGCTGCCCCGTGGTGTGGGCTCCGTCACTCCTGGCACAGGCCTGCAGGTCTCGCGCGTGTCGGTCTAACACCACCGTTTGAAAGTGTTCAGGAAGCTGCTTATCAAAGGAGCTGCTGCCTCTGCCGCTTCCTCTCCCTCCTTCTCCCCACCCTGCCTGCCGCCCACACACATACCGGCCACATCTCTGCAGCTCGCTCCGCTGGGCCGCCTGCAGCCCTGGCCCCTGAGAACCCCCATCCTGCGCCCACGGGCAGAGCCCGGCCTCCCCCAAAATCCTAGGGTGCCTCCACGGGTACCTCTGGCAGGGCTGGTGGTGTCTGCTTGGTGCCCTCTGCGCCACCAGCCATGGCCAGTGCCAGCCCATGGGGCATGGAGGGATGGGCAAGACCTGGCCATGGGGCTGGGGTCACTCGAGGTGGGATGCTTCTTGTGGTGCAGTGGTGCTGCGCTGGGAACACCAGACCCCACCTGCTCCACAGGGAGCTGGGATGGATCCTCCTGTCCCTGCCACCCTGGGTGTGGCCCCTTGCCTGGACTGTGCACCAGCCATTCCACACCCTGCTGCAGGGTGAGTCGGGGCTCAGTGCCTCCCACCTTCAGTGCCCAGCTATGTGCAGTGTGGTCCTCATGCCACCCCGCTGTCCCCTTCACCTGTGTCCCTGTGGGTGCCACCTGCCACACCTCTGCACCCAGCATCACCCCTAGGCACCTTGGAGAAAGATGCAGGGGCTCCTGTGGCCAGCAGGGCAGGGAAGGGGGTGTATCTGGGGAGGAAGGTCTCTGAAGGGCCTGGCCCAGGTAGGACACTGCACATCCTTCCTGCCGATGCCCGCTGCCGTTGCCTCAGCCCTGCTGCTCTTCCTGTTTGGTATTGCCCAGCTCTGCACAGACGCTGCAGCTTCCTTCCTCTTCTGCCCCCACCCCACTGTGCTCTGTGTCCTCACCACCCACCACTGACCCCATATCTCAGATGCCTTCTCCTCCCAGCTGCTCCGCTGGCCCCTCCTCACAGCCCCGGAGTGCTTGTCCTAGGCCACCTCCAGCCCAGCTCCTTGTGGTGACCAGGGCTGCCCTTGGGCTGTGCGGTGCCACCACTGCCAGTCACCAAGCTGGAGATGTATGTGTCCATGCATGTCTGTAAGCTTGTAGGTACGTGTGTGCAAGAGGCTGCCACAACTTCACTGGTGGCCCATGGGAGACCTTGTCAGTGCAGCCTTGGAGCTAGGAGATCAGAGGGCCCAAGCTCCAGAGCACAGTGCTGGGCTTGGCCAGCAGCAGAGCAACCTTACCCTGCAGACAAAGGCCACCAGCATCTGTGTCTCATGAGTAGATCCCAGCGTGCCAGAGCTTCTGCAAACCTGGAGTGCACTCTATATGAGACCTGAGAATGGACTGAGGAATTGCTTCCTGTCCTATATGGGAAGAAAGAACTTGGCTGTAAGGGTCTAGAGATAGCGTCACCATGGACAAATAAACCCCAGCACTGCCGTTCCCTCCAACTGAGAAGTTTTCCTGAGATGACCAGCGGTACAGTACTTAACAAGGTGGCTGCATAAACCTGCCCTCAGTAGGGACCAGAGTAAACAATGAGGGTTCTTTCCTGAAGTATCAGCCTGTCAGATGATGCAGAAGCTTCCTTCCTCAGCAAGGCTGAGGCTGGGACTGTATCTGCCCTCTTAGTGTAGTGGGCATCCCTCTTGTCTGGGTGGCTTTAAACTCAACAGGTCCCTGAGGATGCAGCCAAGATGCAAACACCTGGGGCACCCTTTCTGCCCTTTGGTCTCCTGACCCTGCACAGACCTGCTGCCTCCTCACTTCCCTGTTCCTCTGGCACTCAGAGACAAGCTCAGCATGGCCTTGGGGCAGATACCACAGAGCCACCAGTGCACACAAGTCATTGGGCATGTGTCAGTGACATCCGTGCTACCACACTCATCTCCAACCTGCCCAACTGCCTGTGCTGGGGAGGATGGAGACAGATGGGCCTTCTAGGGTCCAGGGAATATCCACAAAACCTAGCAGCACCCAAAGGTGCAGAGCAATGGGGCTCCATCCCCAGAGCTGGTCTGTCCAGAGGCCTTTGCTGTACCCAAGAGGCTCTATAGACACGTCCTCCTCCTCTGTACTGAGCACAGCGAGCAGGAGACCAGAGACCAGCACCAGCCTTTGGGAGTAGGATTTTGGCCTTTTATCCCCAAAGGGAATAGGAACATTTTGTCAAAACATGACTTTATCCAAGAAACCAGATCAAGCTGAAAAAGCGGTTTATGGAATCATAGAATCATATCATAGAATCATAGAATGGTTTGAGTTGGAAGAGACCTTAGAGATCATCTAGTTCCAATCCCCTGCCACAGGCAGGGACACCTCCCACTAGACCAGGTTGCTCAAAGCCCCATCCAACCTGGCCTTGAACACCTCTAGGGATGGAATATCCACAGCCCCCATGGGCAACCTGTGCCAGTGTCTCACCACACTCAGAGTGAAGAATTTCCTTCTAATTTCCAATCTAAACCTCCCCTCTTCCAGTTTGAACCCACTACCCCTTGTCCTACCACTACAGGCCAAGAGCTCCCTGGGTGCTGTCAATTTTAGTGGTTGGTGGACCAATGTGATATAAGAGATTTGATGGCCATTTCAAAGGATTTGGGATACTCTCAGCAGTAAGATTCTTCCTCCTGCTGCCAGGTTCTGCCTTGGTCATGAACCCCTCCTGAAAGCTGCAGCGAAGGTTGCAGATGCACTGCCTTTGCAAAATAAGCTCTTGCTTGGTCACCCTGGGACCTGGGTCACATATGTGCCTCAGTGAGACCATGCATCATGCATGAGGAGGAAACTGAGATACTGAGATGCAGCATATCCTCTGCCTCTGAAGCAACACAACATCAAGGTACACAACACCATGTCAAGGTACACAACATAATGTCAAGGTACACAACACAAGGCTCAGGAAAGTGCCCCAAAAAACCCTGCAACACTTTCTTTCTGCCACTCATGGACCTCTCCATGCCAGTGGCTTGGCTCTACCAGCCGTGCGTGTACTTGTACTGACTAAGACCAAGAAGGACACCCAGGACAGAGCCCCTGGGAGCCACACCTGACCCCCTTTGGCTTTTCCTTATCCAGAAAGCACTGATGGAGACTGAAGGGACTGTCCTGGACATGGAGACTCATCCAGGACGGAGGGAACACAGGAGAGAAGCAGAGATGTGGTGCAGGGATCTGCCATGGCCCAGGGTCCCAGGGGCAGAATAATCTACACTGCTGAGACCTCCTGACCCCTACAAGCATCTGGTGGTACACAAATGGACCCTAGCATACTTTCACCTGGTCAGCACGGCTTCTGTTCCTCCACTCTGCTGAAGCACCAGCAGGCCAAGATATAACAATAGAGGTGTATCTGGGGGGAGATGGAGCATAGGCCACAGCCCAGGAGACCCAGAGCATGAAAGACAGGGTACTAGCAGAAAATGAGGCATGAGCTGGTGATGATATATTGGATGTGAGGGACCCCACAGGTCCCTCAGGAGGAGATGGAGCAGGACACATCACTGGTCCCAGGACACTTTTCAGCTCTTGGTGCCACTCCTGCAGCAACCATGCCACTGCTGTGACTTGTTGCACCCACCCACCTGGGCATGGCACGTGCAGCTCCACCTGCACAGGACCACACGGGTGGGATGCGCACCCACACGTGCAGACTGAGAAGCCTTGTTTACACGCCAGTGTCTACCCATGCAGGCAAAGGCCATGCAAATACCTTAGCGGTCCCTGCAGAGCAGTGAAGCCCCAGAGGTGCACACGCACACACTTTTATGGGTGCTACTTCTGGCCACCTCTGCACCCCAGCTTGGAAAATGATGCTGCCACTCTGCTCATCCTAAAGGGCAAAGGATGGGTCTGCAGAGGGTTGCAACAGTGGCCAAAAAGCCAGGAGCTGCTCTGGCAGTTGGTGCAAGGCAAGGAGACCTTCATTGCTGTTCAGCCATGCTTGTCCTGTGTTGCACCGTCAGCTCTGCACCGGATGCATCAGGCCAGCCTGGGGTGCAGAGTATGGGGCAGCCACCAGCTCCTACAAGAAGGGGATGCTGGGGCTATGGAGGACCTTCAGTAGAGCCTGGCTTTGAGGGAAGAGAGTATCCATGCTAGGAGCAGACCCCCACCCAGGGATGGTTTGCTGTCAGGGCAGGACCAGGACTCCAGGGCAGCTACCTCCATCACAAGCTGCCCCAGGCAAAGAGGAACTGAGGGCTGGAACCCCTCTGTTGTGACGTCAGGCTGAGAGGGTCGGGCTTGTTCAGCCTGGAGAAGAGAAGGCTCCGCGGAGACCCTATTGTGGCCTTTCAGTACTTACAGGGGGCTATGTGAAAGATGGGGAAGACCTTTTTAGCAGGGCCTGTTGGGACAGGACAAGGGATGATGGGTTTAAAGTAAAAGAGGGAGATTTAGACTAGAGAGAAGGAAGAAATTGTTGATGCTGAGGGTCCTGAGAGCCTGGCCCAGGTTGCCCAGAGAGGTGGTCAATGCCCCATCCCTGGAAACATTGCAGGTGAGGTTGGCCGGGGCTCTGAGCAACCTGCTCTTGTTCAGTTGTCCCTGCTCTCTGCAGGGGGGTTGGATGAGATGACCTTGAAAGATCCCTTCCAACCCAAACCATTCGATGATTCTAGGAACCGGGCAGTCCCCAGAGGACAAAGACCAGAAGGGATGGGGGGAAGCAGCACTGAAGGAAATGGCTCTGGGGTGGGTCCCATGGGGCCGCAGCTGTGCTCCTCTCCACCTTCCCTCCCTCCCCTGGTGGGGCAGGAGGGGTAAGGGACCAGAACAGGACCATCCCTTGTTCCCAGCACTCCTCTCTTCTCTGACCTTGTTGGCAGCAGGGTGTCAGTGCCTGGATCCCTCAAGGGTGGCCTTCAGCCTCGCACAGCCCACATGGAGAGCAGGACAATAGCCTTCCCACTGCCCAATCCCTCCCCTGCCTCCCTGCAGCAGCGCCAGGTTTCTCCTGTTCCTGGCAGCATCCTGCCCTCACAGCGTCCCCAGTTCCAAACACAGCGAGCAGGGTGGGGAAGTGCAGCCATTTGTGTTTCAGGAAGTGATAATGATGCCCAGAGTGGTGCTGGGACGGCAGAAGACTGGTAATGGAGAGGTGGACACAGAGAGAAGGGTCCTGGCTGTTACCACATCAGCCATCCACCCTGGCCCAGCATGAGGTGCCCAGCAACACAACAGTCATGGGATCCCAGGTGTCCCCTGTCATGAGTTGGGATGTAGGGACTGGAGAGGTTTGTGGCAGAGCCTCAGGGGTCTTCAAGGGGCTATATGGCTGTGGCTTTATTTTCAGCAAGTCCAGCAGGACATGGGGACCCTCAGCTGGTGATCTGGGGAGGGGGATCTGGATTTATCCCTGACTGGTACTTGCTGGCTGTTCGCTTGTATTTTACAACTCCACTTCCATGGGGCCATCTTGCACCTCGGGCATCCTCTGGCCATATCCTCATAGTCAGTTCCCTTCATGCAAAGACCAGCTCCCAGCTTTGGACTGGAAGTTGTTCTCCCCACTAAAGCCCAGCCAGTCCTTACTCCCATTTCTGCCCCCCAGCCTCCCGAGCACAAGCCTTCTCTCTCAGCCACCCTGCCCTGATCCATACAGCCCAGCACCTTTCCTCACTCTTCCAAACAGCCGTGTAGCCCCAAAGTCACCTGAGCACAGGAGCCACTGAGCTAGCACCCCAAATGCAGATGTTGCCCCATGGTATGTCTCCCCCAGGGTTGCCTACCGCACCATGGCCTCGTCTCCTGGGCCTCCATTACCTTTGGGTCCAGCACTCAGGAAGGGCTGGTCGCATTCCTGCTGACATTACTGGGAGCTCAGAATGTCCTGCAGCGTTTTGGAAATTAGCCCATGTCCTTTGCTGCCTAGACATCGCTCGTGGGCTTGAAGGTGAAGCGGCTGCCTCGGGATTCGGCAGACTCTGTTAAAACCAGCCGATGAGCTCCTGGCAGCTGTGAGGAGAACTATGCCACCAGCCCGAGCATCCTGCAGAGCCGATTGCAGGGGGTGTGAGCAGCCCAGCTATGACATCGTGTCAAGGGGCTCCGCGTCATGCACCCGCTGACCTGGGGACAGCCAGGACCTCAGCACCCAGCAGCCGAGCAGCGCACCTCTGCAGATGGCTTTTCCTGGAGAACCACGTCTCGCTCCTCCAGCCTCCTCTGTGTGAGCACATTGCCAAGGACATCCCCAGCGCTGCTGCCGCGGTGGGCAGATGTCTGCCATGCGCATCGGCAGGGCTGCCGGGAGCCCAGAGCCTGCAGAGGAATGCTGGGCCTCGGACATCCCGCTGGGAGGGAGCTGATCCGGAGGAGGGAGAGCTGGAGCGGGCGAACGTGTGACCTTCCTCCCCTGTGCCACTCTGCGCAGAGTCCCGCCGCTGCCCAGCTCTGCCTGGAAGCATTTAAGCAACTGCTGTTTCGTTTTTTCAAGGCATCCCCTGCTGATCTCGCCAGCCTCTGCACTCCTGCTCCTCTCCTCAAGGAGAACCAAAGGTTGGTTTATCACCTGGATTTCTTGCTTAACTGGTTTTTGGGGGGTTTGGTTTTTTTTTTTTTTTTCTTCTTTGAATGACTGCGGAGCAGAAAGACTTTTGGTTTCTGGAATTAGATATTCTCCCACAGCTCCTGCAAACAAGCTGGGCTTTCCTCCAGCTTTGCAAACAGAAAGGCAGAGGCAAAGCAGGTGAACCACCAGCCTCATCTGCATGGGGCTAGCAATGATGCAGGTGCTGCTGGGGCTAGCAATGGTGCTGCTGTGGGCTAAAGAGGGGTGTGTGGGCACGAGTAACAACCCCCTGGGGAAGGTGTTCTAGTGTGAAGGTGCTTTACATCACATTCCTCTCCCCATGTGGGAACAAGCTCTCCCCATACATTTCAGCTTCATGCATAGAATCATAGAATTATTTTGATTGGAAGAGACCTTTAAGATCATCAAGTCCCACCATTAACCCATGGAGGATTGCTTCTAAGTTGAGTGGTGAGGGTAGAGGGGATCTAAGGCAGCATGTGGGACCAGATTTCCAAGGTGCTGAGACTTAGACTCTATCCAACAAGCACCAGAGAAGAAGCCACAGAGGCACAGCAAGACCCATGGGGTTACTTGGTCACGGAGGACACAACACTGCACTGTGAGGGGACGCAGCCTCAGCATCGGTGGCAACATTTTGCTCATCCATGTGTCGCTTGGGCTTGTCTTGCACTTCTCTGGCTGCCTCCCAAGAGCACTGTGCTTTTGGAAAGGCTTGCTGTAACTTTTGTGTGCCTCAGTTTCCCCCCAGGAGCTAGCTGTCTGCATCACAGGGAAGCCTGGTAGGATGGCAGTGAACAGAGGCTTGCCCCAGGCTGAGAGACACATACATGTCTTCTCAGGAGGCCACAGCATCTGCTTGCGAAACACCTCAAGGTGCATGGGCGGGAAGAAGGCTCACAGGAACAAGAAACCCCCTCAGCTACTCTCCATCCCCAGAGCATACAGGACCAAGCAGCTCCCTATGAGAAAGGCAATAAAGGCCTGAAAATCCTGAAGACCCCTCGTGTCATGCATATCCTGGATCCCTTGGCACACTGCATGCAGCAGGGACCTCGGCACCCAGCAGCAGGTACCCCAGGGTGCTGCCTGCTCCAGCAAAGCTCAGCTGGGTTGGCTTTGCACAGCCTTGCTCTCTCCAGTCCCTGAGCTGTTTTCTCCTGTGGGCACCAAGTATGGCGACCTCTCGCAGGGTGCAGGGGCCATCATCAATAACAGGAAATGAACTTCTCAGGAGGGGAGAGAGACCCAGAATGAAAGGAAGCGGTTAGAAAGCTGTCACTTCCATTTTTTGCGGTGAGAGCCTGCACCCATGCGCTGCTGGGCTCCGGGGTAGTGATGCTGGCTTTCTACAAGCTTATCTGGCCTGGGATCAGCAGCGGGTTTTTAATGAAGAGCGCAGAGATCCCCTCCTGGCCCACGATAACAGCCAGAAAGAAGATAGTGAACCAGGGATGGTTAAAAATAGCCCACTCTCAGCCAATGTTCGGTGCAGAAATAGGTGCAGTGAGTCAAACAGATGTTTGTCACTCCACAGGGGCTATGTTTCTTAACCTCACTAAAAACAGCCCATGCATGTGATGCTGATGCTACCATCTGGCCCCAGCACAGGATGGACCTGGGGATGCAGATACCTGGGACAAAAGGGCCTTGCTGCTGAGTGGTGCGGGCCAGGGAGTACATATTAGCAGCTTCTGCATGGAGTCTTGGAGGTGGACATGAGCTGGGGTTGTCTGAAAGACAACCCTGGGCTTGTCTGAAAGTGGTACAGGGTGAAGCCAACCCAAGAACTTGGCTCCTCCAGTTCCCAGCTGCTGGTGTGTTGGCTACTGCTGGACAGGAGGCATCTTTTCTCCATGCAGATACTTGCATAACTCATCCTCGTGGCCTCTTCCTCTTTTCTTGGGCAAACTGTAGAGTAGAGGCCTGTCAGATCTTTTACTGAAAGCTTTCCATGCTGTTTTCCTGCATTCCACCCCTCTGCTCTGGTGAGATCTCACCTGGAGCACTGCGTCTAGCTCGGGAACCCTCAACACAAGAAGGACATGGACCTGATGGAGCAGGTCCAGAGGAGGGCCACAAAAATGATCTGAGGGCAAGAACACCTCTCTTACGAAGACAGGCTGAGAGACTTGGGTTTCTTCAGTCTGGAAAAGAGAAGGCTCTGAGGAGACCTTGTTGCAGCCTTCCAGTATCTGAAGGGGGCCTACAAGAGAGCTGGGGAGGAACTTTTTAAAAGGGCTTGTAGTGATAGGATGAGGGGTAATATTTTTAAACTAGAGAAGGGTAGATTGAGATTAGATATTAGGAAGAAGTTCTTTACTGTGAGGGTGGTGGAACACTGGAACAGGTTGCCCAGAGAGGTGGTGGAGGCCCCATCCCTGGAGACATTTAAGGCCAGGCTTGATGGGGCTCTGAACAACGTGATCTAGTTAGAGATGTCCCTGCTGACTGCCAGGACCTTGAAAGGTCCTTTCCAACCCAATGTATTCCATTATTCTATTAAGGTATTGTTTTAAGGTGAGGGAGCAAAGCCTTGCTACCCCCTGCCAGTGTGAATCCACAGCCACATTCCTGTCGTACAGCGACATGCAAGGTTCCCCTTGAGCACAGAGAGAGGTGCATCCTCCTCTCCCTGAATCCTACTTGTCTTAGCACAGCAGGGCACATCCTACAGCCAGGACATGCACCTGAGCAGACAGGGCCATGTGAGATACACCATATGTGCAAATGAGACAAATGCTCTGATTTCAAGTCGTCAATCCTATAGCTCAGCACCAGGCTGCCAGCACCCAAGCCTGGCTGATGCTGCACTAAAACGCATGGATCTGCTCCCAAAGGGAGGTTCTTGAGTTGTGGTGCATCTTGCAAGAGCCAGAGCCCCGTCACAGCTGTGGCAGGTCCCATCTCTCCAGCCAGAGGAGAAACTTGCCATAGATGCTGAGAGTAGTCCTGAGGAGAAAGACTTGGGGATGCTGGTTGATGAAAAGCTCAACATGAGCCAGCAATGAGAGACTGCAGCCCAGAAAGCCCCAACCATGTCCTGGGCTGCATCAAAAGAAGTGTGGCCAGCAAGTAAAGGGAGGTGGTTCTCCCCCTCTGCTCTGCTCTGGTGAGACTCCACCTGGAGTACCGTGTCCAGCTCTGGAGCCCTCAATACAAGAGGGACATGGACATGTTGGAGTGAGTCTAGAGGAGGGCCACCAAGATGATCCAAGGGCTGGAACGTCCCTCCTACAAGGGCAGGCTGAGAGAGTTGGGGTTGTTCAGCCTGGAGAAGACTCCAGAGAGACCTTATTGCAGCCTTCCTGTATCTGAAGGGGGCCTGGGAAGGGACTTTTTATAAGGGGTTGTAGCGATAGGACAAGGGGTGATGGCTTCAAAATGGAGGAGAGGAGATTTAGATTCAAGGTAAGGAAGAAGTTTTTCACTCTGAGGGTGGTGAGTCACTGGAACAGGTTGCCCAGGGAGGCTGTAGATGCCCCAACACTGGATGTGTTCAAGACTGGGTTGGATGGGGCTTTGAGCAACCTGGTCTAGTGGGAGGTGTCCCTGCCATAGCAGGGGGGATTGGAACTAAATGATCTTTAAGGTCCTTTCCAAACTGAACAATTCTGTGATTCTGTGTGCAGAGGCAGCCAGAGGGCAGCAATGCAGAGATGATTGGATCTGAACGTGGCAGCTCCTTAGCTCACAGCTCAGCCACCCGCCAGGGCAGGGCCAGGCCTGCATGTGAGGACGTGGGCCTGTCTGTTCCTGAAAGCTGTTTTGGATAGTGCTTTCTGGCTTCAGAAAATCAGGAAGCTGCCACGTTGGACCATGTATTGCTCCCGCTGAGTGATGCCTCCCAAGTCCTCAGCCAAACGACTTTAGGTCTGAGCTGCAGGAGCTCGCAGCACGTGGGATCTGTTTTATTCGAGCTCCAGACATCACAAATATTGCTTTCAGCTCACTAGGAAAGCATGGTGCTGGAAGCCACAAATGCCTCAGATCTGGAAGAAATGCTAAGAAATTGCAAGCTTTTTAGTTTTTTTTCTTCTGCTGTTTGGGGCCAAGGGGGATGTCCAGCTACTCTGGGCAGAGGACACCTTTGCTGCCAACAATTGCAGGTAGCAGAGGATGGAGCCACGGGGCTTTTAGCACTAGAGGATAAATTAAGGCAGCAGCTGGTGGCACCAGAGCCCTGATTTAGCCAGGCATTGTGCTTTTTGCCCATGGAACTATTGCCTAGCCAGCACTGGAAGTGCAGCGGCAGATGAAAAAGACCTGTCCATCACCCAGGGCTGCTGAACATCCTTCCCCTACTCCCGCCTGGTGTGGGTATGAGGTTCAAACCATGGGGCTGGCATGAGGGCAGTGCTTACAGTAATTCTGAATAAGGCACTGGGTCTGCCACTGCGTGGGAGAGCTGCAGGTCATGGCCATGGTGCCTGGTGGGCAGGCTACTGCTCAGTGCTTTAGCTCCTGGTCCACCAACTGATCCTTCTTCCACCATACCTCACTTCTGGTTTATGGGGGTCATTGTGCCCTATTAACAAGAGCTGCTGGACTGCCTCTGCATCTTGGGAAAGGGTGAGCCCCTCTACAATGCAGAGCCTGCACGTGGTGCTGGGGACAAGGTCTGTGGTACCACGATAGGATCTGTGCTGTTGTCGAGCTGGGGAGAGGATGAGGAAGCACTGGCTGAGCATCCACAAGGCTGTGGAGAGGGCTGCAAAGCCAGTGAGCTCTGCTCTCTGCTGGGGAAGGTCACCCCCACCCTATCATGCCACCAGCCAGCCTGGCATCATGACACCGCAGCAGATCATGTCCTGTTTGGTGGGCATTACCCCTGTGAGGGGGCATCTCCTACTCCTCTCACAGCCTCTCAAGCAGCTCTGTCTGCCCTCTTTTGTGGGTCTCCTGAACGTCTCCCCAGGCATGAGACCAGCAAGGCCACCTCAGCTGGGTTTTGGGGCACATCATGCTGGGCAGGGGCTCTGATGCCTGCTGGGGAGGAGATGCTGTGTGTCAGGCCGCATCCTGCAGCACTGGCTGGGGCTGGGCCCATGGGTTCTGACAGGACCCCCTGTGTCTGCTTATTTCTCCATTCCTGCAAGGGCCTGGTTTATGTTGCTGTCACAGTCAGGAGCAGCTGAGGGTGTAGGGAGCCAGGATGGACCCTGAGGAGGTCCAGATGGGTCCTGTCTTCCAGGAGGAGCCAGGACTGGTTCAAGCAGAGCAGATTCAAGCAGTGACAGCCTCCCATTGTGTCAGCGTCATCTCTGCCTGCCTCTTCTCCATGGGTTAGACAGTCCCCCCGGGCTGATGCTCACAGATGGGCTTTCAGGGCAGACTCGCTGCCAACAGCCTCTTTTTAACAGCTCTCAGTAAAGGAGGGTGTTTTCCAACACCAAAAACGGTGTTTGCCAACAAAGAAAATATCTGTGTGTTCCCTGGAGACCTGGTGCGATAATCCCTCCATCCCTGTGGTATCATCCTGGACAGAGGGGAGTTGAGTGACAGGCAGGAAAAGAAGAGGGGGGAGCTGGGCAGGGGCTCAGGGCGAGGGATGGCCCAGGGCTGGGTGGGCAGAAACCCCAGGCATGGTGACCCTGTCTGTGTGCACAGCTCCAGACAGGCTCTTGGGGGAGAAAGGATAGACCCAAGGCTGTAAAGACATAAAAATTGTACAGGGCTCTGCTCAGGACCCCAACACACCGCTGGGGTGCAGGCCTGGGAGGAGCAGGGCTGATGGAAATGGAGACACTTGCTCCATGCTCCTGGGAAATCATGCATCAAAAGAAGCATGCATCAAACCATGCACCAAAAGAAGCATGACCAGCAGATTGAGAGAGATGATTCTGTCCCTCTACTCTGCTCTGGTGAGACCTCACCTGGAGTACTGCGTCCAGTTCTGGAGCCCTCAACACAAGGACACGGACCTGATGGAGCAGGTCCAGAGAACAGCCACAAAAATGATCAGAGGGCTAGAGCACCACTCCTACGAGGCCAGGCTGAGAGAGTTGGGGTTGTTCAGCCTGGAAAAGAGAAGGCTCTGAGGAGACCTTATTGTTGACTTCCACTATCTGAAGGGGCCCTACAAGAAAGCTGGGCTTGTAGTGATAGGATGAGGGGTGATGGCTTCAAATTAGAGAAGGGTAGATTCATATTAGACATTAGGAAAGAGTTCTTTATTATGAGGGTAGTGGAACGCTAGAACAGGTTGCCCATAGAGGTGGTGGAGGCCCCATCTTTAGAGATGTTCAAGACCAGGCTTGATGGGGCTCTGAGCAACCTGGTCAAGTTAGAGGCATCCCTGCTGACTGCAGAGGGGTTGGACTAGATGACCTTGAATGGCCCCTTCCAACCCAAAGCATTCTATGATTCTATGAAATACAGCAGTGCTGTGCCATGTGGCATCCTGTGCTTGTGCCTTCAGCAGCATCCCGTGCGAACCGCAGCACCAAGTTACTCCGGCTTACAGCAGAGCCTTCAGAGCAGGGCTGAGCCCAGGAGCTCCAACGTCCCTGCGCTGGGCTGAGTGTATTGAGAGGGCAGCCATGCATGTGATGAGTTTGTTAGGCCATGGAAAGCTGTCCACTAGAAATACTGGCGAGGCTGTGTAAACAAGCAGTGTTCAGCCTGTTTTGACATAGGTAAGACCACATATTCATGGATGTTTTCAACCCAGAGAGGAAGAGAATAATGCTGTCTCCTGCTGCAGGTCTCCAGTAAAGGCTGCATTTAATCCTAGAGCCAATCTTTGTGACCTCCTTCTGTGCCAGATGTCAAGCAGCAGGAACTTGCCTGCCCAGTGAGGGTCTGCTCTGGGACTGGGCTCTGTGTGGATAAGTCCTGCCCCAGTGGTGCTGGTAGAAAACAGGAAACCACTTGACCAGGAAGAAGCAGTGAAATGTTCCTTCATTCTGTGCTGTTTGTTGTTTTAGGCTCTCCCAGCCAAGTGGCTCCAGCCGAACAGCAGCCTGGCTGATCCCCCTGAGCCCTGAGGCAGCCTCCTGGACTCTCCAGCCAGCCCAGCTCAGCTGAACCACCCAGGATGGAAGCAGGACAGCGTGGCTTCGCAGCCCAGATGGCAAACTTGCTGCTAATGACAGCCCAGGGAGGGGTGAGAAGGCTCAGGAAAGCTTGATGCATCCCCGCTACCAGCCTGCTGCTGCTCTCCCTCCCTCCCCTCCAGCAGCACAGCACCTCTGCTTCCCAGTGCACCGATGGTAAATTGAGGCAGGGTGCGTGTCACAGCTCAGAGGTGAAAATAACTTCTGCCAGTGCTTAGGGTAGGGACCAGCTCTCCAAGTCTGGCATCTGGGAAGGTCTCCAAGCCCCACAGACCCTCCATGCCCCTAGACTCAAGCCGGGATATTCAAATCCGTGGACACATCACTGGGGACTCCCAGCTGGGCAAGGCTCTGTGTCACTCTGCAAGACCCAATGAGTGGTCCCACAGTCCCAAGTCGAGCAGCAAAGGCTGTGGCTGAAGGCACAGAAACTTCACAGGGATCTTGAGGAGAACTATCAGCAGGCAAGAGTGGGGCAGGCTGATCCTGCATCACTCTGTGGCCATCTCACCCCTGCTCCAGAGTTGCAGCAGTAGCCTGGTGAGGGGTAGTAGAGCCAGGCTGGGGGTCCCCAGCTGCTCACATGAAGAAGCAGAGCTGCCTTCTTTTGGGGGCTGGACACTGAAAGCAGCAGGCGCCACTGACAGCCCAAGAGATGGGCTCAGGTTGTGTTTGGCTCCAGGTGCTGGAGGAGAAGCCAGAGAGAAGCCAAGAAGCTTCAGAAGCAGGTGCTGCAAAGGCTGCAGCCACACTATAGGAAGGGAAACACCCTTGGGTGCCTCACCACAGCTCTGCCCTTGACAGCCCCATCCTGCACTCATCCCCACTTCCAGGCACCCTCCATGGCATAACAGCTACGGGGCCACGTGTGGAAAACCTTGGCCGGGCAGCATGCCAGGGTCTAGTTCTCACAGCGGCATCTCAGTGCAGAGGCATTGGCCTTGCTGCAGGCAGGGGTCTGCTCACGGGGAACATGGGAGAGGGAAAGCAGCCAGGCAGCAAGTAGGGACAATGCTCTGAGCTGCCAGGCTGGCCTCCCACCTGGGGCATGGAGGATGGACAGGCCATGTGTTTACTCCTCCAAAAAACAGACCTTCCTCCCCGAAAACAAAACCTTTTGTATGCAAATGTAGCAGTCTGTCAGGTTTGGTTTTGCACAGGAAGCTTTGAAGCAGAGGGCCGGGTTTGGTTTCATTTTGAGGTGAGTTTTTTCAGTTCATGGAGGTGTTTGGAAATGGAGGCACTTTCCAAATTTGGAGACTGTGTTTTCATGTAGCTGCTGAATATGGCAGCAGTGTCCAGGGCTCCTTCATCTCCCTGCCGTGCTGGCAGCCTGGTTTGGATGGAGCCAGCATGTCTTCCCCTCCCTTTTCTCTGCCCAGCCAAGGAGGAGGGCAGAGGGAGCCAGCGGCAGGGATGGGTGCCTGTGATGGGAAGACTGAACCTGCTGAGCAGCAGCTGAAACACATTTGACCCTGGCGGGACTGGAAAGGGTCAGATGCAGAAGTGTCCCTCCCATGCACTGCACAGCAGACACAGGAAGCCCCTGCTCCCACACTGGGCTAAACCAGGCTAATCCTGCCAGCCTCTTGTGGGGAGACCAGAAACATAAGCTTCAAGCCTTGTTTCCAGCTGGGACTGCAGGAGACAAGACTCCTCAGACTTGCTGCCACTGCTCTTGCCCCTCCTCCTGTTGCATCCATCAAGATGGGAGAGGGGGAGCCTTGGGACCTGCTCCCATGGTCCCAGCTTTCCTCTGAACCCAATGGCACCACGCTTCTCCTTGCCCCCAGGGACCTACTGCCCACCTGCTCACCAGGCTGAGGATTAGTGCCAAGCTCTTGGCATGCTCTGCACATCCTGAGCCAACTCATCAGCTCCTCTCCCTCTCTGCCTTGATGTGGGACTGAGCGGGATAAGGATGCTTTCACTCCGGGATGGTGGCTGGTCTGATGGGGCTCAGGGCAGCAAAGCCTTTAGCAATCATAGCCCATGGACACCTTCAGGGCTGGAGTGTGGATCTGGGTGTCTGCACTGTCTCCCTCACAGCCTTGGGGCTCTCCCTGGCTGCCTTTGCAACAGCAGCATGAAGGGATGCTTGGTGTCTCCAAGGGTCCCATCACACGGTGCCTACAGCATCAGGCTAGCCCAATGGTGCAAACCTCGGTGTGGTGCAAGAATGTGTGAGCCGTGCCCAGCCTGCAGCACAGCACACATCTCCTACCCTCCCTGGAGTGCAGACCCCTGCCATCACCGGCTGCAGGAGACATCTCCATCCAGCTGATCCCTCCTCCCTGGCATCTGGCAGCTGAGACGCTGGGCGAGCCCAGGCGGGCCTTCCCGCAGGACCAGCCCAGACTTGAGCATTGGAGCTGAGCACCAGTGGGAGTAAACAGCGAACGTGAGAGCGCCAAGTTGACACTGCACACGCCAGGCTGGTGGGAACAGCTGTGGACCACGCCGGGGATGCCCACCGGAACAGGTACTGGTCCCACTCCTTGCCCCCTCTCTCTTCCCAGCCATGTGGTTGAAGCCAGGATGTGGGAAAAGGAGCGTGGACCCCCCTAGCACGGCATGGGCAAACCCCGTTCCATGGCCCCGGTGTGGGCGGCAGGGGATGGGCAACCCCAGTGCATGGCTGTGCCAGACACAGAGCCTGACATTGCACGGCTGTGCCTGCACAGGGGGACCTTGTGCTGGGCTCCTCAGCATGGTGAGGTGTGGGTGGGCACCAGGAGCTGCTTCATCGCTACTTCTTGGCTCTGTGGCTTCCTGGTGGCACCAGGAACCTTTGCTGTCATCCTGGTGGCACTGGGCACCTTTGCTGTAGGGGTGCTGGTGCTGCATCCCAGGGTGGGAGCAGAGTCCTGCAGCCTTTTGATGATGGGGTGGGGGGTTTGGGGGCCATCCAGGTGCTGCCCTAGCACTACTTGCAGTAGGTGTGGGGCAGGCACTCTCCAGGCTGCTATTGGCCCCCCCCCACCTGGTGCCTCTTGCCATGGCCAGGAGAAGGGGACTCCTGATCCTGCTGAGCCCCAGGGGCAGCACCCACACCCAGGGGGGACTGAGCAGGTCTGCCCGGCTCTGCCGCTTTGGGTGTGCTCTGAGTCACCCGCAGCCCTGCTCTTCCCAGGTCTGCAGGCACCTGGTTTGCACCCGCAGGCACCCAGGTTCTGCTGCCAAGTCTCCAGCAGCAAGCCAGGGGCAGGGAACGTAGAGCATGACCCAAGCATGGGGGTCACTCCTGCCACTCCCGGCCATCCCACATTCTGGCCAGCGCAGCCGTGGCCACTCTGGGCGTAGGTCTGCCCTGAAGAAGGGGGCACGTCCCCCATCGCCTGCCTGCCCCCCCCCCTGCAAAATGGGAATTGCTCCAAGGTTGGAAGGTGTGGGGCGGAGGTGGGCAGAGGCACTGGCAGGCCTCCAAGTGGAAGTGATTAAATGCTTGCGAGGAGTTGAGGGAAGAGCATCCCAGTGCTTCAGGGTTGGAGAACAGCAGCGTGTGAACCTTGCAAACAGAGAGGTCCCAGCGGCACCTGCATCCTCCGTGGCCTCTTCCTCAGTGACTGCCTGTTCCCCTTGTTCCTCCCTTGTAGCCCTGGGGAAGTGCTCAGCACCTCACAGGGGAGAAATTGTGGCCTGGGGAAGTTCACAGCACCAGTGGGCATGAGAAGACACAGGGGCCAGAGGGATGTTGCTGCTGGGCTGAGGCAGAGCAGGAGCCCCAGATCTGCTCCCAGCCCAATCCCAGTGACACCAGTTCCCCATCATGGGGCCTCTGGGCAACACAGTGCAGGGTGCCAAGTTGAATGCCTCTGCTGCCCACCCTGCTCATCTTCACCCCAGCTGGTGCTTCCCAGGGAGGTTCCCTACTTCCCCCAGGTGCGGGGGACCATGCTTAAGTCTGGGAGATGCCTCAGCAGGGACAAGCCATGTGCCACCAGCTCCTTGTCTCGGGGACCCAGAGTAAAGGCCAGTGGAGCACAAAGGCAAACAAGGGTGGACTCTGCTCTGGTCTGAGGTTGGTTGGAGTCTTTGCCACTGAACTGTGGCTAACGTCCCTCAGCATAAGCAAGACCTGGCACCACAATGATGGGCATGCTGTCTGAGGTCCTCTTTCCCATCTCCAATCCAGAGTGAATGATCCCACCCGGGCCCAGGGCAAGGACAATCTCCCAGCCTCAGGGTGTCCCCATTGTAGAAGGTGGTGGCTTGGCTGCACGGACCCTGTGGTCCCACCCCAGCTCTGGCCAGCACAGCTTTCAAGTGCTCATGGTTGGCAGGCCATCCCCCATCCCCCTGCTCCTTTCGGTAGCCTTCGCTGCTGCACGGAAAATGTGATGACTCGGCAACCCCTGAGTTTCCAGGCCTGGTTCCAACTGCTGGGTGGAGAAACCTTCTGCAGTTGTTTTTGGGTCTGGCACAAGCTGAAGGCTTCACTGTCAGGGGGACCAGAGGGAAGATCTGGCATCCCCAGCTGAAGGCAGGCTCTCTCTGTGTCCTTGCCCGTGGTGGCATGGTGTCACTGGGGTGGCTGCGAGGAGGGCAGTGCTGGCACATCATGAGCAGCTTCTTCTGTCCTCTGCGGGAGGCTGCTGAGCCCTGCGGTGCCAAGGATGGGGCCTTGGCTCCCACCAGCGCTTTGGGCTGTTTCCACCACAGGTACAGCCTAAACTCCCTAAGCTCAGGGAGCAGAACTACCAGGTCCCCAGGTTTAAATCAGTGGGACTGGTGTGGGTGTGTCCCCACAGCCAGTGAAGTGCCAGCTCTGCATGCCCTGTGATGGGCCACCAGCAGCATATGGAGGCTGGGAAAGCTCCTGGGACCTCTTCATGTCTGTGCTCAGAGGTCCTGGTGGGCAACAGGGCACAGTGCTGAGGCATCTCTCCCAGCCTGTCCTCCTGCCAGGCAGGGCATCACCTCTCGTCCTGGATGGAGAGGTGTGGGACAGTAGCCCAACATGGCAGCAGGCTCCAGGGACACTGTCCTCCAGGAGTCCCTGCTTGGCTCCCCAGCCCAGAGACCAGGGAGGCCAGGACAGACCCTTTGGTCCTTGGGCAAGCCAATGCCCAGAGAAACTACCTTGGTGATGGAGTTGTACCTCCATGCAGGGCCACAGCAGCAGACGTGGTTTTCCAACAAGCTCCTGAGATGCTGCATCCCATGTAACCTCCCTTGCAACTCCATCCCACTGAGGAGTGGCCACAGACGGAGATGACCAGAGGCTGGTGGACAGGCAGGTGTAGTGAGTGTGTGCAGGCTCAGCTTGATCCCCAGCTGGGCAGGGCAGACTCAGCCCAGCTGGAGTTTTCCAGGATTCCAGTGAGATGGTTTGTCCTCTTGCTTGCCTGGAGCTGCTCTGTGGTGTGCTTTGAAGCTAAAGGAGCCCCACCTCGATGCTGTACCCTGGAAAAGTCTCCAGTCTGTGCCACTGCAGGGGACACTGCCTCCTGTGACCTGCCTCAGACACTGGGGGATGCAAAATCTCTTCCCAGAGTTTCCTTGATAATCAAGGGTCCCTCCTGGCCCATCCCCTTGGATCACAATTCCCAGCCCACCAAGGCCCTCCATCCTAATCTCCAACCCCTTCTTCATCAGCCAGGGGCTTCTCCAGTTCAGGTCTGCCATCATTTGCCATGCTCTGGGAACACCACATGGTCCCATCCACCCTGGCCTCCCTGCTCTTCCTCTGCCACAGTCATCCTGACCCTCCAGGCTGCTCCCAGTAGCAGATAGCCCCATGCTCCCCATCCCACGTGGGCCCACCTCTCCTAGTCTTCACCCCACCACAGACCTGCATGGAGACATCCACTGAAAGCCTCTTTGCAGATGCATTTGGGGCCAGCTGTAACCTCCCAGATCCCGCCCCGGGGCCTCAGTAATCCTGGCAAGCCCTCACTGCAGCAGGGAGCTCCAGCCTCCTCCCAGCTGGCCGCAGCCACCGGGCTCTGGAAAGGGGGCTTTTAAAACAGTCCCCAGCCCACTGTCCCCAGCAGCAGCCTCAGCTCATGGAGGGAGACTCCCACCCTATCCATCTAAGTGACTGGAGTACATCACCTCCAGTATTCATGAGCACCCACCTCGCACTCAGCTCTGGTGGGGACCAGCCCCCGGCCATGCCGATGTCTGGCAGCAGGGATGGGCATCCCCAGCCATCAGCAGCACCGGCTGATGGGTCATCTCCATCACCCCAGATGCTGGTGGACCTCAGTCCCAAATGCTTGTCAGGTGATTCCTAAGAGCCAGAGCTTTTACCCTGGGCCCCCCTCACTTGAGCAGATGCCTTGCTTGCACTTCAGACATTCAGCTCTCCCTGGAGCTGCTAGCATGAAGGATTCAGAAAGCTTGCCTGCACTGGAGCCAAGGCATTGCCTTCTGCTCCCACCCTCATCTCCACATCTAGGGTGCAGGAAGATGGCAGGTTTAGGATCAAAGTGACTTGAAGAGCCTCTGGTTTTTGAGCTGTGCCTCTCTGCTGAAGGGACACCCGAGTCGTTAACAGAGGAGACAAAGGTGATGAATAAGCCCTCACTGCTGGGCTGAGCAGCAGGGCCAGGGCTCCTTTACCCTTAACTCACTCCAGGCAGGGGACTGGGCCTTTGCAGAGACGTGACTGTGACCACAGACCAGGACTCTTGGCACCAGTCCCACTTGGCCAGGACCTGGGGAATTAACTGTCCCCCATGCAAAGCGAAGGGGACTCATGCTCAGTCACCTTTCCCAGCTGGCTCCATCAGCCCAGGGACTGTCAGGAGGTCTAGGGGATGGAGCTGGGTCTGGAGATGGGTCCTAGATGGTGGCCCTTGTGTCCTCCTCTCTTTTCAATTACGCACAGGGACTAGGGCTTTCCGATGTCTTTGCCCAGGCATTGGGGGATGATCTGTCTGTCACAGGTCTGGCTGGGGGATGTGTCCCACCCTGACAGCTTGGTGATGGCTCATAGCAATAAGCAGAGCTTGAAAAACCGCCGCTGGTGGCCATGCTGGCTACTGCGAGAGATTCCCATGGCCACACAGGCTGCACTGGCTTCCAGTAGAGATGCATCACTGAACCTCTTCCAGCACTGTCCCAGATCTCCAGCGCTGATGTGAAGCCAATGGCATCTCCGCTCTGAATCAGAGCTGGCATCCTGCCACGCATTGCACAGACACAGCACAGCCCCGCACCACGCACGGCCCAGGGCACAGCTCGGGGAGCACTGTGAGCTCCCCACAGCACAGCTCCTACAACCCATGAGCGGACGGGGCACAGCTCAGACCCAGCCAACCCCTCAATCGGGCAAAGGTCCAGGCGGCTTTGCACCCGTGGGATGCGGTGCACAGGAATCTCCCACAATAGGTGCCCCGCTCCCAGCTCCGCTCTGCCTGTGCCATGGGCATCACACAGAAGTACATGTCTCCTCACCCAGCGTGGCCAAACCTCCCATTCCCCAGCAGCTCCCTGTGCAGTAACCCGTGCGCGCAGAGCGGGAGCGTGCAGGGACGCGGCGGGCACGGCGCCAGCGGCGAGGTGCGCAGCACCCTGGATCCACCCTCCTGCCAATGCTGCCTCCAGCAACCGAGCCCAGCTGCCGGAGGCTGTGGTCCGCCCTTCCTCCCCTTGCTGGGAGCTGATTTGGGCACTCCCTTCCAGCTCAGAGCCGCCATCTATCCTGTTCTGTCTCCTCCCCTCTCCTCCCCCTCTCAGCATCAGCTCCCACAACTGTGCAGAACTCCTTCTGATGGCCAGACGTGCAGAGACCCAGCCACAGCGAGCACACTCCCCTCCAAGCCCCCTGGCAGAGAGCTCTCTGGCCGCAGCGCGCACACGCTCCCACGAGGACATCTGCAGAGTCACCGCAGAGGGACCCAGAGCGGGGACAATAGCGAGAGGCACCCACGCACGGGACCTCACCCAGCCCGGGACCCTCTGCTCCTGCCCAGGGACAGCTGCCAGGGCTGGTGGGCAACGTGCTGCCAGGCGACGCCCGTCCCCACCGATGTCACCTTGTCACCTGCCCTCGGAAAGCGTGTGGGGACGCAGCCCCTCGCTGCCATGGGAAAAGGGGCTGGCAGGGGACAGCCACTGCTAAGAAGCTAACCTCCCCCCCCCAACTTGTCATCCCTCTAATCTGCAGCCACCCTGGTCCCAATGAGGCCCCCGCTGCTGCTTGTCCTGTGGATGCCGTGGCTCCTGGAAACCCTGGCAGAGGTAAGCCCTTGTCTCTTCAACCCCTCCGTTTGCCCACGCAGACCCTTGGCTCCACGCTCACTGGCGGCGAGGGGCTTTGCAAAGTCCTACTCCGCCGAGGAATGACGGCATCGCTCTGGGCCGCCTCTCCAGCCATGCAGCTGCACCAAATTAGCAACGTTTGCAATTACGAGCTGGCTCTTCCCTCCACTTCCCCCCCTCTCGCCATGCCCTCTCGCCCCAGCGCCTGGGACCGGAGCATTGCTGCTGCCATGGCTGCACGGCTCTTCACCCTGGGAACTGGCTGGCTGCTCTTCCCAGGGCTCCAGAGCCCCTTCGCTCCCTCCATGCCCACCCTCCTGAAGGCACTGCAGTTGGAGAGGGAGCCAGGAATGACTCAGCCAGGAGAGCCGGGGGTAAAGAACTAAAGAAAGACGGTTGCTCCTCGGTGGCTTGTTGCAGGACAGGGAGTGGGTAGAGATGTTTCCTTTCATGTGGAGAGAGCCAGCCACAGCTCAAAGCAGGGCACACCCTGCTCACAAGCAGGCTTTGGAGAGACTGGTCTCCTGCAAGCATGCTCAGCACCCGCTGTGGGCTGGAGGGTGCTGGATGCTCTGGAGCTCTCAGGCCACTTTGCAGCCTGTGGGGGGTGGCAGCTGGACTGAGGTCTGGTGTCCCTCCATCCTCCCGCTCCATGATCATGGGAAGGGGGGGGTGCCTGTAGAGGGAATGAGATTGCCAGAGCCTGTCCAGAGCTCCCTCACTCCACAGATCTTCCCCTTGTGCCCTGGCTGTTTTGGTGGGATGTCCCCACATCTGTCTACCGTCCCAGGACCCATGCAGAAGGCCCACAAGCTACATCTGCCAAGTCTTGGCTCGGGGAGGGTGATGTGAGCAGAGACCTGGGCTCTCCTGGGAAAACAGGTCACAGTCCCCAGAGGGTCGCAGATGTCCCCCCCAGATGCCATGGCAGGGTAGGATCTGTGCCTGGCCAGCCTGGCACAGGACACCTCTCCCAGGTGGTCTCAGCTCAGACCACCTCTCATTGCCCCTCTCTCACTTGACACCTTCAATCCCCAGGGTGAGGGATGCAACCGGACAGCACGGGCAGGGTTGGAGGGACAGGATGCACACAGTGATAGAGGTAAGTCAAAGCAAAAACGTTCTCAGGCAGTGGAGAGTGGTCTTGGTGCCTGGGAGTAGTAAAATGAGTAGATATGCTGGGCCAGGACTCTTGGAGTCAAGGGTAGCTTTGTAAATACTCTGCTTGAGACTTACAGAAGGCATCATGGCCAGGAAAGGGGAGGGAGTCAGCCCCATCCTCCTCCAGCAGCCAGCCTTATGGGGAGCAGTGTGAGAGATGGGGAAGGCTCCAAGCTCTCTGCTTTCCATGGAGTATCAAGTGGGCTCAGCAGCAGCACAGCCATGGGTGCCAGGCATGGAGCCCCTGCAGTTGACCAGGCAGGATGGCTCCATGGGGTAGCCACGCTCAACCTGCCACCAGCAAGTGCTTCTGGGTGCTTGGAGCCAGCACAGTGCCCACACGGTGCTGGTCCATGCCGGTGAAAGCTCTCCTGGATGATCTGCAGGCACCTGTCAGGGCATGGGTTGTACCTGGATGTGGCCGGCTGTGATGTGCTTAGCAGAGGTTGTCTATGGGGATGTGAGCAGCGTTGTGATTGTGGGCCTCAGGGCTGGAGGATGCTTCTGGCCCATTTTAGATATTAGGACATTTGTACTGCAGAAGTGGAGAAGATGATTGCCAAGTGACAGATGGAGGCAGGAGATGCAGCCTGTTGGAAACCTGAGAGAAGCAGACATACCTGGGTGGAGAACTCATACCTTCATGAGATAAGAAAGAGCCCTGTTTGAACTCCCTGCAGGGCACAATTCTGCCGACTGTCTTCAGGCAGAGAGTGATCTTGGCCTGTGCTCCACAAGCTGCCACAACTGGGTCTCTGCTGACAGCAAGAGAAGCTCAGGGCAGCAGATCCAGGTGTAGACACCTGACCTGTGGACACCCAACTACATTCAGATAACACTTCCTGAGCAGTCTGTTCCTAAATCTAAACTTGAACTGCTCAGGGATATACCACTGAAGAAGCCTTTCCCCAGGGAACTACATGCTCCTGTTCTGTGTCCATCTAAATTCCCCAGCTCGCTTTGTGCTCATCTGCTGAGTGAAGCTCTCACCATGGCAGGCTCCAAACCACAGCACTGCACACAACAGGAGTTCTGTGTAGTTCTGAAACTGTCCAGCTTTGCGGAAGGTCTACACACAACACCTGAGCTGTCCCAAAGGTACCCTTAACCCTGGAGCTCACCCCACACTGCTCCTCGTGTGCTGTGTGAAAGCAGCCCCGAGGTAGACCTCTGGGGCAATGACCGTGGTTGTTTGTAGCTTGCTTGCCATGTCAGATTACATGTAAGCCTGTTATGACATGTTTACACATCATATATTTTAAGTGCTATTTATTGCACAAATGTCTTCTTAGCACTAAAGCTGTTCCAGTGCTTCCCAAAGGCTGAAACCGATGGAGAGCTCATCGTTCACAGCAAGGCTGGGGATGAGGAGCACATGACGATGTGCCAGTGGAGGCATGAGGAGGCAGAGATGGAGCCTGCAAGGGTCACGTTGCCAGATTTGTCCCAACAGACAGGCTCTGTCTGGCTCTTGTTTGTGTAGGTGGTTCCTGAGCAACTCTAAGGGCATTCAATAGCAGTTTTGGCCACTGACCCACCAATTAGGCCAAGCCCCACACACCACTTCCTCGTCCCCAGACACTCTCCATCTGGATGCCACAGCACCGGCCCTGCAGCCTCAACATGCTGACCGAACTGCTGCAGCAAGGCCAAGGCAGAGACACACCTCAGCAGGGTGTCATGCAAATCTGGCCCCACATTTCCTCCACATACACAGTGTTCTGCTCTTCCCATGTCATCTCTGCACTGGGCAAGACAGCAGGGAGTGTGCTGGATCCCCCCAGAGCAGCCTTTATCCTATCCTCTGTCAGAGCCCACAGAGACTATTGCAGGGACCATAACAGCCCCACTGCCATGTCCATCCTGCTCCTGCACTGGCCATTGTCTTGCTTCTGCAAGGTGAACCCAGAGCCCTTCAACATTTTTGCAGGGGGCTCAAACCAGCCAAGATGGTGAGCAATGGGCTATACCCAGCCAGGGCAACTTTTCTACCCTAAACCGGCGCTGTCTGTACAAAGCATGTGATGGTCTGTACAAAGCATGTGATGGTCTGTACAAAGCATGACATGCTCCACGCTTAGGAGCATCTCTTTCGCATGGTGTCTTTGATCCGGTCCATGGGGATTTCTGAACCTTTTAGTGTTTTCCAAAGTCTGTTTGGAGCCCTTGAGGTTGGGGGGCCTGACTGAAGTAGGGCAGTGCCCATGGTGGTGGCCAGTAACAAGGTGTGCAGCAAGAATGGGTAGGCTGAGAAGTCTGGCCCAGCAGCATCAACTGGACAACCAGCAGCATCAACTCCATGTTGAGGGTTTCGACTTTGCCTCTGCAGGGATGCTCCTGAACCTCACTGTGAGTGACCATGGCCGGTCGGACTCCCTCCTTCTGTCCTGGGATGAGCCAAAGGAGAGTGTGGGGGGATATTCGCTCGCCCTCTCCTCCCTGGGGTCAGGCACACCACTGCAGAATGGATCTGCTGGACCCAACATCACCAGCTTCTGGTTCCATGGGCTGACCCCTGGCATGCGCTACAAGATTGAGGTCACAGCCATGCTTGCCTGCATGGAGACCACCAGCCAAACAGTCACAGCACAGACAAGTAAGGTGTTCTCCAGGGCCTGCAGAGTCCAAGGGTCTCAGTGCTCCTACCAATGATCACCACACTGCTTTGGAGGGTCTTAAGTAGAGGTCTATGTGGAGTCCCATGAGTTCATGAGGAGGTTGGGCCTTTCCTGACTTCCACAAGAATGAGGATCCTTCCCTGGTTCCCAGAGCCCCAGAGGTCCTTCTCTCATCCATGTGGAGGGAGGCTCCTGTCACTGCACCTTGCATGGGCAGGGTTCACAGTATATCTTCTCCTGGAATAATACAACTAATGATGAACCAGCCTATGACACAGATTGCAGAGAGCTGAGGGGTGGAAAATGTCATGCCTGGAGGTCTAGAAAGAGCTACAAGGAAGTAGCATCTGCTCCATGGTTTTGGCACATCTCTGTCAATCACTGGCTCCTCCACCAAGCCTTGCTCTGTGCCCTTCCTGCCTGATGCCAAGGATGGGTGGAAGGGGGCAGGGTTGGTGATCCCATAGCTCAGGTGAGGATGGCAGCGCTTGCCTGCATCTCTCCAGAAGATCCTTGAGTAAATCAGTGCAGATGAAGGTGGAAAACATGGAAAAGGAGAGTAGAGCTGGAGGGAGGGTGTTGGCCAGCAGAAGGGATGGTGTCAGAGAGCAGTGGGGGCTGCAGAAGTCAGGAGCTGGTGCTCACAGAAAGGGGTGGCAGGACTTACAGGGCCAGCCGGAACAGAGGACCTCACAGCAGATGAGCTCACAGGTAGGCACTGATGGCTTCACCTTTCTCAGTGTACATCTGGTGTACTGTCCCTAACGGAGCCTCCCTGCCCAGTCCAGAGTGACTGTGCAGAGACTGATCCAAAGGGAATGGTGCAGCCTACACAACCCGTGGGAGACTGGTGAGCTGGTGGGGAGGTGATGGGGCTATGCTTGGGGGATTGGGACCTGTGGAGCTGGCTGGTGTGACCTCACCAGGTGAAGGCATGGTCCTACTAGCCTTCAAGCAACCCAGCAGATCAGGCATTTCCAGGCAACCAGTCAACATTACCTGTGCCTTGTCCAATGCAGGTCCTTCACCCGTCCGCAACCTGAGCCTGAGCAGTGATGGAAGCTCTGCCATGCTGCGTGCTTCCTGGGCACATGCCCATGGGCAGCGAGATGGCTACCACCTTGCCCTCTACCACAGCGACTCCCAGACGCTCGTGAGAAATGTGTCCATCCTGCCAAACGCTTCCACGTTCCTGTTTGACGGGTTGCTGGCTGGCAGTGCGTACGCCTTGAAGGTCAGCACACTGGCTGGGTCCAGCTGGGCAAGCACCAGTATCCACCAGTGGACAGGTAGGGAGTGATGAGTGCGCCTGCCCAAGAGGGAAAGGTGTGGGAGAAAGGGTTTGGCAGGAGGGGTGCAGCACATGTGCCAGCTGGGCTGGCAGAGACATGAGGAGGTCTCCAGGCTCTGTGTGGGGAATTTGTGTAGGATGGAGAATTTGTGGGGAGCTTTTCATGTCCCCTTTGTGGGCCCAGTATGCCGAGACAAGGGGAAAACCTTGCACCTCAGTCCTGCTTGGGTTTATGTGCTCCATGTCACTGTGGGAGATGGGCAATATGGGGATCCTGGCAAAAGATCTTGGCTGGTGGGAGCTGCAGAAATGTTGTGCTACCCAGGTTGCCCCTGCCTCTGCCCCATAGACTGAAAGAGCATGATGGTGTGGAGGGACCTCAAGAGCCCCTCAGCCAGCCTAGGAAGGGACATGTGAGAGATATCCCTCAGCAGACCCCTGAGAGCAGGAGTAGGAGACCCTGGGGAGAGAGGAGAGTTGAGGGAGCTCCAGCCCCAGTGCTGAACCTCACAACCTCCTGCTTCTCCCCTCAGCTCCCTCCATGCCCACCCAGCTGAGGCTCAGCCCAGGCTCCAGCACCAGCCTCATTGCCTCCTGGGTGGGTGCTGCGGGGGTCACCTGGCTACACCTCGCACTCCACAACCTCCTCACCCAGACAGTGACCACGACCCTGTCAGCCAGGAGGGGCCTCACCAGGTACACCTTCCAGCATCTCCACCCCGGCACCCAGTACTGGCTGGGGCTGAGTGCCACAGCTGGGCCCTACACCGTGGAGGGGCTCAATGCCACTGCTTGGACATGTGAGTATGATGGCCAGGGATGAGGAAGGACCTCAGTGGCCCTGGTTTTCTCTCGCCGCTGGTCTAGCCTCTGAATCCAAAGGTCTCCTGCCAGAGCCCTGGGTGCAGAGGGCGATTATTCTGTTTGGATGTGGCCAAAAGCCACTCCAGAACCTGTCTTTGGGGCACTAATGTAGTGGGGCCATTGAGTCCCCTGGGCAGGTGAATTGCCAGTGCCAGCCCACTTCTCAGAGCCTGTCGCCTCTCCCTGAGGAGGAGGATGGCAGGGCAGCAGATCCCACCAGTGCTTGGTGCAGCTGAGGTCAGCTCTCGTGTGCCTCTGGGCTGCCAAGGGCAGCAGAGAAAACATAGGGCAAGGGAGTAGCAGTTTAGCTGGTTTGAGCTGAAGGTTTCTGGAGGGAAATGGATCTTTGCTCCTCTTTGATTGCTGTCAAGAGTAGCACCTGATAACCTCATCCTGGTGGATGTCGCTAATGTGCTGGGTGCTATGCAAACACAGCCAAGGAAGATGACCTCGGCAGGTCAAGAAATTGAGGGTAGCCCCCCCAGACCCCTGCTAGTTGCACCATTCAACCCAACTTCCTCCATCTTCTGGCCCCAGGCTGGCAAGGGTCCTGAGAGAGGGTGACTTCCAACACCACAGTCCTGGTTTTCTGCCAACACCATGTCCACAGCACTGCAAAGACTTCTGGCCCCGGACTTGCTCTCCCAGCTGTTTGCAGAAAAACCAAGGAGGAAATGGAGAGGGCAAGCCCAGCCTCCCGGGCAGATGGAGACTCATGCCAAATGCCAAGAAAGTGTTGGCCTTCTCTAGTGAGGAGGAACAAGTTATGGAGGTGCCAAGCTGCAAATTCAGACTTGTTGTGGCCAGTGACTCATCCTGGCCCTGGGTAGAGACACTGGTCAGGTGTACAGTGGAAGGATCTGGGTGCCACCAGGTCACAAGTCTCCAGCTCTTTCCTGCTCTGCCGCCAGTCTGGGAAGCTGGAGCCTGCTCACTGCTGACTCTGCAGCTGCGACTTTGGAAGACCTCCACACCCCCAGCTGGTTTGTTTCTGCTATGAAATGAGTCTAACTCATTCCCTGCTCTTGCCATCTGCGGCTCTGACCTACCCAATGCAACAATAGTCCATAGTGCCAGAAGCATGAGCCAGGTGTGTCGGGCCAGAAGTTAGGTCCAGGCCAGCTCCTGGGAATATCACAAGCTCATGACAGGACATGGATGGAGAGGAAAGGGACTCTTAGGAGCTTCCCAGCAGGGCTGCCAGCTTTGTCTGGGCTCTGTTAGGCCAGGAATGGTTATGCTAGGGAGACAGCACTCTCCAAAAGGATGTCTAAGGCTGGATGTAACCCTGTAGCTAAGGAAGCAGGGAATGAGGCTCAGGGGTGTATGGGGTCCAGAGCACCCCATAGTCCTGACGCACACAATGCACCCTTCCCTTCCAGACCCCCTGAGCCCTGGCAATGTGACCCTGAACAGTGCAGAGGAGCAGAGCTCCTTGCAGGCTCGCTGGAGCACCCCAGCGGGAGAGAGGGACTTCTACCTGGTGACACTGCAGGAGGGAGAGAACAGTGCTCCAACGAGGAACATCTCCGTCGATGGAGGCAACAGTCAAGTCACCTTCCATGGGCTGGGCCCTGGGAAGCAATACTCTGTCCAGGTGACGGCGGTGGCTGGGCCTTACCAGGCGTCAGCCCGCAGCACAGCAGTCTGGACACGTAAGCATGTCCTTCAAGGCCATTTGTGCCACCTGATGCCTGGAGGGAGGTTGGTGGGAGAGGGGGAGATGGGGCTGTGCAGTGGCACTTGCTCTCAAGAGCAGGCCGTGGGTCAGAGCAGCAAAATCTGCTGCCCCAGACTCCCTCGTGAGGATGGCCTCAGAGGTCCTCAGCAAACTTGTGCCAGGCAGTGTCAGGCACAAAGCGAGACTAGGTCCTACTCAGTAGCCTTTGGACTCAGTGTTCAATGGGCTTCAGGAGAGCTTCCCCTCCCTCTGCTCACAGCAGCTCCTTTGGTGGGTAATGAAGCACCACCAGTCCCCTCTCAGCAGTGTCTCCCTGTGCCCCGTCCCTCCTGGGTGACTCGTGGAGCCATGGTTGGTGCTGTCCCAGAGCTGCCACTCTGGGAAGGAAGGACTGGAGCCTAGAACAGTGTGGGGAGGTACTCACCCAGCCCTGGTGCCAAGAGCTGTAAAAGGCTCTCCCAATAGCCCTGGCTGCCTGTTGTTTGGTGGGGGGACCACTGCAGAGTGTCCTGAGAGCAGTCTGTCTGCCTGATGCACTGCCTGGTGATATGCAGGATCCCATCCTTGTCCTTTGCAGAGCCTCTAGCACCATCTGGTGTGAGTCTGTCCAGCCAAGGGAGCCCCACCAGTCTACTAGCCAGCTGGGAGGAGGCCATGGGAGAGGGCTACTTGCTGGCCCTCAGCCCTGTGGAGCACCCTGTGAAGAACATCTCACTGCTCAGAGGTGTCACCAACTTCACCTATGAGGGCCTCCGCCCTGGGACCCTCTACACCTTTGAGGTCAGCACCGTGGCTGGCCCCTATACATCCTCACCCCGGCGCATCACCAGCTGGACACGTGAGTGCCACAGCCCTCACTACAGCCAGCCCCGGGGTTCCCACTGGATCTTGCCCTTCTCCAGGACGTCATGCCTCAGGGCATGTGATAACATGGGTCTTCTTCAGCTTCAGGGCACAAGGCTCAGGAGGTGCTGCTGGAGGGGTTGGGATCCGGTCTGTATCCCTGGCACAAGGCCTGGCACAAGGGTCAGCAGAGCCCAGTGCCCTCCTCCTCCTCCCTCAGGTCACCCTCCTGTGACACTGCTCAGGCTGCATCTGCCTTGAACCACCTCTCCACCTCCCTGGTTCAGACCATCCCACCACCTCCTCCAGCACCAGAGCACACCTCTCTTACCATGCCAGTTTGAACTCTGTGCTGGCCTAGTCCCTGCCAAACTTGCATGTGGGTGTCAGCAGAGGTGACACTGGCCTGCTCTGCTGAGACCCGCAGACAGCCAGAGCACCTGGATGTGGGAAGGGGCTCCAGCCCTAACACATTTAAGTTGCACTTCTGCCAGGTGAACCCAGTCCAGGTGCAGCTGTGACTCTTGATCTTTCCTTTCCCAGATCCTTTGCCTGTGGAGGAGCTGACCCTCAGCAATCAGGGCCACAGCAGCTCTCTGCAAGCCTCCTGGAGAGCAGCTCCTGCAGGCAGCACTGGATACACAGCCACCCTCTGGGAAACCAAGTCCCAGCAGCTGGTCAGGAACATAACTGTGGGGAACAACTGGACGAATGTCACCTTTGAGGACCTGGTCCCTGGGCGGCAGTATACACTGGAGATGGCTACTATGGCTGGATCTTACAGATCGCCTGTGCGATCAGCCACAGACTGGACACGTGAGTGTGATACCCCTCGCTCAACCCTACTGCAAAGGGCAACCATGGCCTGCCAACGAGAGCAGAAAGCTCACGGCATGGAAGCAGGGCAGAATGTGGACCACGTATGGGGAGGTGGGGGAACCAGAGGCAGGGATATATAGACAAAGAGTGGAAGGATAACCAGAGCCACATTCAGCCAAGCTGCAAGTAAAAGGGTCGTTAGTGCAGGAGAAACCCATCGCTGAACAGAAAACATTTCCAAATGCCACCTAGCAGGAAAGGTGGGGACCTGCTCCTAAGTTTGTTCTGGAGCAGAAACTCGGGCTGCTCAGGGTTTTGTTACACTAGGGCTGATTTCTAACAGGAGCCCAGCAGGGACAGACAATGGAGGATGCCCAGGGCAAGTTCATGCAGGTCCCCACTCCACACTGCGGCAGCTCCACCATGACTGCCTCTCACTGCCTGGATGTCTCTTCTCTCCCAGACCCTCTGGCTCCAGCTGGCGTTACCTTGACCAACACCCGACGCCCATTGGGACTCTCTGCCTTCTGGGACAAGGTTGCTGGTGATGTGGACCAGTTCCAACTCCAGCTCTACAGCAAGAGCCATCCAGTACAGAGGAACATCTCAGTGGGTCCAAACACCCACAACTTCACGTTTCTGGGGCTATCCCCTGGAATTCAGTATTTCCTGAAGCTGACTGTCCTTGCTGGCCCATACAGATCCTCATCACACTTTGCCACTGAGTGGACATGTGAGTGAAAAGTGTCCCTGGTCTCCTGCAGGGACAGGGCATCCTGGCACTTCCTGCAAGTCTGACAGTGACATGGATGTGTTTGGATGGAAAGAGGGCTCCAGTGAGAGCTGCCTGCTCCCTGCCCTTGTGTATCAGAGCACATGTCATGAGTTAGGTGCGATGTGCTGGTTTGTGGGTCCCAAAGACCCTTCTCCCCAGGGTCAGGCTTTCCCCAGTCAAGCTGAACCTCCTGCCTAGACCACTCACAATCTCAAGGCCAGCATGGAACTGATGGGAGAGGGATGCAAGAGAGGAAGCAGCATGATCTTGCTGCTCCTTGTTCATGGAGCAGAGCAGTCCACTGAGGAGCAGAGTGTTCTTGTCTCAGTACAGCACTTGCCAGCTAGCAGAGCCCTGGAGCATGCATGGTCAACTTTCATGTGCCCTAGCACAGCAGGAGAGCTGGCAGTCAGCTGCCACCACTTCTCCTTTAGTCCTCTGCAGAGGTGCAGGATATGTCTTGGCTTCTCTAATTGCTTTCCTCCACCATCTCATGGATATCCATGCTGTGTTTCTCCCTAGATCCACTGTCTCTGGCTAACGTAAGTGTACAGCCTGGCCGGAGACCCCAAGAGCTACATGTGAGCTGGGTGGAGTCAGGCGGTGGCAGAGACCACTTGGTACAGCTCTCAGTGGCTGAGTCCCTGTCCGTCATCAGGAATGTGTCTGTCCCCCGTGGAGTCACCCAGATTGACCTGGAGAGGCTGGTGCCAGGGTCCCGATACCGTGTGGAGATCATTTCTCAGGCTGGGCCTCATCGCACCTCTTCTCAGACTGCCATCGGCTACACTGGTAGGAACACAGCTCTTCTGCACCCATCGCTGGTACCCAGATTGGCTCTGACCTGGTGAGGGGCTGGGGCCCAAGGGGCTGGAGACCCAAGACCAGGGCTGTTCTGCAGGAGAGCTCTGAGACCATGTCCCCACAACCCCACTGGTGCCTGTCTCCTACTCAAGATGGTGGCTCTCTTTCTGGGACCCTCACTCATCCTGAGCCCTCCAGCAGCTCAGTGGGGTGTGATGTGAGCCTGCCCCAGCACTTTGGGACAAGGGGGTCTCAGGCCATGGTGGTGATGCACTGCTGTCACCTGGGACACCGGGAGCAACCCACTGCTCTCAGCAGTTTTGAGACAGCATTTTAGATGCTCACATTCCTGAAGCTCTCAGCTTCATTTCCACACTAGAATCAGTTCTAAGCATCCCGGATTTGTCCCTGTAATGCTGCCTCTCTCCCGCAGTCCCACTGCCTCCTCTGTCCTTGTCGGCCACCCCTGTCAGCACTACCTGGGCTCTGACTGTTCGCTGGGACACCCCTCCTGGTCAGAGGGATAGATACCTGCTCAGCGTGCAGGAGGAGGGCACTTCTGCACCAACAAGGAACCTGGAGGCAGGGAAGGACAGCACCAATATCACCCTGACACACCTGGAACCGGGAACTTGCTACCTCGTTGGGATCTGGGCAGTGGCTGGACCCTACCGCTCCCTGCCCAAGAACGTCACTGGCTGCACAGGTAAGCATCCACACCAGCCACAGATGACTGGGCTGGAAGCACTGTGAGAAGTTCCAGAATGGGATGGGGATCGGTGTTGGCACCCTGAGAGGACGGCACCCCAGCCTGGTTCCCGGTGATGCTGCCTGCAGTCATCTCCTGCCTCTTCCAACCTCCTTGTACCATGTGGCACAGAGGGCTTGCTGGCCGATTGCTGCTGCCTGGGGAACACAAGAGTCCCTAAAATCAGCTGCATGTTCAGAGCTGGATCATTTCTCTCTGTCATCTGTCTGTCTTTCCTTACAGTTCCTGCTGCACCGACAAATGTGAGCCTTACCAACCCAGGCAGCTCCTCAGAGCTTTACGTGCGCTGGAACAAGCCCCCAGGCCAGAGGGACCACTATCATGTTGTTCTGTATAGCCTCAGCACGCAGAGCAGGGCTCAGGTCCAGATCTTGAGTCCAGATGCCCAGAACATTACCTGGACTCACCTGGAGGCAGGCAGCAAGTTTGCTGTGCAGGTCACTGCTGTGAAAGGTTCATCTGAAGCCTCCTCCACCAATGTCACCCAATGGACATGTGAGTCTGATGGATTGGGTTGGACGCAGCACTCCAGTCTGCCCCAGAGCCTCCATGTGAGCCTTGCAGGCACCCACTGCCACCTTCCCCATCCCAAACCATCCCCACTGTGCCCCTAGCTTCCATGTAACTGTCCCACCTTTCTGCTCACCCTTCCCCAACAGAGCCAATCCCTGCTACCCACCTCAAAGACTCTGGGTATCTCCCCTGCCATGTCCAGCTGAAAATTGTGGGGATATTGTGCTCAGAGCCATGTCCACTGCCTGCCTGTTTGTCCCCATGCTTCTCTCTAGGAGGATCTCTGGTGGCCAACCTGCCCACCACACAGTGGGAGCTGAGGGCTGGAGTCTAGCACTGCCAGAGCATGAGGAACCACTGGGCAAAGTGGCTGGTTCATGGCACTGAGCACTGAGCAGTGACACACAAGGGCTGACTATCTCCCTGTTGCTTTCCAGATCCTTTGGCCCCTGCCAACCTCACCTTGGGCAGCCCCTCTACCTCCATACTGCAGGTCTCCTGGGCAGCAATGGGGCAAGGAGCAGAAGGCTATGTGGTGGATGTCTATGACACAGCCTCCAGCAGTCCGGTGGGACACATGATGCTGGGTGGGGATGCCAGGAGTCACATCATCAGGAACCTAAGCCCTGGCACCCACTACAGCGTGGCAGTGAGGGCCACAGCTGGGCCCTTCCACACCAGCACCCCTAACCTCACCCACTGCACACGTGAGTATGATGCTCCCCTTGCAGCCCAGTGTCCTCTACCAGATTTCTCCCTTCCCAGTTCAAATCAGAGGTCATACTGGTGCAGCCAGATCCTGCCTTCCCCTCCTGCCCACACAGGTGCCCACTGCTGGTGCCCTGAGGGATGCAGTGTGGGGATTCTGTGTATCACCCCATGTCCCTGGTAGCTCTCCACAGCCACCCACAGGCTCAGGCAGCACCAGGAAGGAGGCAGCTGCCACAGAAGTGAAGGGCAAAGACAGCCCTTGACACCTTGCAGGCCTGACCCACTTCCTGCAGCACAGGCTTGGCACAGACATGGCCAGGTGGCCAAGAAGGCCAACAGCATCCTGGTCTGTATAAAAAATAGCGTGTCCAGCAGGAGTAGGGAAGCGATCATGCCCCTGGACTTGGCGCTGGTGAGGCTGCACCTCAAGCACTGGGTTCAGTTTTATGCACCGCAGTATAAGGGAGACATTGAGGGGCTGGAGCGGGTGGAAAGAAGGGCAAGGAAGCTGGTGAGGGGTCTGGTGAACATGTCTTATGAGGAGCAGCTGAGGGAAGTAGGACTGCTTAGTCTGGAGAAGAGAAGGCTGAAGGGAGACCTTCTCGCTCTCTACAACTGCCTGAAAGGAGGTTGTAGAGAGGTGGGTGTTGGTCTCTTCTCACAAGTAACAAGTGATAGGACGAGACAAAACAGCCTCAAGTTGTGCCAGGGGAGGTTTAGGTTGGATATTAGGAAAAAATTCTTTACTGACAGAGTGGTCAAGCACTGGAACAGGCTGCCCAGGGCAGTGCTGGAGTCACTATCCCTGGAGGTGTTCAAAAAACATGTGGATGTGACACTTCGCGACATGGTCAAGTGGCCATGGGTTGATGGTTGGGTTGATGGTTAGACTTGATGATCCCGGACGTCTTGTCCAACCTTAATGATTCTATGATATGGAGCATCTCCTTTCCCTCAGCCCAGACATGGCTCCTGGCAGTGACTTGTGTTTCCTCCCCAGGCCCACTTCCCCCAACTGCCGTGCAGTGGCTGAGCACAGGGCACCCCAACAGGCTGAGCACATCCTGGGAACCCACAGCCGGAGGACGAGACGGATACACACTGACCCTGTATCATGCACAGCTGGGCACCGTGGCAGCTACAACCTCGCTTGAGAGAGACATCCACAACTTCACCTTCACGGACCTGACCCCAGGATATGAGTACTCCCTGGAGGCCAGTGCCACAGCTGGACCATATCAGGCAGCAGCACCCAACATCAGTGGCTGGACACGTGAGTGCCCAAGGAGTGTCCCCTGCAGAGGGCTGGGAGATGTTGCACCTCTAGGCAGTCCTGAGGAGGGCTTGGGAGGTTTAAAGGGGACCTGGTGCCTTTAGAGATGTGCACACACGTATGCATGTGTGCAACACGCAGCAGTTAGTGCTGGGACACTGTTACCCTCATGGGCACGTGGATGTTCATCTGTAGACTTGCACATGCTGATAACTTGCAGGGCTGTCCAGCTGCGCCCATGCGATGACATCTCCCTTCCCATGCTGACCTATCTTTCTGTATACAGGAGCACTCGTCCTCACTGAGTCTCCTCCAGCAGGTAGAAACCACATTACCAGAAAGGTTCATAAAATCAATCAGTATAGTACAAGAGGCTAATCCACAGTCCTCCCGGAGAATGGGATGCTCAGGAGGTGGACTAGTCCAGCACTTCTCCCCACGCAGAAAGAGTTTAGGACTGGACAGAGCACAGACGCTGTGCCAGATCTGCCCAGGCAGCTGCACACCAGCTGCGTGCTGGAGGATACATGTACACGCAGCAGTGACAAAGGCGCTTCAGCTGGGCTATGGGGTTGAGGGGGACCTAAGTGAAGAAGAGTTGGCGTGTGAGGGACCGCAAAGGGTGAGCAGCACAAAAGGTGAGGTGGGATGAGGATGGAAAAGAGAAGATTGAGGAAGAGGATTGTGCCAGAGGGGATCTACAAGTCCCTCAGGGACTTGCTCCCTCACGGAGCATCTGTCCTGCTGCACAATGTCCCATCAAGTGTCTACTTCCTTCTGCATGGTATCCAGTCCCTAACACAGATCTGGTGACTCCCCAGGCCCACTGGCCCCAGCCGCCGTGCGCTTGCTGAGCATGGGGCACCCCGACAGGCTGAGCGCATCCTGGGGAGCCGCGGCTGGGGGGCGAGATGGGTACAAACTGACCCTGTACCACGCACGGCTGGGCACTGTGGCAGCTACGACCTCACTTGGAAGAGACACCCACAACTTCACCTTCACGGGCCTGGCCCCAGGAAGCAAGTATGTGCTGGAGGTGGTGTCCATGGCGGGGACCTATGGAACACCGGCAGGGAATGTCAGCAACTGGACGTGTGAGTACCTGTTTAGGGGGTGACGTGCTTCACTGGGCAGTCACAAAAGCTCATTGCAAAGGACATGGCCCTGCTGACCTTCATGGCAGACCCCAAGCCCTGCCTAATCCAAGGGCATGTCAGTTCCATGGCACTGAGCAAGGCTCTGCCCACCCTCACCACCAGTCCCACCAGCCTGGATTAGGCCAGCTGAAGCTCTGGGGACTGTGCTTCAGAGGAGAAGCATGAGGGACACAGCAGCAGACAGGGACATTCACCTTCCCCTCCCCTCTACCTGGCTGGGTGCTCTCTCCTCACTCATCTCCAAGTGTCTCACTCCAGCTGGGACAGGGCTCTCTGTGCTCAGACAGGCACCACTTGAAGCTTGCAGAAGCTGCAGTTAGCTACCTCCAGGCTGGTGGATGCAGCCTTCCAGCCAAGATGAAATGCCCTGTTCTGTATGGTGCATCACTTCTAATGACACTGTCAAGATACCCAGGCAACGTCCTCCAGCCCTTCACTGACACGTCTCCCATCCTGTCTTTCCAGACCCCCTGGCACCCCGGAACGTGTACATGACAAACCAGGGGTATCCCAACAGGCTGAGCGCGTCCTGGCGAGCCGAACCCCAAGGACAGGACAGTTACAGGCTCCTCCTGTACCATTCAGGATCAGGTGTTGTGGCAGCCAATGTATCTGTTGGGAAAGGTACCAGCAAATTCACCTTTTCTGGCCTGGCTCCAGGACACAAGTACCTGCTGGAAGTGGTGTCTATGGCTGGGCCCTACACAGCCTCAGCGGGGAACATCAGCGACTGGACAAGTAAGTGACCAGAGCTGGAGGTCCTTGCCATCATGCACAAGGCTCAGCCTTCCCCTGAGAGGTAGGCTCAGCAGCTGCGGTGGGAAAGGACAGGGACACAGCTAGGACTGCTCCGGGAAAATCTAGGTACCACTGTAGGTAACACCATAGGCATGGGATCATGGGCTGTACAAGCCCCAAGTGGAGGGGAGGGCAGGGCACTACTGCTGCCCACAGGACAGTCTAGCAGCCATGGTTGCTGTTTCAGGAGGCAGATCTCCAGCTCATGGCCCCACTGTTCACACAAGCTGGTGCCTCCAGGCATGGGTGTCTGAACAAGGGCAAGTGATCTTGTGGCAGTAGTGCAACTCTGGTAGATGACACCTACAGCCTTGGGACACCACAAGGCTGGTGGACACAGCCCGCCATCCCCACTGCCTTTCTCCCAGGCAGTCAGAAAATTCCTGGCATGGCAGATAAGTGGAGGCTGGGCTTTTTTTTTTTTTTTTTTTAAGGAATGTGGAAATTGCAGATAAGCACAATAAGCCTTTTCATGTGCTTGTCCTCATAGTCCCTGCACTTTGCTTGGGGAATCCAGAGGTCTCTGCTCCCATGCTCAGCCAGCCCCTGGCAGGATGCTGGGAGGCATGTGCAGAGCACTTCAGGCAGGTCTCTAATGAAACTTGCTAATTAGCAGGAGGAGGAACCCATCTCATGTTCTTCACTATATGTCCTCCGATTGCCATTTAAAGGTCATTTCTGGTAGTGGCAGCTAGCAGCTGCAGAAATATTATCACTGAACACATGAAGTTTCCTTGCATATTACCCTTTTCTACTTGTCTTGCTATGGGACGGAAGGAAGTACATGCCTGCCAGTAACTCTCCTCTTGTGTGGTTTTCCTTGTAGCCCCCTCAGTTCCCAAAAATCTCTCTGCGGTGGCTGAAGGGAACAACACGATGCTCATCTCTTGGGACAGTGTTTCTGGGCAGCAGGACGAGTGCCAGCTGTGGCTGCGGGATCACAGGAATGGCACGCTGCCCTGGCGGCACCCCCTCGGCAGAGGACAAGTTCAGCACCTCCTCCAGGGGCTGATCCCAGGGAGGAACTACTCCATCTCCTTGAGCTGTGTGGCCGGGCCCTACTGGAGCAGCACCAAACCCTTGGCAGTGCCGATGGGTGGGTATGAGCTGCCGGGGATGGAGGGAGGGCAGGCTGGAAGGGGGAGAAATGTCTGAGTGGCCTCAAGATTTGGATCAGCCCTTGGGTGTCAACAGAAGCATGGGAAGCCTTCATGGTGGGAGATTAGGAAAGCCAAGAAGGTGACCCTCTGGTAGCCATCAGTGCCCTAAGCTAGCCCCGTCAGAGATTTCCCATCACCTCATGGCCTTGCTACTGTGAAGCAAAGCAGACTCCACAGCGATCTCCGTTGGTCTGCTTCTCCTGTAAGACATCTGGTCAGGCCCTGACCCATTCGCCTTGTCCTGTGGCCTTTGGCACAGAAGGCTCCCAGGTCACAGACATCTAGCTTTGCTGCTCTCTCATTGACCTAGGGATGGACAGTAGAGGACCATAGTGGCTCTGAGCTGAGGCTGGGATTTCTCTGATCCAGTAAGTTCAGAACCTGCCTTATCTCCTTTGCAGAGCCAAACCCAGTAGAGGATGTACAATGCCTACCAGAGTCAAGGAGCCTTTACTTGAACTGGACTAGCTCTTCTGGAGATGTGAAGGCTTATGAGGTGGTGACTGAGAGACTCTCTGATGGACATCCCACTTCCAAGTATGTCATGAGCATCCCTACAAGCTCGACCAGTCTGGAGGGGCTGGGGCCAAACTTGTCGTACCGAATCGTTGTGAGCACAGTGGGCATGAACGCAATGAGGAGCCAGGCTGTGACTCTGCTCTGCAACACAACAGTGGAGGGTGAGTCCCCTTCATTTCCACAGACCTTGCTACAAACCCCAGGAGAAGACATCCGGTGTTGCTAATTAGACCTGGGGACTCATATGGTTTTCCTCCTTCCTGCCTTCTCCTTCCATAGAATTGCTTAGATTGGAAAAGACCTTTAAGATCATTGTGTTCATTTATTAACCTAACACTGACAAGTCCTTGACTAAGCCATATCCCCAAGCACTTTGTCTATAAGTCCTTTAAATACCTCCAGGGATGGGGACTCCACCACTGCCCTAGCAACCCGTTCCAATGCCTGATAACCCTTTTAGTAAAGAAATTCTTCCTAATATCCAACCTAAACCTTCCCTTGGCACAACTTGTGGCCGTTTCCTCTTGTCCTATCACTTGTTACTCTTTTAGATGTCTGTGAGACCCATATTGTCCTGCGCTGAACTGCAGTGGGTCAGGGCTCTGGGCAGTGATGCTGGGACCGGTGACAGGCTGAGGAATGTGTGATGGATCTGTGGGAGCAGGGACACACTAACAGGCTGTGCTTGCTGGTTCCTCTTCCAGCCCTGCCTCCACCCCTGCGAGCAGACATCTTCCAGGTGGAGGCCAGCTCCACAGTTATCATTTCATCCGACTTGTTCAGCGAGGAGAATGGCCAGATTGAGTATTATGGTGTCATTGCTACCACTAATGATTCACGTAAGTGCCCCTGCACATCCCAGTCTGCAGTGGCTCCCTGGAGGGCAGCAGCTCCCCTGGACACCACTTTAGGACTACCACTGTCACCTTGTACATTCCCCTTCAGTGCTGAGGCCCACCCAGGAAACCATGTCCAGCACATGGTATGACCACTATTATGGGACAGAGGACTCCTACCTGGCTGTGCTAATCCCCAATCCCTTCCATCCGAGCCCCAGGAGCTCCCCTGAAACCTGGAGAGTGCCAGTGGGAACAGAAGAGTGTGGCCAGTCCAGGGCAATGTGCAACGGGAAGCTGAAAGCCAATGAACAGTACAGGTGAGAGACATCGACATCCCTCCTGAGGAGAAGGGGCTGGAGAAGAAAAAGGACTGCACGTGTCCCTGCAAGCTGCAACCACTCCCTGGACATCACCTCACCCTCGTACTCCCCAGACCCCCAGCAGGGGACCCCAGGGGTTGCTCCACCAAGCAGCATTTGAGCGATGCAAGGGCTGGCATGCTGGAGAATTCGAGGCAGTGTAAGTGGGCAGGGAGAGGGAGAGCAGAAGTGAAAGCTGAGGCCAACAAAGGCTGTGTTGCCTTGAGAGCTGGGCAGTTGTCCACCTCCAGAGTAGGAACTAAAATGGATGATGTTATTTGCAGGGCTTTTGCGTGTGATTCAGAGAGAGCAAAAATGAAACTGATTCAGAAACATCCATTCTAGTGGTGCCTGCACAACTTGAGGCTCAAGGGTTGAGGGCAGTAAATGCACAGGCTAAGGTCCAAGTTCCCCAGGAGTAACACATGGATCACAATATTCATAAATTCATATTTACTTGACAGTAGATAGAATCCAGGCACAGGAATGTACAAGCACATGTATTTTATTATAGGGTACCTTTAAAATAGTTGATGGTAAGCCAGGTTTTCTGCTGCTGAGAGAGAATCGTACCATTAGTCAGTCCTCTGTTAATTTAGCAGCTCACAATTTCATCAAACGGGCCATATCCCCAGGCATTTGTCTGACAGAGGGATCCCCCAGAATCTGGAAGGTTGTCCCATTTCAGTTTAAAGAGACTTAGAGCACAGGTGGCAGATTAGTGATAGAAGTCGCTGAGCATGTTGGGTAAAGACCATGAGAGAGTGTGAGAGAGAGCTTCACCTTCCCCCTGTGAGTGAAGTGGGAATTAGTGGAGTCAAGGTCCTTGGTATTGGGTTTGGACCTGCTGGCATTCCTTCCTGTCTTCTTCTCTGCTTCGCTCTTTCTACTTTTGCTATGTGCAGACTCCATGCTTATGTGAAAAACATTGATTCTTATAGATTATAGATTTACACATTGTTGCCAAACAGGGGCTCTTCTCTGCCAGCATCCTGCTCTTCAGGGCAGAGAGCCGTGACTGGTGCTTACACTGGGCTGCGTCAGGGGACTGGGAAATGGCTGCTTCTCCTATGAAAAAAAGGGAGTTTCCAGAGAGCCATTCCCTTGGAAATCCCACCCAGAACAAATAGCTTTTCTTCCATACTCAATGTTTATGCCTGCATGATGATGCATTCCCATCCCATGCCCCCCACAGGTATTGTGAACCCTGGGCTGACACCGGAGAGTCTCCAATTGATTGAGAAGGTTTGAGATGTCCAGTCAGTTTGAGAGTGTGTATCTGCCCTCCCTGCTTCCCAGCTGCCATTTTCACTCCAGCATCAGCCTCCTGCAGGGTAGCAGCTAATCCAAAGCCATCAGGCTGTCGTTAGTCCACCTACCACGAATCACTAACATGTACTTAACTTTGGACTAGAAGGTCCTTTTGCACCTCTTCACAGCTTGCTTTCACCTTGGCTGCCCTAAACAGCCTCAGTACACTGTGCTGCTTTCCTAGTGTGGTGAAAAGCAGGCACTGCTGGCAGCCCACCTCCACTCTGAAAGGCAGCCCTTGTTTCCTATCTTTCAGTGAGTTATTTATCCACAAGCCCTTATCTCTCATGCCATGGCATCTGCAGGCTCAGTTTCCAATGAGATCTTTAGTCTGGCAGCTAGGCCCAGGGTGCTGCCAGAGGGGACCCACATTAGACTCCACAAACTCTTGGCTGCTAAAATCCAAAGCTGCATTTGAAAGCCTTAGCCTACCCTTCCAAGTTACCAGCTCAGAAGGATGTCAGCTCTGCTGTGAGGCTTGGTGTGCGCCCTGGCAGGAGGAGGACATAGGGCAGGTCTCCTCAGGGAAGAAGATGCACCAGCCACTTCTGTGCTCATAAGGAAGGGTCTGGGTTGGGGCTCAGCCCTCCCAGCTGAGGTGCCCCTGTTTCAAAAGGGTACCTGAGCTCAGCTCTTTCAAGTCAACCCAATTAATGGCTTGACATGAACTAAGACAGTGAAACAGCCCAACTTGATTTTCCCCATTTACTGTTGTCTTTCCCTATTTGTGTCCTGTAAGAGAGCAGAAACTTAGTACTTGGCTCTGCAAAGAACCCTTCCAAGAAGAGCTGTTTCCCATTTGTGCTTTTTGAACATTTTCTCATGTTCTCTCAAATGCAACAAACTTGTCAAGAGGCAGAGAAGAGAGGAAAGACTGTTTCCACACATTCCCTAAACCCCTACCAGAAAACCAGCTTCCTCCAATGTAGCATTTCAAACCACAGGCAGCTGTCCTGCTCCCCTTGGGTCTTCCTGCTGCTGGCTGCACTGGTGCTGTGCTCAGTTCAGATTGCTCCTGATTGCAGGACTCTGCTTTGCCCTAGGTTCAGCATTGCTGCCTTCACCAAATATGACCCAGTAGCCCCTGCAGTGACCTTCACCATGTTCTCAGGTAAGATGGACAATGCCATCTTCCCTACCCGGCTATGTGGGTTAGAGATAATTAACAACCTGACAGTGGCAAGCCAGAGGGAAATCACAGGCTGTAGCAAGCAGAAGAAATGGAGCCATTTACTGACTCTACTTCTGTCTGTTCTATCTCTTTTTTATTGCAGCTGCTGGATCTGGTGCAGACATGACTCCACTTTCAATGCCAATAATCGCTGGAATCGTGGTGGGATTTGTCTTGACACTTGCAGCTATTTTTGCTTTGATTTACTGGAAACAGCTCAGAGCAAAGAGGTGAGGATGAGCCATCTCTTACCTGGTCAGTGGAAGCTGTGAAACCCAACCTTCAGTGCCAGGCCGGGAGAAAGAGCAGTGAGGGGATATAAAAAGAGATTTAGACAAACTAGGACACCTGCCAGTGAAGTTGTGCCTGGCAAGCACAGAAGCAAAAGGCAGAGGGGAGAGGGGACCTGCTGATGTGCAATTAATTCGAAGAGCCCCACACGTGTGCAGGGCGGCGTGCCTGACCTGAGCTCTCTGTTCACAAGCTCTCTGTCAGCCAGCAGCACACAATACGCTCACAGCATCTGTCCCTGCATGGCAGGGAAGAGTAACATCTCCCATGCTTTGATTGTAGGACCAAAAATGGCAGCCTGCCCCAGGAAATGGCGACCTACAGCTTGAGGTGAGCACTAGAGTCTTCCTTCTGCAAGTCTCCACTACAAGTCCCAGAGTCCTTTACCTATTTCCTTTCTCATGCTTTGACACAGAAAAATCCAACTCTGTCTCCTCTCCTTCAGTTACTTTTTAAATCTTTAGTCTTTCCCATGTTCATTATCACTAGATAAACCTGATGTAGTTACAGACATCCCTGCTGACCGCAGGGGGGTTGGACTAGATGACCTTAGAAGGTCCCTTCCAGCCCAATGCAATCTATGATTGCCCAGCTCCATTCCAAGTCAATGCATTGTCCACACCTCCTCTGCAAGGCTTCTGCAGTAGGAGAATAACCTCACCATGCTGAAATCCCTCCCAATGTTTAAACAATGCTCCCTTGGATCCACTTCCCTGAGCAATGATGTGGGCTACAAACCATCCCTCAGTGTGTGCATCAAGGTACTGTGGGTCTCAAGGCTGGGTTGTCTCACTGGCCACCTGACTGGCCTGCCAGACCTCCCAATAGCTGAGATAAGTTTTCCTCTGGATTTCACTTCATGCAGAAACGTCCATCGGCCAATTCCCATACAGAACTTCAAGCAGTACTATGAGATGAAGACAGCAAGTGCTAATCACGCTTTTTTCCAGGAGTTTGAGGTGAGATGAAACTCCTGCTAGAGATGAGACTTAATTTCCCCTCTAGGTAGCTCATGGCCCAGCTGTTGGGTGGCCTATATGGACTCCTCATCTCCAGGGACAATAATCCATCTCTCTAGCAATCCAAGCACTCTACTAGGCAATCTTAGAGGCCAAAGATTAGATGGACCAAGTGATGAGGCAATTCCTTTGCTCAAAATCTGTTTTGTTCACATTCTGGTAGAAACAAGTGTTGTCAGTGGCGTGAGGTGAACTAGCACTGTCCATAGCCACTGGTGGACAAAGCAAAGGGCCCCAGGCCTCAACTGGAGGCAAAGATGCTGAGTGGTGTTGCAATGAGATCCACCTTGACAGTGTTAGAAAAGAGCCTACAGCCAAAAGAAAGGTCTAGGAGCACTCTCAGATCTGTAGGGCTGTGAAATTCACCTCAGCTCCCACTGCCAACACCTTCAGGCTCTGAATTGTTCTGCTGATAGCACCTTTGAAAGTCCCATCAGTCCTCAGATCATCTTCTGAGTGAGGACAGAGGCGGAAGTAGCACAAGATATTTATGGGTTTGCAACACAAGAGATTTCTGTTTTCTCAGCACAACATGCTCAGAGCTTCTTGGTAGATTTCTGAGAAGGTTTCTTTTCCCCAATACTTATTTATGGGCTTGTGTCCTTTTAAATACAAACGGTGCTGTTCGAAAAGGTACTGGGAAAAGCCACCCGTGGCTCAGAGTTCACAGGACATACTGAGGGAGTAGAGCAGTTCTTTGGGCATGGATGGCCCTCTAAATGCCCAGACAGAGCCATGGGCCATGATCATGAGCTGGGTTGTCCAGGAGCTCTCCAGGGAGACTTTTCTGTTTATCTTCTCTGTCCTACAGGAGCTGAAGGAAGTTGGGAAGGAGCAGCCAAAGTTAGAGGCTGAGCTACCAGCAAATGTCTCCAAGAACAGATATCCTCATGTGCTGCCCTGTAAGTGCTGTCTCCTCCCCACTCCCCCAGCATCCAGGGTGGGAGTTCTCACTGCAATGCACAGGGACAGGCTCACCTTCCATCGCTGCAGGGTTCACAGTGCCTGGCTCCTCTCCTGGGAGAAGAAGGAGTCTTGAAATTAGCCTCAGTTTCCATTTTCCTGCTGCAAACTCAAGGCTTAAGGGCTGAGCCAGGGCTGAGCCACTATCCTCCTTGGTCATCCAGGAAGCTGCTGGGCAAGTGCTGGGTGCGCCCAGCTCAGAGATGGGTCCCAGCTGAAAACCAGAGGAGGGCCATGAGTGTCCCACAGCTTCTCTGATGAGCACCATGCTACCAGCTCTGCTTTCTTAACCCCAGCTAACACAGCTGGCAGGCCATGCTCACAGGAGACGGTGGTGGCCCAGCACAGAGTCTCTCTGCTGGCTGCATACATGGAGCTGCTGGGGCTTCTCCTGATGTGTCACCCAAGTGAAGAAGAGATGGCCATGTCTTGGTGAAGGGCTGCCTGGCAGGATCATGTGTATGTGGTCTCTTTCAGATGATCACTCTCGGGTCAAGCTGATGCAGCTGGGGGAGGATCCACACTCAGACTACATCAATGCCAACTTCATGCCGGTGAGTGCCCACTTGCATTCCCCCCAGAGACATGGCCGTGGGGCACCATCAGAGAAACTCTGCATGGATTAGGGTTGTGGGGGCTGGTGGACAAGAGCTGCCACTGAAGCTACAGCTGGCACAGGCTGGCAAGGACTTGGGGGTGAGGTAGAGATGCATAGTTGCCCTTTAGCAGGGGTTGATGGACATCATCAGGTGGCAAGTGCTGTGAATGCAGAGGTGTGAGTGTGGGGAGACTAGCAAGGCTTTCTGCTCTCATCTTGAGGGCTATCCTCTTCCCATCATCTCTCAGCTTACCGCCCTGTCTTTCTGCCTGCTCTTTCTCCTTCTGGTCTGTGCAGCTGCATTTGAACAACCCTGGAGCTGTGCCCACATTCCCCTCCCGGGGGCTTTTCCCAGGTAACAGGCAGGGCTCACAGCATGCACGCGTGGCAGTGTGGCACGGGGGCATGTGTGTCAAAGGGGTGAAGGCACAGAAGCAACTTGAGACCTTGCATGCTCTCCTGACCTTCAGCAATGACTGGGGAGCACAAACAAAACCCAGATCTGTCTTCCTCTGGTTGGGCTGAATGAGGAACTGCTTGGAGAGGGATAGCAGGGGTCACATCTTGATTCCAAATATGTAGAGGGCATGTGCTGCCCAACACGTGCTGCCTGTGAAACCAGCTGCTTCTGAGATCATCTGCCTGGGAATGGTGCCTGCATGGGCCAAGGGCAATGGGTATTTATTTCTCTACCATGAAAGCAGACCAGGCACTGACTCTTTCCCAGGGCAGAATTCACCTGCCTCAGCAACTCACCAATTCCTTCCATCTGCTTCTTGCTCAGGGCTATACATCCCAGCAGGAGTTCATTGCTACCCAGGGCCCCCTGAAGAAAACGATAGATGACTTCTGGAGGCTGGTGTGGGAGCAAAACATCTGCAATATCATCATGCTGACAGTGTGCATGGAGAACGGGAGGGTAGGTTGGCACCACCGGGCTTCCACAGGCCAGGTCCAGCCGAGCTCAGACCTGGTTTCACAAGCTGAGCCCAGGGCTGGGTTTGTGTCCTCCACCAGCCTCTGGCTCCAGGGTGAGCATAGGCCAAACAGCTTCCCCAGTAAGCAGTTTGGAGAGAGCAGAGGATGATGTGTGCACCTCAACGTTAGCTTAGGGTAGGAAAGGGCAGAAGCGGAGCTTTGCTGGAACCATGCCCATCACCCTCAGATATTTCTGCAGCACCTGAAATTAACACTTTCCTCTGGATGAGACAACTTGCATGGACTGTTCCTCCAGTTTCCAGTTTTCTCACTGGCCTCACTGGGACCCTGTCCTGTGCTCTAGGTCCTCTGTGATCATTACTGGCCGTCTGAATCTGCCCCGGTCTCCTATGGTCAGGTTCGTGTCCACGTGCTGACGCAGAGCAGCTCCGAAGAGTGGACCATGCGCGAGTTCAAACTGTGGCATGTGAGTAAGGACCTGAGAGGACTCAGGGGCCTGCCAAGGGCTAGGGGTTTGCATGGGAAGCAGTGGCATTGCTCCTTGGTGGTGGCAGCTTAATTTGCTTTCCCTGCCCTTGGAGGGGTTCAAAGAAGATCCAGTCCCCTGAGGAGCAGTCTGCAACTTCAGACTTGGTAACAGAAATGTGCAACAAGTACCACCTCTGCTGTCCACCCATGCCTCTGCTTTCCACGTTCCTGCACTGGAACACAGCCTGCATCTTCAAGGGCATGTTCCCTGGCAGTTCAAGGCGGATCTCCTCCCTACCGCCTTGACACGCCTCACCATGGCAGGAGGCTGTGGGGAGAGGAGCAGGAGCCACCAGGCAGTGCAGCAGACCTGGCGTTGGCTGTTCCCTGAAGCTGAGCCAGGTGTCTAGAAGTCCCCAGATGCTCCCAGTTCTGTGGGAGCCCTGTCCTGGTGGGCTGCACATCCATCACCAACTTTCCCCCTGGCAGGAGGGTGTCCAGGCAGAGAGGCACGTGTCCCACCTGCACTATACAGCATGGCCTGACCATGGGATCCCAGAGTCCACCACTTCCATTATGACCTTCAGAGAGCTGGTCCGTGAGCATATCCAGAGCACCAAGGATGCAGGGCCGACCCTCGTGCACTGCAGGTGAGGCTTTGCTCTGGGGAACAGCAGGAGAAGACAATGGAAGAGGGCATGGGGCCCTACTCATGCACAAACTGGGAGGGAAAGCAAGTGCCCGGGAGACACAGCTGGTCTGTAGAGTCTTCTGCTTGGGCATAGGGGATAACAGCATCCTACCCTCCAGTCCTGGGGGATAAGACAATGGTCATCACCAAGGAAATGGTCATCACCAACCCAGGGCAGTCTGAATGGCCCTTCAGCCCCATGCCTTGCTTGGACCAGTGCCCTGGCGTGCTCAGACCCAGGTGCAGCATCTGAGAGCCATGTCTAGTAGCAGGAGGGGAGCCCATTGGCTGTGGGGTCAGGCAATGTTTAACCCTTGCTATCTGTGCTCTCAGTGCCGGGGTGGGCCGCACTGGCACTTTCATTGCCCTGGACCGTCTGCTGCAGCAGATGAAGCAGGAGAAGGTGGTGGACATATTTGGTGTTGTTTATACCTTGCGGATGAACCGTTACCTGATGATTCAGACTCTGGTAAGACATCTGCTCCCTCTTCCCCCCAAGGCCCTTGCTCCAGGGTGTAAAAGCTAGCAGGGCTGGCAGACAGATGACCTGGCTGGCCAGCCCCAGCACCCCCAGTCCAGTCCCCAGCCTGACACTATGTCATGGTGCCACTCAAAGCAGGAGTTCAGCTGGAGTGGAAATTGCTCAGCTGTGTGGGTCTCCAGTAGCTTCATGCCCTACTAGACCCACCGCAGCAACATACAGACTCTCAGAGCCCTTCCAGGAGACTTGGAAACATCTCAGAGCACCTAGGAACAGGATCAGGCCCTTTTCAGTCAGTTCCTAACCCAAAACATGTCGTTGGTCTGTGATGCTCCACCACACATCTAATATTTCCAGTATAAATATTTCCAGAGTTGGGACAGTATGTCAGTACCACCACAGAACCTAGTGGAAGGATCCAGGGGCTCCAGGGGCTCTGAAACTGAAGTAGCCAGGGCCTTTTGGGTATGAATGTAGAGCTTTTAGGGCATGAATGTACGACACCCTCAGCCCACTAGGTCGTGCCATCCCCATGCCTTCACACTGTCTGCTGGTGCGGTGCTCTACATGGCTGTCTACCTTTGCCTTCCAGTCCCAGTATATTTTCCTGCACAGCTGTATCATGGACAAGATCTTGGAGGAGCCACTCCTGGGTTTGTCAGGGACGGAGAGGTAAGGCCCTGCTGTGTTTTCCCTGCCACTCTACCACCCTGATCCACCACAGCCCCTTCAGTTGGCAAGCTGGGATCATGAGCCCACTTTGAGCCTTGGCTCCAGCACAGAAGGATGGGGAAGCCCAGCCAACCATCCCACCTGATCATCTGAGTGGGGCTTAGCCCAGGGCTGGTTGTTCCCTGTGACATGGGGAGCTCAGCCCAGAAGTAGGCATGCACACTGGGCACACTGTAGGGCTTGGGGGACCACATCCTCCTTTACCCCGGTGCCAGTCTCCTGGGCTGTGCCAGTGCCAAACAGCTGCAGAGCTGTCCCGGGGAAGAGCCCCTAGATTCCCAACCCACAGGGATGTCCTAAAAGTAGGTTCAAACTGGAGGAGGTCATGGCAGCTGGGTGGCCTTGGGATGTCCCTTCTAACAGAGGCCAAGAGGATGGAGCAGAGTCAGGCTGGGCATAGCTTTGCCACCTGCCTTGTTGTCTCTGAGGCTATATCTGGAGGTCACATATCTATCTTTATGGGCAAATTGTCTCCTCCCTCATGCAGAACAGGATGCCCTTGTTCTTGCTGCATCTTGGGAATGGGCCCTGGGCTGTGCCACAACTGAAACCTGCCTTCGCCTAGGGGAGAGCAGGTTGGCACAGGCAGAGCTGGGCTGGAGACCTATGAGAGTCCCAGAATTTGAGGGGTGAAGGTTCGTTTACAGGTCTGTCCACCTACGTCAGACACAGCCTGGATGCTACTGAATTTGCTCAACCTCATCATCCTTACCCCCAGTTTCTCTCCCCAGGTCCTGCCCCATCCCGCTGAAAAGTTTTGCTCAGCACTATGCTCAGAAGGCTGCCAAGTCCCATATGGGCTTCCTGAGGGAGTACGAGGTGAGAGCTGTCCTGGGCAGGGTGCAGGGAGTGCTGCCATGGCCATATGCACTAGGGGGACCTGGGGAGCAATTGCACCTGGTCAGGCTAGTGGGTCTCATGCCCCGGTTTCCTGGCAGTGTCACCTCTTCATGGCATTGTGTCCCCAGGCACATAGCTCCCTCATGCATCCCACACTGAGCAGGGTTCATCCACAACCCACTCCTTCTCACACCCTATGCAGGGTAGAGAACCTACTCCATGCAGGGTAGGGACCTAGCTGAACTCTGTTCTCCTACACAGAGATGCAGCCATCTCCTGATAGCATGGAGCAGACCTGGCAGCTCACCCACAGAGGTGGTCTCAGAGCACCCCTGCTAAGGCTCCTGCGTGTGCAGCCATAACCTCCCCTCTGCTGAGGCCAGGTGTCCCCAGTTTCTCCTGCTTCTCCCGACTCTTCCCTGCTCACTGCTTCCTCCACTCTCTCTCATTCTGGCAGACCCTCCTAGAGGTTGTCAAGGAAGAAGCCAGCTCTGCAACACCATCTTCAGGCAACCAGCAGACACGGTCTTCTTCCAGCATCCTCCCATGTAAGTGCTCTGACACCTTGCATCCTCTTCCTTCCTATACCAGCATGGAGCCAGGCTGGACCAGGGCTGGTGCTCCTCAGTAAAAGAAGATACTTTGGCACATAGCAATGAGTCCACCAGAAGGCTACCAAGGTGTTTTGGAGGTGGAGAATATGATGTATGGGACTGGGATAAGTAGGTTTGTTCAGCCTGGAGGAGAGAAGACAAAGAGGATGAAATGTAGTCTTCTCAGAGGTGCACCATGGAAGGACAAGAGGCAATGGGGATGATCTGGAAGGGTACTCCAACTCAGTATAAGGAAAAATGAATTCCCATGAAGGTGGCCAAACACTGGAATGGGGCCCAGAGCATCTGCAGGCTCTCCGTTCCTGGAGATATGCAGATCTCCATTGGCTAAGACACTGAACAACCTGTGCTACGCACATCTGCTTTGAGTAGGAGGTTGAGATAGAGACCTGTGTTTTGGGGACCAATGTCCATGAGCTGGAGAAGAGCATTGCAGAGGGGAACACATTTGCAGAGAAATGGTGAAAGGGGTGGGATTTGTGTGACCGTGTGGAGCCTGACAGTCTGCAGAAGCTGTGTGAGCACAAGGCCACCCTGGACCCCTCCACCTCCCACATATTTTACAGATGATCGCTCCAGAGTGAAGTTTTCCCTGCTGGAACAGGGCCCTTTCTCAGGTCTCCTGCAGGTGTGGCATGTCCCGGTGAGTTGACCCCCCAGCAGCAATGCCCACCATTGTGCCCAGGTCCCACAGGCATCAGAGGATGCTCCCCTCTCCTCACTGTGCCCCTGCTCCCTGCTGCCTGGTTCCTGCACTGCACAGTGGTCACTGTCACTGTGATCCTGTGTGGACAACGGGACTGTGGGGCCCAAGGATGTGTCTTCCCTCATCTGCCCAGTTTGGGCTGCTCTCACTTCCCTCCCTTGGTGCTTTCTTTGCTCTTTTTGCCTCCTGGCCTGCTGAGCTTCTCTTCTCCTGGCCTCTCCTGCAGCCACCTGGGCTGATGGTGTACCTGTAGAGTGATGTTCTCATTCCCCATCCAGGGCTACAGCTCCAGCAGGGAGTATCTGGCTGTCCAGGGGCCTGATAAGTTGACCATGGAGGACTTCTGGACCCTGGTGTGGGAACAAGACATTCACACCATCCTAACACTTCTCCCATGGCAGGAGAAGAGGGAGGTAAGTCACTGAGCCTGCCTGTGCCAGGATCTGTGTAATGCAGTTGAAAGCTACCATAGCTCCAAGGCTTGAACCCTGAACCTTGAACCACTGCCTCCTGAAGCCTCAGTGCAGATACAGCTTATCTAAAGCTGAACCTTTCCTGTGTCACAGTGTTTGCACAGCCTGTCATGGGAGACAGTTTCTGTCTGCATACCATGCAGTCCATGGCCCTGGACTCAGCTGGTACTCTTCAAGCTGCATCTCCATGGCACCCAAGGACAGCAGCTCCTGCCTCTGACCAGATGAGGTGGAGAACACTTGCGAAGCAGATTCGCGCTGCCAAGCAGCTCTGTGCTAATAGGGAAGCTGGCAGCAACCTGCTGTTTTCCCCAAAATTCCCCCAGGCTGTAGCTAGAGGATGAACTGACATGGAGTGATGTTGGGGGTGCCCTCAGCCCAACACCCTCACAGACCCCTAAGATGGTGACTGATCTGAAAGATGGCAACCATCAACATGAAGCCAAACCTTTTGTTGCACACAGGTCCCAAGCGAGATGTGCTGGCCCCTGGAAGGAGACTCGCTCAGCACAGAGATGCTGACCATCCAATGTGGCACAGAGAAGCTTGTCTCTGGATGGAGGTGTATTCAGCTCAAAATGAAACACGTATGTGTTGATGGGGCTGGCCTGGCTCCCAGTGCTTGGGGTGGTCTTCACTGCTAGCAAACAGGTCTGTAGAGGAAAGGGCTGAAAGTTCCATGGAGACTTCTCTGAGCTGCAAGAGCAGAGTGCCAGCATTCCATAGATGCGGGAGGGAATCTAGATCACAACATCCAGAACATCTGCTGACTGGACATAGGAGATGCATGGGAGAGGTCTTGGAGGCTTCCCCCACCCTTTGCTGATAGATCTTTCTGACTTTCTTTGAAAAGACCTACACAGTTCTCAGTCTCCCTCTCAAGGGGCAGGTTGGGGTGCCACGGGGAAGGAGAGCAGATTGCCAGAGGCACAATACCCCCTGTCCGAGTTATGGGCAATGCCCAGCAGAGACTGCCTGGACAGCTTTACAGAAGCTAGAAGTTGGCTCAGGAAAGCATCTGACAGCCTAGAGAGCTGGGACCCCTCTGCATCCAAACTCATCTATCCCTCCCTACCCAACAGCTATATCAACTCTTTGTGTCTTACCAGGAGAAGAAAGGAAAGGAGAGGCAGGTACAACAGTTTCTATACATGCTCTGGAGCAGCAAGAAGCAACCAGATGTCCAGAGCCTGGTGGAGCTTCTCACTGCTGTCAGACGGTGCATGCCTCACCGGAAGAGAGCCGGTCCTCTCCTGCTGCACTGCAGGTACATCACATTACTGCCTTGTCCATGGGCACCCTGCCAGAGCTGGTACCCACCAGGCTGCACAGCACCTTGACTTGGCCACCAACAAGCCTGTGCCTTCCACCAAGGACCCCAAGGTTTGGGGGACATGTTGAGAGTAGGTCCATGGGAGACACGGAAGCCCCGAGCTTGAGAGTCAGATGAAGCAGTGCTCTGCCAAGTGCATGGGAGAAGTGAGGGCAATCAGGGCTGGGCCAGGGACAAGTGTGGACGGAGCAGGAATTCCCAGGTTGAGGTGCCCATGCCATCCCCGGGCTGACTGCTGGGATCATGGGACCAGCCCTGATGTCCTCATCTGCTTGAAGCCCAGGAGAGCTCACAGTCCCACGGGAGCCAACACAGCTGGCACATTGGCAGAGCTGGCTTGAATGAGATATGCACAGCTCAGCAAAGCAGAGTAGGCTGGATCTCCAGGCTCCTGCAACAGGCACTCTGGAGTCCCATCATCCTGGTCAGCACAGGGCCCCCTGCCACCTAAACCAGTGCTCACCGTCTATCCCCACCGTACTCATTGCTGCAAGTTTTCTCACTGGGCTTCTGACTTCTTGGGGTGGTGCCCACTTCCAAAGAGGTTCAGCCAAGCCTGGCCTGGCATCAATGACCTTCTCTTGTTCCTTGCAGTGGTGGTGTGAGCCAAATGGGGACGCTGATCTCCCTGGATTGCCTGTTGCACCAGATGAAAGCTGAGAGAATCGTGGATATCTACGGGGTGACCCTCCAGCTGACAAGAAGCTGCTGTCTCATGACCCCAACTCTGGTAGGTAGAAGGAGGAAGGGTAGTGGACTGGTCAGAACAGACTGTTCATACTGAGCTTCCTGGAGCTGGCAGCATGCTGCCCACTCCCGGGTGCTATCTGCCACCCAGGAGCCCGGCCAGTCTATGCAGGGCTTTATTTCCGTGCTTCCTCCCCACCCTGTGACTCTGCTGGCCACCAAGGCTAAGTGCACTGTCCCTTCCCAGGGAAGAGCCTTCCATCTCCTTAGTTCTGGAGTTAAAATAGGTTAAACACATGATAAAGGAAGGGCACTCTTCCCATGCTGCCCTGGAAAGCAAGAAGCACTGGTTTCATCCTACACGACATACCTTCCTGCTCAGCAGGGACACAGCTGTCACCCTCGGTACCCAGAACCTGATGGGTTTGTCCATGTCCACTGCCTTTCCCTGCCACATCCCCCACATCCAGAGCCTGCTCCCGGCCCCTGCCAGAGCTGGGGCTGCCTGTGAGGGGGCTGGTGGGACACATTTGTAGCTGCCCTGCAGCTGTGTGGGCCGTGGCACTGTTTGATGTCCTGCTGAGCCGTGCCAGCCCGGCCCAGCCCTGCAGCTCTCCCGTGGGCCACTCCTGGTAGCACTTTCTGGACAGCACTTTGATTTGCTGCCACTGCTGAAGGAGATCATGCAGCATCCCTGGAAACCATCCCCACGGGAGACAGCAGAACTGGGACAGATCCCTCCAGGGCTTCCCAGCTGCAGAGCCGCCTGCAAGCAGCTAATTGCATCCTTAATTAATGTGAACCATGCACATGGTGGGAGCCAGAGGAGGGCAAGGCAGCCGCTGCCCCTGCTTCAGAGCTCCTTTGTGTTCCAGCAGCAGTCCTGTCGAGCTGAAACACGATGTGCCCGTAAAGGCACAGCCAGCACCCATTAAAAGCTGCTGCCCTGCTGAGAGGGCAGCTGCCTCCCCACCTTCCCATGAGTAGTGGCTGCTCTGAGCCCAGCACAGCCAGTGAAGGACAGGCAGGGCTGCCAGCCTCCTCCACCGCTGCAAGGGCTTGCCAGGACCCCTTTATCTCTGGCGGGGGCATGCTGCTATCATGCTGGTGGCATCAGCTGGGTTTTCTGGGGGTTTAGTAGGTAAACAAGGGGTAAGATGAACCTCTGAGGGATTGTCCATGGATAACCGCACCCGCAGCTCCAGCACGGCGGGTGTCTCTGGGGACGTGCTCTCGTGTTTTGCCTGGCGCTGAGTGTGCCTGGTCTGAAGTCGATCCTAGGCTGTCACTCCAGATTTCACAATCACGCCAGGCTCATTGAAAACACGCTCTGGTGACCTGGAGCCGCAGCCATTGTGTGATCTGTGGCTTTCTCCAGTGAGACTAAACCCACCGCCGGCAGGGGAGGAGGCTCCTCGTGACTTGCAGCTTAGCCAGCGTATTAGTGAGCTGTTCAGAGGCCCCTCTCTCGGGTCCTTAATCCCCCCTTCCTGGCTACCATGTGATTTTGACCCACATAATTTGCAGGCTGGTCCTGCCCTCCAGCTTTGTGCATCAAGTACAACCTCATTTACCTTTCCCCCATCTTGCCTTCCCCCAAGCCCTGCAGTGGTGGTGGTCAGTCCTGGGTGCTTTGTAGCCTAGCATCATTTTGGAGCAGCTGGCATTCGAGAAGAACCTTATATCAAATCCATATTAGACTTGAGATCTCTCGTCCTGCTGGATCATTTTGGTGATCAAATATAGAGAAACAACACAACTGGGCTAAACCCATCCAGATCTTTTTTGTCTGCCTGTGAGAGCTTTCAAAGATCCACCCTGACCCACTGTCAGCACTTGACTCGGGTACACTGAGACTACCACCAAGGGAAACTCCTGCTCCAGAGGTCTTCCCTCTTGGCCTCAGGTCACTGCCAGACCCTGTGCACTCCAGCAAGGCAGAGCTGTCTCTGCTCACTGCCCTGCAGCATCACTGGAGTTGCTTTTTGGTCTTGTTTTGGATGCAAACACCATAGCAGATCCAAAAGCCACCAGAGCACTTTGAGGAAGTCAGGTGACATTGCTCCTCCCCATCGAAGATGGGGATCTTCCTCTCATCCCCATCACTGCAGATGATGAAGCAGGACAAAATAAACAGTGTAACTACAGCTCCAGGCCTGATTCTTCCTTTCTGGGCAACCCTGGTGACACAGGACAAACGTGGACCACTTGGGACAGCTCTGCCATCAGACACTGATAGTTAATTAGGACCTTTTAAGGCAAATTGCAGGGTTAGTCCTGCAACCATTAGGTCTCTGTTATAAAACTGACTCTAGACACCCATTCTCTCTTGCAGGACCAGTACATGTTCCTGTACACCTGCATCCAGGACATCATTGCTCAGAAGCAGCCCTAAGACCACTCAGCACATCCTGGTACCACCCTGCTCTCCACCTCTACAGGATCCTGTCCAGAGCCAGGAGCTGGGATGAGAGCACCATAGGTCTTCCGGCACAGAACAAGCCCTGCAGTGAGAAGGGACCTACCCCAGCACTGTCACCAATGCTTTCCACACAATGTCAGCGGCGACATGGGGTCCCCTGAACAGATGGGCACTGCTGTCCTGCCATGCTCTGCTGCAGCTGGGGACTGGGCGGGATTCTCCCTTCTTCCTGGGATTCCTGGTGCCTGGAAGGTCTGTTAACTCCACTGTGGCAGGCATTGCCAGCTGCGGGGACTCTGTAGTGCCCTTGTCCCTCAGCACAGAAAGGGCAGCCCTAGGCTCACTCCCAGACAGCCCTGGTGCCTGGAGGCTGCTGAGGTCTGACACAAGCACTGTGTGGTCTCCATGTGCCCATGGGCACCAGGCATGTTGAGGTCTAAGATGCTGCTGTGGGCACCAGGCGTGTTGAGGTCTCAGATGCCACTGTGGGCAGAGCATGGTGGGAACTGGTTTGTCTCGGCTGGTAGATCAGTCTTAGGTACAAACAATAAAGAGCTCTAGGAAAGAGTGTCCTTGTAAGGGTGGGTTGGCTTTTGTGGAGCCTCAGTGATGCCAAGGTCTTGCCCCTGTTCCTGAAGGGCAGCTGTGTCCCTAGCCATGGGCAGGGGATGAGGTGCCCTTGGGCACTCCAGATACTGCATCCCCTGGCACACAGCAGTTTCTGCTCACTCTTATCCGTTCCTATTATGAAGGCAACACTTCTGCAGTGAGTCTCCAACCCACCCATAGCTTTACAAGGAAAAGACACATTTTCTGAAGAAGCCTGGGCTTGAAGTTATGAACATGTTGACCCCCAAGAGCCAAGAACCAGGATAAAGCCACCTGGTCCGGCTGATGTGCTGGCAAGCAGCTGGCAGCTCAGTGGCTTACTGCAGGGCACTGGCTGCTGCTCCAGGAATTGGGTTGTCCATGCAGCCCCCTGTAGAGACACCACTGCTCTGCAAGCAGGGACAGCCATGCACAAGCTGATATTGTGAGTAGTAACTTGGCTCATTGAGCTTCAAGTGCAGGTCAGAAGGAGGAGTTAAAAAGAAGCAGATGATTTCACAGGCAGAGGTTATGGTGCAGTCTTAAAGCAGAAGCCCTGTCCCAGTCTGGGCCAACACTCCTACCCATGATATGATGTCCTGCCGGAACTGCCTTGGAGTAGGGTGAGGAGACACAACAACCACAATAAGGAGGTCCCAAGACTTATTGCAAAGAGTAGACAGCCCCAGGTGGGCAACTGAGTTGGCCACTCATCCTGGTGCCCCCATGTTTCCACAAACAGCTTCTCCCTCTTCCTAAACAAGGGTTCTGCTGTCTGCAGCCCAGAGTGGGACACCCAGAGCACCTAAGCATGGGCAACCATCAGCCATCACAGCACTGGGATGATGCCTCAGTTGCAGCTGGGTTTGATGTCCCTTCTCCCCAGACAGCGCTTTTCTCTCTGGCAGTTTTTCTCTCCAGCACAGTGCAGCTGCCAGCCAGGTGCCCAGGCAGGGGTGGGAACCTGCCCGTTGTCCTTTGCATCCAGTGCCCACATCTAGACACAGACAGTGCACAGCTAGGTAGGAGAAGTCTCTCCATGCACCCATTATCTTCTGTACTGCAGGCAGGGCTTACCTGCTGCTCAGTCTCCTCTGCCATCCTCACCTTCCTTGCATTCCCAACTCTGCTCCCAGTACCATGCTGCAGCACTCATGGGCTAAAGGAAATTAAGATTTCTGAGGGGAGACCTTCTCACTCTCTACAACTACAGGAGAGGTGGGTGCTGGTCTCTTCTCACAAGTAACAAGTGATAGAACAAGAGGAAACAGCCTCAAGTTGCACCAGGAGAGGTTTAGGTTGGACATGAAGAACAATTTTTTCACTGAAAGTATTGTCAAGGCCTGGCCCAGGCTGCCCAGGGCAGTGGTGGAGTCCCCATCCCTGGACGTGTTTAAAAGCTGTGGAGATGTGGTGCTGAGGGACATGGTTTAGCCACAGACTTGCTAGAGTAAGGCTATGGTTGGACTAGATGATCTTAAAGGTCTTTTCCAACCTAAATGATTCCATGATTCTAAGATGGTGTGGAGCCTTTGCCCCACACAGGGCTGCTTCTTTCCCATTGCTTCCTCCCACCCTGGGAACTCTGTGTGTGCCATGCTGTCTTCACCCCAGGTCAGAGCTTCCAGATCACTCTCATCCACCCTGACCTGGATTGTCATCGATCCAGTTACTATTTGAAAATGTTCCCATGTGACTACAGCTTTGTCCCAGGGTCACTCACCAGCATGATGAGGCAGATCACTCACTGCTCAGCCTGCACAAGTGACCATCACAGTGACTTGTAGCATTTCTGCTTCTGCTTGGATGCCAACTTGCCAAGAGCTCTCCAGGAGGATGTGTGAATACTTTCAACACAAAAAACTCCTGCAAATCTCAGTGGAAAATCTTGTGTGCACAAAAGGATTTATGATGTTGTCTTGGGAAGGGTAGCACATGCCTACAAAGCTCACAGGAAGACTGGTGGCTTTATGACTTTCATGTAACCAGTAACTCCTAAACTATGCATGTGCTGCAGGAGAAGTGTCATAGCAAGGAAATAATTGCTCCCAGCAACCCCAAAGTCCAGTAGGCAGGATTGGTGGGGTCAAGCTGGTTGCTGTTCATATGGCCCCTGCAGTTTGGAGCAGTAGCCACCTGCCATGTTCTGGAGCACCAGAGGAGAGCACACCAGTGTATGCTGAAGGCCTGACATAAGCAATATGCAAAATCAAATCTGGTCCAAAGAATGATGTGCCCATTGTCTGTCCAGAGTTTTGAGTTGACAGGCTGGTGAAGTTTAGACCTGCCCAGCAGCACAGAATCTCATTGGCCTTGGAGGTTTTATCCCAAGAGCCCTCAGGAAGAAGCAGTCTCAAAGACCATCTGGCCTGCTGACAATATGCACGTAGGCCCATCCTTCCTAGACCTCCAGCAGAAACACTCTTGATGTCCAGCTTTCACCTTCCAGCTCCAGCCAGCCTTAAAAATAGTTCCTGGGCCTTTCTGCCAGGACCTGCAAGTCCACTCAAACAAACCCCTACAAGGACAGTAAAGTGCTGATATTTCCACACCGAAGGCCAAATCTCATCCACTTGTCAGAGTCCTCTCTTCACTGCCTTAGCCTCAGCACAGCTGACCTGCAAAGCCCACAAAGGTGGAGGTCCCTGTGCGGAAATGAGAGAAGGAGCTGCTGATGTAGGAAAGGGACTGATGCTCATTCCCTCAAACAGGGGAGAGATGACCCAGACCTGGATCCAACTCTAGCATCTCCTTGCTGGTACTGTTGGATACAACCTGTGGCTCTCTTTTGCTACACACGGCCCAGAAACCCCAAATACTGACTGTGGTTATGTCTTTAGCTGGGTGCCCAACAGGCTCTTGTTCAAAGTGTGCAGTCTCCACTGAACACCAAGAAGCGTTTGTAACTGTATGTCCCAGCATGGTTTTGATGTATAAAACACCTAATTCTCTTAGTCTCAGAGGATTTCAAGAACATCTGTGGAGGGACCTGCAAAGTGACAGTGACAGAGGAGATGTGAAGGAGGAGCCATTGCCATGAGGTAGCAGCGCCTTGTGTGGGGCACAGATGCAAGATTACCAGGGGGTTTTCTCTCTAGAGCCTGGCAGCCAGTATGTTGGGCTCATGCTGCTGGCTCCCTACCCTGGGTGGATGGTCATTGCCCCTTTGGTTGTGCATGACCCCACAGTAGCCTTGGGTTCTGCACACACAAGCCCTGCCTTTTCTGTCAAGTGCAGTTACCAGGATCTCCCAACAGCCTGGTGGGATTGCCTCCTCAGAAAGGGGCAGCTGCTAAGGATAAGAAGGAGCAGGAGCTCCCCATCCTCTCTTTACTATTTTTCCACAATTGGAGCTACCCTGTGGCTTTCAGTCATTATGCCTGGGGCTTTGCTCAAAGCCATATTCCCCATGGAGAGGATCTGGGTCTGGCTCTACAAGCTGTGGCACAGGAGAGAGGCCTCAGACTGGGACAGAATTCCCAGGGACTGCTTGTGGGTCTTTCATGGAGAAGAGCAGGGCAACATCCACATGAGACAAATCAGCCACCCTCTAATTCACCCTTAGCTGGTGGCAGTGACCAAGCAAGATGGAGGCGAGTTCTGCTTGCACCTGCCCCGCGCCACTTCTCTCCCCAACGGTGCCTCTGTCTTGCCAGATGGGCTGCTGCACCAGGACCTTTTCACAGTGCCTCAGGAAAGTTCTCATGGGTCTCCTGTGTGTCTATGCTCAGAGGTGGCAGTCCCCACAACAGGGCACAGCGACAGGAAGCCAGACAGGTCTGATGCACAGAGTTGTGAGGGGCTCTGAGTCGTAAGGAACCAAGTGAAAGCCACGGTGGGGGAGGCATGTTGCTGTCTGCAGAGCTTTCAGAACTCCAAGAGCAAGTGATCCCACAGCCCTCACATCTGGCTAGCACAACCCAACAGCATTTCCAGTAGACTCAGCAGCCAAGGTGAACCTGCAGACATCTGCAGCTAAGGCACAGCTGATCTGGCAGGTATAAAGGAACCTTCTTATCAGTGGGACAGGCACAGGACAAGGATTTGTCATGCAAACTGGCCAACAGGTTTCACCCAGTGGGTTTGGTATGACTGCGGCTGTGGCACAGCCTGCTTCACTGCATTTCACGTCCTGTCAAACAGGAGGCCAACTCGGTGACGATGATGAATTTACGACCTCCCACCCACTGCTGCAGCAGAGTCTGGAGCCACAGATGCTTACAGAGGGTGTCATGGGAGCTGTGGTTTGGATGAATAATTTTCCATCCCTGCAGCTCAGAGCCACGAAACCCAGAGGGTGAGAGAGAGACAACAAAAAAGTAAAACAAAACAAGCCTCAAGCTTGGGCCGCCCAGCGAGTTCGGGACCATGCCATGTTGTTCTTCGTATTTAGACTGCTCCAGTCTGGCAGCATCCCACCACCACCCTCCTCCATCAGCCCCCTTGAAGAGGTCAACAGCCTGGAGATGAGCAGGACCATGTCCATTTGGACCCCTCTTCCCAATCCCTTCCCACCTTCCCATGGCTGCCAGAGCAGGGGCAAACTGAGTTAGCATTGCCAAGGGACAGGAAAGCAGAGGTACCCAACCCTTGGATCTACTGGGGACCCACAGCCATGGGAGCCTGCTAGTGACTACTGGAGCACCACAGTCCTTCAGCCCACAGCTTTTCCATTCATCAGGGCTGAACTTCTGCCCTAGGCTCTCCCTTGTTCCTTGCTCCCTCCAGGGCACATAGAGTCCAGCACCTGCTACATCTTCACACAACAGGGTAACAGGGAATTGCTCCCACTACAAGGAGCCCACAACACCCTGCTACATCCCAAGCTGGGCACCTTCATGAGATTAGGTGCCTGGCACCAGGCTGTGGCTGCATCAGCTGTAGCCATGGTATGAGAGTGCCCACTGCTCGCTGTCTCTACCACCTGAGCTGTACCAGCACCAGGAGCAGCAGGATTGCAGGCTATTCCTCTGCAGGACCTCCAGCATTGTGTCTCATCAACTACTGTTGTCGGCTGCCAGGAAAGCAGATGCTCTGGGGCTAGCTAGATTCAAAGTAGGTCTGATCTGGAAGGAGAAGTCCTTCCGGGACAGCAAAGTAGGACCAGAGCTGAGGCTCTCTCTTCAACACCCTGATCTTGCATGTGCTAGGCTTGCCATGGCTCTGGCTCCCTGACCTGGTTGATGCAGGCATTCAAAAAATAAACTCTTCAAGCATGTAGCACACTGAACTAGGGTTCTGGTTCACCTAACATGTCTTCTACCCAGCTCTGCACCTCTGTTCATCTTCTCTGCAGGGCATGGAGGCACCAGGCTGACCCATGGCTTTTTTTGCAAGCAGCTACTCCCAGAGCAAGGAGTTAAAAGTGCATCTGAAGTTTGTGCTATTCTGTGCCCTGAACATCAGGGAGGAACCATCCTTCTCTGTGTGACTTCATTGGCACCAGTCCTTCGTGCCATCAGGGATCACAGATATCTCCAGTCCTCATCCTTCCCCTGCTCTGGTCGGGCTGCTGGAGCAGCATGCTGGGCACTGGAGCATTTTGCTTGTTTGCAAGCACTTGCATTTACATTTTGGAAAGCCTTTGGGAGCCCTTGCTGGACCTGGACTCACCCATGGCCTGACTGTGGTCTTTCAGCCTTTGGATGGCCCCAATGGGAGCAGGGACACCAGGAACATTCCTCTGGCCTTTGCTTCTGCATCCAATCTCGAATGGCTCCCCGGGGTATGCTGCAGGCTTACAAACACATCCAAAGCATCAGACTCTTGGCTCCCACTGCATTCAGCCCATCCCTGCTGGCTTGGGCTGCATCCTGCTCTTCCCAGAATCTGGAGGACCAGCTTCAGGAAGACAGGGATGGCAAGAATGTCTGGAGGGATTACCTTAGAGATCACATTCCAGGAATGAGTGTCCCCTCCACAGAGGTGTCGTAGATGAGGTGGATGAGTGCATGCCCTGGCACATACAGGCCAGTCCTGGTGATGCCTATTTTTTTCTGTGTCCCTGTGCTTTGAGAGACTGCCTGGGGCTCTCTGCATCTCCCCCTTCCCCTTCAAGCCCATCTGGAGGGACTGCCTCTCTGTTGTCCTCTCTATTGTGCAGAACAGTTGGGTCTTGGTTCCTGCTGTGACCTTGGCAGTGAAAAACAGCTAGTGTCCTCCTGGTCTGCAGTAGGGACTGGTTGTCCTTGGAGGTCAACAACCAAACTGGGAGAATTCTGAACCCTCTAAAGGAAAGGGACTAAAAAGTAGGGCAGAAGACCCATTCAGGGGTTTGTTCCAGGGTCCCCACACCTGGAACATGCTGTGGACAGAAGTAAACGGCCTCCAGCCCTTTATCTCAGCTAGCATAACCTGTCTTCCAGCTTGGAAAGGTCCCTGGCTTGATGCCCAGGGCATTGGCAGACCCTTGAGAGGACTGACAGCACAGCACTGCCCATCACCTCCCTCCTCTCTGCAGGAAGAGCATTGCTAAGTGGTAAGGTCAAAGTCCAGCAAATTGTCCTGTCTGTGCCTACAGAGTCATGTTGGCTCTGCAGGAGGGGACATCATCCCCTGTGTAAGGGTTTAGCTGCAGCCCTGCCCAGCTGTACCCCTGCAACAACTCTGTAACCCTTTAAATTCCAACAGCTCTAAAAAGTCTTGCCAGCCATGGTCCAGTTTATTTGGCATCTCATTTCTAGCCCACAGAGAGGTTCTGGCCAGCGCTGATACCTGGAGTCCCAGCTCTCCTGAGGTTCGAGTCTGAGATCCAGAGCCAGACCTTGAGCATCATTTGTTGGTGTGACTAACACAGCCCTTTCCCACCACCCTTGCCTCTTCTGTGCCCCTGACAAGCAGAGGTAATGACTATGTTTGCAGTAGCTCACATGAGGTGGACCTTGTTCCCCACTCGGGGAGTACTCTAAATTTTTCCAAGGTTTTTTTCCCTGCTTTTAAGCACATTGTAGGAAGATCTGTTAGCCATGCAGTGTGAAGGCAGCAGGAGAAATATCACCTGGGATGTCACCTGCCACCCAGAGGTACCACATACTAAGATGTCATGCTCAGACACAAACACTGGTGTTGGATACCAGAGTCTCAGCTCCATCTTCTAAAAGCAGGTCTCTGTGGACAGGGGGTGCAGCAGAGCATGTTGGGGAGCCTGGCTGGTGCAGACACATCATGGGAGCGGATATTACTGCTCTGCTTGCTGTGGAGCTGTGCTCTTCTCATCTCCCCAAACCACGGACTGCCACTAGAGGACAACACGCAAACACATGTGAGTCTTGCAGCAAAAAATCCACTCATGTTTAAAGAAACGAGCTGGATCTGGAGCTCCCAGAGCTTTTAATAAGGGCGCAGTGTGGCCCGCACTACTCACAGCAAACTACAATTTCAGTAAGATCTGGCTGAAAAGTGACACTTCCACCCCACAGGGACTTACTCAGAAATTCCAGATTTACTATGGAAACATCAAAACTTTCTGTTCCAAACGATTTGATGTCCAGACTCTTGGTTTTGCCAGGAGCCAAGCGACACACTGGAATAAGTGAACACTTTGAATATTAATGTCTATTATCAGGTCTCAAAGACATGAGACATGGAAATGAAACACCACAGACAAGCTGGAATGAAAAGCAAACAGAGAAGTTAAAGCAAAGTGAGACACACAGAACAAAGCCCTCCAAATTCAGGCTGTGCTGCTCCAAAAACAATGTGAAAAATGTCATTGCAGTCAATGCCTTCCTGAGGAAATGGCTCCATTTCAGCAGAATGGCATTTTCCAGTAGGAATCTCTTCAGCATGATTTTTTTTAAGAGCTCTATTAATAGTGTGCTCAGCCTGAGCCCTGGATCCCCAAGGAGAATTGTCAGGAGCTCACAGTGCACTTGCAGCCTGGCTGCTTCGGCTGGAGAGAGAGGGATGGGGCAATGGTAGATAAAAGCTGCTGTTGCAGCCAGGAGCAGGGCAATAGGCCTGACACTTTCTCTAGACTTACGTCAAATTCCTGGCTGCTGTTAGAGCAAATTTAGCTATTTCAGGCCATGCTAAATCCCCACGTTAGAGCTGGAGGGGAACATTGTCAAGGAACGCAAGGAGGAACCCTCTCTCCAAGGCAGGCTTCCCATCTCCCTGCCAAGCAGTGCTTTACATTTTGAGGTCCCAAAACACATTGCAAATGTTTAATTAATGACATCTTCAGAACTGCCCGTGATGGAAGGTGCTTAATTCCAGTTAAATCAGTTCCTGCTCCTAGACCAAAATCCTTGCCCCTCTGCACTTGGTGATAAAGTTTCCACTGACTTCAGTAGTGACAGGGTTTCAGTCCTGAAATTGCAGGGCCTGAATGGACTTTGTAAATGCAGTAGTTTCAGATCCTGCATCACCCAGGCCAGGAGCCCTCAGCCAGAGTCTGTGCATCAGCCCCAAACCCCAAGCTCAATCTTGAGCAGGTTTTTTTGGAGGAGATACTCGCTTTGATTCAAAGGCCTCCAGGCACCCCAGCCCCAGGTTAGCTGGAGCTTTTTATGTCTCCCACTTTACAGGCTTACCTTCTCAACCTCAGATAACTCTCCTACCTCTTTTATCCTGAGATAATTGGGCTACCAATTAGGAAACTCTTTTGACAGGAGGAAAAGCACATTCAGAGAAAGCGGGGCCATGAAACTAAGGCATCTTACTGCGGCATGGCCACAGCCAGAGGGGTGACTTCATGGGTGCACCTTGCAGCCAACCAAACCTGGGCCTTTCTTTCTCTCTCCCATTCATGACTGGAGGGTAGGCAGAGGGAGGAAACACCAGCTCTGATGGTAGTCTAGATCCACCTAAAGCCCAGTGATCAGCTGTCTTTCTTGGATGAGACTCATGTTCAGCTGCTGTCCCGGTTCCAGACAAGACACATGGCCCTGTAAAGAGAGAGATGTAGTGTGGCTCAAGCTGTGGACCACACTCAGTCCCTTTCACTCAACCACTGCCATAGGAGGACAGCAATCATCCCAGCCAGGGGCATCATGGTAGCTGCAATCAGGAAGGAGGATCAGAGAAGCCACACAGAGCTGGTCTTTGCAGCCTTCTCCCATTGCAGATTCAACGCCCTTTTCTAAGCAGCTGCCCCAAAACTCGGTAGGTCCTCAACACCCAGGCAGCAAGAAATCCTTTTCTGATGGACATCCCACATGTTTCAGAACACCCCGAGGCCCTGGGCTGGGCTAGCTCCCTTCTGCAAGATGGAGCTCCAGATGACATGCCGATTCTATGGACTGTTCCTCTACTTTGACCTCCAACGAATTTGCCCATGGTTAGAAAGAGCTCTTGGAGAAAACCAGCCACCTGCTCCTGGTATTAGTGCTGTGCAGCTCCTGCAAACACAGCTCACACATGCACTCAACCCTGATCTGGTCAAACCATAGCAAGCAGCACAGCTGCAAGAGCACCATGTCCCACTGTCCTGGAGAGCTCTCTAAAGACATTCCCTACCAAGCTCCGATCCCTGACACTGCTGCTCCATCCCCCTGCATCTCCCACCCAATCCCTGCCCCATGCATGGAGAGAGCTCATGAGTGAGGGTCGGACCACAGGACAGGCAGACGTACAGCCCTGGGCACGGTTGCTCCCAGCAAACACGTCGTTGTGAGCTCCTCACTCCCTTCTCCCCAGCTGCACCCTGACTTTCCAGTTGCGGCTGGGTTTAGCGCTCGGCTCAGACACACAGAGTCCTTTATCTGGGGTTATATTTCAGCGTCCCGAAGTCTGGAGCCCTTGAAGGGCTGGTTGGGTACTCCTGCCTCCCTATTTATACTCCTCTGCCTTGCCGGAGCCAGCTTTTCCTTCCCCTGCCCTGCTATCTCACAAAAACACTGTTACAAAACAAGCGCAGGTCCTGGAGCTATGAACAGGTCTTTATTTGTTTAGGTTTCTTTTTTCTTTTTTATTTTTTTTTTCCTCCTTTCTTCCCTTTGAATGAAATTCCTGCCAGCTCTAAGGGAGAGAGAGAAGGAAAGAGTAGAAAGTTTAACTCCTCCCATTGGAGTGTCTCACGCCCCTGCCCAGCCTTTGAAACCCAATAACCAAGATCATTCAACAATGCCTTCCTTTCCCTGGCTGCATCCTCACCGCACTCCGACCTGCAGGAGATACCCTGCCTGCTGCTGCTGCTTCCACCCGGCCCAGCCCGGGGCTCGGAGCGAGACAGCGGAACCTCACACAGTCCCCGTGGCCACAGCCAAGGCAAGGATGGACAAGCTCTTCTTCTGGGGCATTCTTCTGGCCTCCTCTGCCCACTTCCTGGTGGTGCCCGCAGAGCAAGGTGCTGCGCCCTCGTGCCCACCCCAGTGCCACTGTGAAGAGGATGGCATCATGCTCTCGGTGGATTGCTCCGAGCTGGGGCTTTCGGAGGTACCTGACAACCTGAGCCCTCTAACAGCTTACCTGTAAGTACAGCCCTTGCTCTTTCCTCTGCAGCCTTTCCTGTGGACCCCTTCATCAGTCGCAGCTTTCCTCCAGCTTATGCCACACTACCCTGAAATTAGTTTTCCTCTAGAAATTAGGAAGAAAATAATGACAACAAAAAGAGCAGCGATTACCACAGGACCTGCCAAGCTCAGGCAGCCCCCCCTCCTCCCGCTCCCCCCTGCAGACACTGTTTATGTTGCAATGTTACGCATGCTTTGCTTCTTGATTATGGTGGATCAGAGAGGCTGATTTGCTGGGTAGATTCTGATTGTCTGAGAATATAATGGAGTATTTATACTGAGCAAGTGCAAACTGCTCTGGGATCCTTCTGTCAAACATTTCAATAGCTGTGATAACTCTTGGCTTTGGGGGGTTTGGGTTGAGCTGACCACCAGCGGTGTCCAAGCTGCCTCTTTAAAATCAATATTAAACCTTAGAAGAGACATGAGGGCTTTGGTAGGTTGCTTTTTTTTTTCTTATGTCATTTAAAAATTCTTAATTGAGATGTTTCCCCATCCTTTCTGGTATTAATATCCTAAAGGGCTAAACTACTACAGGGACTGGTGGGTTCATTTCTAGCCCCAGAGATGGTCTCAGTGGTGCCATTTGCCTAATGATGACTGACAATGTCCCCAGGGTGAGCAAGGGACTCTGTGAAAGGATCTCAGGGGTTGGCCAGAAGTGGGAACACCTCTTCCAGAGAGATAAGTTGGCCCTGGCATGCACTGGGGATGATGCTTGGTCTGTTTTTTCACAGAAAGTCCTTGCAGCCACCAACTTCAGCTGTGGGACAGGTAGGCTGGTAAGGACCTTGGCTTTCCCAGCTAGGGATGCAGCTAAGGGACACTGTGCACACCACAGTGGTTGAGGACCATTGGTAGCCCCCAGGCAGTGCTGGGGATGTTTGTTTTGAGCTCGTCATGCTGAGAGGGGTCTTGTATCCAGAGGTGGCATACAGACCACGTTGCTGGTTTTCCTGGATTGTCCTGAGATGCAGTTACTCAGCTGTTAAAGCTAAGCACCCTAATCCGTTCAGGAAGGGCTTTGCAAAGCAAAGTTGAAGCTGCTGCAGCTGGATAAGAGCTTCTCTGCTCATCCTGCTTGCCTGAGGAGCACATTGCTTTGTCTGCTTTGTGTTGTGCCAACCATTGGATGGCCAGAGCTGTACCAGGTCAGCTGAGAGAGAAATAGGACAGGAAAAGACAATTTTCAGTGGAGAGCATGAAAGATGAGAGAAATGTGTAACGCAAGCTCTGCTTCCCTGGGAAAGGGACCACAGAGCACTTGTCACATGAGGTGTGTCCTGTATAGAGGTATCCCCTCTGCACACACCCTGGGGCGAAGTTTGGATCCAGCTGCTTATGCGTGAAGAGCCACTACAGCTTTTGAGGGAGGTCTTGGTGGAGGTGTTTAAAAACATACCGGCTGGAAGCCAGGGAGGCTGCAGAGTTTTGCAGCACTGGTGCTACCATGAGGACAAGCAGTAGCCCTGCCAGGCACCCACTCCACCTCTGCAGCCACCAGACAATGGCGCACCTGTGGCTCCAACTGCAGAGAACGCGCTGCCCGTCGTCTCTGCAGAGCTGCTCCTTGGGCTGGGAGCCGCAGAAAGCTCCAGCGCGTGGGCCTGGGGACATCTCGGTGGTCCTCCCTGACCACGGCGAGCGGCGCAGGGACAGAGCCCTGGGATGCTCCGTGCGCGGGTCCCGGCGGCGGGTGCTGGAGGATGCGCTCGGGCTGATGAAGGCAGGAGCGGGTCGGTCCCGGGGCCGCGGGCGCGCTCCCGGCGCTGGGGCC
>VZZY01004020.1:0-80777 GCA_013400335.1 Eurystomus gularis | reverse complement strand
CGGGGGCGCGGGGGGAGCCCGGCCGGGGGGACCCTCCGGGACCGCGGCCGCGGGGTCGAGCCTGGGGGGGTTGGAGGCGTCCGGAGCTTGGGCCTGGATTTGGAGGAAGGCAGGAGATGTGCTGCCGGCCCCTTCAACGCTGGCGGTGAAAGGACCTCTAGGATCGTCAGTCCGACTTTGATCCCAGCATCTCCCTGACCTCTAGACTAAACCGTGTCCTGAATGTGAATGTCCTGAATGAACGGGTAACGATGGGAACATCCTGCTGAATGTCTGGAGGAGGAGTGGAGAGCTGGGTTTCTCCCTCTTTCTGTCACTGCCTTCAGCAAGTCACATAAGGTTAGGTGCTCTCAGCTCCTCCTGTTAGTTACAAGGTGTGCAGCCAGGGCTGGTTTTTCAAAGCAAATCAGCAGAAATGTTGTAGATGGTATGGGTAGTTGGGAGAGATCTAAGCTTGTCATGTAAATTCAGGCTTTAAAACCACGTTCAGTTCTGTAAAGAAATGGCAGGATATTTTTCTGGAGAGCTACAAGAGCTCAAACCAAGGCCCGTGATGGCAATGAGGGGCATGGAGCTGAAGGGCAGCTGCTCCCAAAACTTTCCAGCTCATTTGCTCCGTGCACTGTCTTCTAAGCAATTTGCTGCTCAGACGCCTTTCTGTAGAGAGCAGGACTCCCTCAGGTGCACAATAAAGGATCCTCGTAATAACCTCTGATTAGACACTGCCTCACCGCTAATGAGCGTGTATTCATGCCCCATCCTGAAGCACTGGGCCTCTGCCATGCCAGTCTCTCTCCAAGAACCCTGTCCTTGCTCACTCTTGCACCTTCTTGAACTTGAACCTGATCCCACCCATCCAAACCCAAGCTTTTCAATGAAGGCATCACTGGTGAGCTTGCAGCTGTGGTCAGGGAGGTGGAAGAGAAGCAAGTCCCCTCTTCCCAGGGGCACCTCTCCAGACATGTTAGTGTCTCATTGGCAGCCCTGGAGAGAGACCAGGAAGCCAGCTCAGCTGGGGACTGTCCATGTTAGGTGACAGGTCCCTGCTGTCTGCACTGCTCCTGAAGGCAGTCTGAACTCCCATCAGGGCTCATGCTGGCTTTAGCAGCCCATTTCTCTGTAGCAGCGTGGACCATCCTGCCTGGCTCATCACACAGGAGATAGCAAAATGCTTCATAATGTGTGACATATTTGGGGAAGTGAATTATGTCTTAGGCTGGCCTTAGAGTCCAGCCATGAAACACAGCACACCCTCTCCTATCCAGTTACATCCCAACACCCTCAGGCCTGTATCAACCCAAAAGAGTTGAGCTATTCAGAGAGCAGATTCAAGCTTTAGCTGATAGGCCAGTAAGTCCTGACAGCAGTGTGTCAAATATCACGTCTCTGTCTTCTATGGCCAGCACCATACGTAGGAGAGTTGCTTTTGTCGGTGGCCGCAGAAATGGTCTGGAGGTGATGGGGACTCTCTGGAGAGGATAGCAGCAAGCTGAGAGTACAGAAGGAACTGCAAAGGGAAAGGTTCCTGTGGAGCAGAGAGGAGACTGCGCAAAGAGGCACGGACGAGGGTGGGAAAATGAGAAGAGCTGCTTGGTGCTCAGTGTATTGCTAATACTAATAGCTTTGATCCCTGGCACCACTACAAACCCTGCATGTGACCTGGTTGAGCAACCCCATCTCATATTCACTGTGCCCCACCGCATGGGCTGAGGGACATCAGTCCGGCTGTCCCCATGCCCGTCACCCACTGCCTGAGCACTGGGAGCAGGGCTGTGGCTGGGTGCAGCTGCTCAGTGCAGCCCCTGTCCCTATCCTGACCCCTTTCTGCCTCCCTGCAATTGGTTACCAGCCCCTGGCAAGGGGCATTGGTGGCAATGCTGGGGCGTGATGGGACACTCTCAGTTTGCTGAGGCTGCTCCTGTTTCACTGAAAGAATGACTGTGTTCCTGGTGACTGCTAGGTCCCTCCTAGGGACACACTGGCCTGTCCAACCACAGCTGACAGGAAATGCAGGGCTCAAAGAAATGGAGTGCCTGTACTCAGCAGGGGACAGCCTCAGTGGTACGCACAGATGGAAAGGCAATAGCAGTAGCATTGTGGCCATGCATCCAGGTGAGCTGGCCAGACAGCACACATACACCCTGGCCAACATCATGTGTGGGTTGGAAACTACACATCCTGCAGTGCCCTATTCCCAGCCTGGCCTAAGGTGACATTGGAAGGATTGCCCAGAATCATAAAATACCTTAGGCAGCAAGACTCCTCCAGAGGTCCCTGATCCACACTCCTGCCCAAAACAGGTCCAGCGTGCAAGGTTGGTCAGGGACCCTGTCCAGCAGAGTTTTGAGTATCTCTGAGATTTGCTCACGCTTTCCACATTTTTGACCATTCTCATGGGAAATGTTTTTTTAATGTCTAATTGCAATTTCCCAATTTCCAGTTTGCGCTCGTTATCTCTCATCCTTCTCCTGCACAACTCCAAGAAGAGTTTGGTTGCGTCTTTCTCTACATCCTCCCATTCAGCAGTTAAAGACAACAATAACATCTCTCCATCTCTCCTCTTGTGAAAACTGATCAGACCTACTTGTCCCAGCAGTGCGTTGGACACAGGTGGGGCAGGGAGTGTGGCAATGTGGGAGAGAGAAGCACACACAGTACTGGGGACACTGCAGTGGAAGTGATAAGAATGAAGGACACAAACCTGTACGGTATCAGACATCAGTAGCACAATGGCTCAAAGCTCAGCTGGAGGAGCCATTTCACCCATCCCCAGAGTCCCAGGTCCCCACAGCACCATGGTGGAGGGTTCAGGCTCTACCCCTGCTCTGTGCCCCATCCCTAGAAGCACTGCTGACTGCTGTGTCCTTGTCCCTTGCAGTGAAGCCAGGCAGTCATGGCACAGCTTACAATGCTGTTGCTCTGTCCTGGGAAGCCAGAAAAGACCTGGTGCAGAAGACAGGTGATGAGGTTGTTGGGCTGTTGCTGTCACAGCAGGATTTGGGGGAAGAGCAGCAGAGACTCTGGTTGCTCCCAGGTATCTCAGGAGGCTGCGCAGACAGAAAGCTTCTCATTCTCCATGCCAATTCCATTGAGGTGAATGGGATCAGGAGCTTTCAGGGCTGCTCTCACCTTGCAGAGACATTTTGAGCCATTGCCTGGAATTTAGCATCCCACTGGGAATCTGACGGGGGTGGAGGGCTCATCACCCATGCTCTCCTCTGAGCTACCCTTGGAGACCAGGTGCCACCCAGACCATGATAGAGGATCCTCCCCATACAAGGCAGGGATGCTCTGTATTGAAGCCAGGCAGACACTTCCCTGGTCACACAATGCTGCACTCACTGCAGGGAAGGAGTGAGTGGAGGATGCCTTCTTTTTGATATTTGCATTTTCTAAGGCCCCCCAGAACTCTTGGTAGGTGAGGCAGCAGAGTCTGAGGGCTGGCCACAGAGCCACAGCTGATGCCTGAACAAGACAAGCAGCAATGATGAAAGCAGGTCCCCTCAGCCCGAAACTCTCCCTACCAGTCTGCCCCAGAGTTTGCCCCTCTGCAGCCCCCACCTTGGGAAAAAGGGAGACAACCCCCACCACAGCCCCCCTAAGATGGGAAGAATCCCAAGAGCTGCCAGAGGAGCCAGAGCAAGAATGGAGGGACATGGCGGCGATGCTTAGGAGCCTGGACAGGCGTTGCAGCTGTGGGAGGGTGTTGGAGTTGAAGGGATGGCTGGGCTTGCTGGAGGCTAAGTAGGAGATGGGATCTCCTGCAGGGATGACAGGGACCTCTGTGTGCCTGTGGGTATCAGGTGACAGTCACACACCCTGGGGAGGCAGAGAGAACAGTCAAAAATGCGGAGAGCACAAAATCCTGATGCAAGGTGTGACTTAAACCCTTCCTGCTCTCCTGCTCCAGGTAATTTTGCAAAGAGCAGTGAGTCACCAACCTTTGACTGACACTTGCCCGGTGCCAGGGCTCACCCACAGCCTCTTCCCCATGCCATGGTCACCATAGGAGCCCCAAAATTTCACCAGGACCCATCCAAACACACCACAAATGTGAGACTCACCCCAAAGATCTCCTAGACCCTTCCACTTCTTAAGCCACAATAGAGCATAGGATTCCCAAAACCACCCCCAGGTCTTGGTGGCCAGACTGGTGCACTAAGGGCTGGCTCCCTGCTTGATTTTCGTCCCTGCTGGAAGACTAATGGGAGACGCTGCTCCTGCTCTGAATGGCCTGAAGTCCACAGTCTCACCCTCAGAAATGCCCAGCATGCCTGGGAGAAGAGCAGCCATTGCAGGAGCAAGGAGAAACATTTATGAGCTTGAGGTCTCAGATGTAGAAGATAGGGCTGGTGAGAGGCATTGGAAGAGCTGGGCTCTGACACACACTCTGCAGTGGGTTCATGGGTTTGTGTTCACCATTTAATAGATTTGAGGCACCTTTTTCTTTTCGTCCCTAATACATTGGGGATAACGACTTTCTCACCTTAAGGGATTTGGTTTCGTCCAAATGAGCCCTACAAAGACCATCTGCAGAGCCTGTTGACTCCATACAGGCTCTCTACAAGGACACAGGTGTTCACCTGGGTTCAGCTCCAATTACATAACACCTTAATTACCACCTCCAGGTCTCCTGTGGCTGACAGTGGCTTTTTCCTGGCATGTTCTAATGAAGAGCCCATTGGGGGAACGTCTCCCAGAATTTATGAATGGTGACGCTTCAGGATACCCAAGTAGGCTGCACCAAACGAAGATCTGTCTGAGTCCCAGGTATCAGGGAGAGCTGCTAGTAATGAGTCTCACACTGATTCTAACTGGTGTTTCCGTTCTGGAGAAGGCAGGTGAAAGCTAGTGAGAAGCAGTGTAATTCCTGCCCTTGTGCTCCCCAGCCTAGAATGAAGAGAAAACCAAACTGAGCAGATTTGAGATCAGGCACAGCTTGGGAGTGGCTTCTGAGAGAAACTGAAAAGCCACAGCTTCTGAGCATGTGCTTCCAAATCACAGAATCACAGCATGGTGGGGGTTGGAAGGGCCCTCTGGAGATCATCTCATTGAATCCCCCTGCTAAAGCAGGGTCACCCAGAGCAGGTTACCTAGGATCACATCCAGGCAGGTTTTGAAAGTCTCCATAGAAGGAGACTCCACAACCTCTCTGGGCAGCCTGGGCCAGGCTCGGACACCCTCACACCAAAGTTTCTCCTCCTGTTCAGATGGAACCTCCTGGGCTCCAGTTTGTGTCTATTGCACCTTGTCCTGTAAGTGGGCACCACCAACAAGAGTCTGGCCCCATCCTGTTGCCTCCTGCCCTTTAGCTCTTGATCAGCATTGATCAGATCCCCTCTGAGTCTTCTCTCCTCCAGCTCAACAGCCCCAGGGTTCTCAGCTTTCCTCAGCACAGAGATGCTCCAGTCCCCTCCACATCTTTGTAGCCTCTGCTGAACTCTCTCCAGTAGTTCCTTGTCTCCCTTGAACTGAGAGCCCAGAGACACAGTACTCCAGATGTAGCCTCATTGGGGTAGAGCAGAGAAGAAGGAGAACTTCCCTCAACCTTCTGGTCACACTCTTCTTAACGCACACAGGATACCGTTGTCCTTCTTGGCTATGGGGGCACATTGCTGGCTCATGGTTAACCTGTTCATCAGGACTCCCAGATCCTTCTCTGTGGCAGGTCAACCCCTCACCTATACTGGTGCAGATGGTTATTCTTCCCCAGGTGCAGAACCCTACACTGCCCAACTCTCCAGCCTGTCCAGGTCTCACTGGATGACAGCAGCTCTGGTGTAACAGCTACCCCTCCGAGTTTTGTATCACCAGCTAATGTGCTGAGGATCCACTCTATCCCTTTATCCTGGCCATTGATGAACATGCTGAACAAGACTAGACCTAGTACTGACCCCTGGGTAACACTGCAAGCTACGGGCCTTCATCTAGACTCTGTGCCACTGACCACAACCCTCTGAGCTCTATCCTTCAGCCAGTTCTCAATCCATCTCACAGTCCGTTCATTTAACCCACACTTCCTGAGCTTATCTATGAGGATGTTATGGGACATAGTGTCAGAAGCCTTGCTGAAGTCAAGGTAAACAACATTCACTGCTCTTCACTCATCTACTGAACTAGTCACACCATCACAGAAGGCTATCAGATTGGTCAAGCATGATTTCCCATTGGTGAATCCAGGCCGACTCCTCTTGATAACCTTCTTTTCCCCCACATACTTAAGATGACCTCCAGAATGAGCTGTTCCATCATCTTTCCAAGGATGGAGGTGAGACTGACTGTCCTGTAATTGCCCGGGTCCTTCTTCTTGCCCTTTTTGAAGACTGGGGTGACATTGGCTTTCCTCCCATCCTCAGGCACCTCTCCCATTCTCCATGATCTTTCGAAAATGATGGAGAGTGGCATAGAAACCACATCAGCCAGCTCCCTCAGCACTCATGGGTGGATCCCATCAGGGCCCATGGATTTCTAGATGTCCAGTTTGCCTAAATGATCTCGAACACAATCCTCATTGACCAAGGGAAAGTCTTCCTTCCTCCAGACTCTCTTACTTCCAGGGTCTGGCATTCTTGAGGGCTGGTCTTAGCAATAAAGACTGAAGCAAAGGTGGCATTCAGTAACTACCTTTTCTGTATACTCCATCACCAGGGCACCTGCCTCATTGAGCAGCTGACCCACATTTTCCCTGGTCTTCCTTTTGCTACTGATGTACTTGAAGAAGCCCTTCTTGTTCTGTATGTAATGCATTGTTTTGCATTTTCCAGATTCAATTCCAAGACGGCCTTGACCTTCCTTGTTGCATCCCTACAAGCTCTGGCAACATTCCTATAATCCTCCCAAGTGACCAGTCTGTTTTTCCACATACTGGAAACTCTTCTTCCGTTTGAGTTTTTCCAGAAGCTCCTTGTACATCCAGGCAGGTCCCTTGCCTCCTCTGCTTGATTTTTCACTCATAGGAATGCACTTATCTTGAGCTTGGAGGAAGTGATGCTTGAATATTAACCAGCTCTCTTGGGCCCCCCTACCTTCTAGAGTCCTAACCCACGGGATTCTTCTAAGTAGGTCTTTGAAGAGGTCAAAGTTAGCTCTCCTGAGGTCCAGGGTTGCAATCCTACTTTCTGCCCTGCTTCTTCCTCACATGATCCTGAACTTCACCATCTCATGGCCACTACAGCCAAGGCTGCCCACAGCCTTCACATCCCTAACCAGACCTTCTTTGTTTGTTAATACAAGGTCCAGCAGCACATCTCTCCTCCTTGGCTCCTCCACCACCTGTGTCAGAAAGTTATCATCAAGGCACTGCAGGAACCTTCTGGACTTTGTGTGTCTCACTGTGTGGCCTTTACAGCAAATATCAGGGTGATTGAAGTCCTCCATGAGCACCAAGACATGTGATCATGAGGCTACTTCTAGCTGTTTGTAGAAGGCCTCATCGACTTCGTCTTCCTGACCACGTGGCCTGTAGTAAACACCCACAGCAGTGTCACTCACATTGGCCTGCCTCTTAATTCTTACCCATAAGCTATCCTATCAACACGTTCTTCCTTCCCCCCATCCCCACACCCTCCCAGGCCCCCAGGCAGAGCTCAATACATTCCAGATGCTCTCCCACATAAAAAGCAACTCCACCACCTTGCCTTTCTGGTCTGTCTTTCCTAAAAGGTATGTAGCTGTCCATGACAGCATTCCAGCCGTGCAAGCCAGTCCACCATGTCCCTGTAATTGCAATGAGATCATGACCCTGCAACTGCACCCAGATCTCTGGTTCTTCTCCTTTCTTCCCCATGCTGCATGTGTTGGTGTACAGGCATTTCAGAGACTTCATCAAGGAAGAAGGTTTCCTTGGAGGGGTACAAGAGGAACCACCATAGTCATACCGAGCCTTGAGGTGGTTGGCTTTCCAGCTCTCATCTTGGAAGGAAGCTAAGGAGAATTTGTCTCTGCTCTGGTTGGCCTGGCTTATTTCCCAGCTGGATGCAATGGCATGAGCATTGCCCAGCCCCCCAAGTCCTTCAGTTTAAAGCCTGCCTCACCAAGTTGGCCAGCCTGCTGCCAAAGATCTCCTTGCTTCTTTGAGACGAGTGGATTCCATCCTTCCCTAACAGGTTAGAGTCATCAAAGAACATCCCATTGTCATAAATCCCAAAACCCTCGTGACAGCACCAGCCACATAGCCAGGAGTTGATGTTCATTCCTCACTTATTTCTGGCTGCCCCCTTTCTTCTAATGGGTAAAATGGAGGAAAAGAGAACTTTGGCACTGGTATTTTTCACTTGCACCCTCAGAGCTTTATAGTCTTCTTTGGTTCTGCCCAGGTTCTGGCTCACAGAATCGTTCATTCCCACAAATGGCTTTTTTTGTATCCCCTAAGGATTGTGTAACTCTCATCCCAGCCAACAGATGAAATTTCCCAGTCCCTAGGCCAGCAGCAGTGCTCAGAGTGCTGCTGATTTAGCAGTCAGAGAGCAGATAACCTTCATCCTTGCGTTACTGTCACGAGCCTGATGCTGCAGATGCTGCGTGGTGGTGTGTCTGTGCCTAAGGCTCGGGGCAGAGCAACAAAAACACACTGAAGCCCCCAACAAGAAGATAAAGCAGGGGTGAGGGAGTCAGTGTTCTGGGTGGGATGACAGTGCCCAGAGCAAGGCCAGAATGGCAGGACCATTAAGAGTGAGGTCAGTCCTAAAGCTGCCTGAGGAGCACATTTGGTGGGGTGATTTTTCAAGCAATATGTCATTTAACTGAAAAGGAAAAGCTAATGAAAATGGGTTGGTGTTCATGGGACTCTGAATCAAAGAAATGTAGTAACAAGTTGAATCAAGAGAGATTACTCCAATGTTTTCCATTCATGGTGGCTTTTTAAAAAAAACATTTCCATTGATATATTTTCACCTGCTGGTGTTATGTTTACCTGCAGGCAATTTAATATTCATATTACAGGACTCTAAAACTATCAAAGCAAAGCATCTTGATGTTTCTGAAACACAAAATATGGATTTTTTTTTAAAATGTTTTTGTTCTATACTAAATATTGACATGTTGGCTCTTTGTTCTGGGTTCAAAGGAAAGGAAATGTTGAAGTGTCTGAAATACCAGTGAGGTGAAAATTTCAGGTCCTGTTCCTGTCTCCTCCTCCCTCATCAACGGCCATCATCATCCCTTCTCTGCCATAAGCTCTGCTCCCTATAACCTCTTGATATCATAAGCTAGAAAGGCTTTGGGTCCAGCAGCGTTTTGCTTTACTTGGCCGCTGCTATGCCAGTGTAAATACTGCCAGGATTCACGGGATTCTGTGCTCTCTGGAGAGTGGCTGGTCCATGAGCAAGAGTGGTAGCCCCCATCTGCTTCCAGCCACAACAGGCAGTGCTGTGGGTGATGAGACAGAGGGCTGTGGCTTTAGTGCCACAGGTCATGGCTGAGACCTTCCTAAGATTTCAGTTCAGAAGGAGAGAGGGGTCTTTTGTAGGGCTGTTCAGAAGTGGCAGCAGGGTGTCCGGAGTACTGACTGTGAGTAGATGTCCACTTGTTGATGGTGACTGTCTGAGTAGGGTGGCAGGAGGTGAGACACAGGGACTGCCCCATCCTCAAGCCAACAATTGGTGCCCAGGTCCCTCTGCAGGAGGGGGAGCAGCCAGAGCTTCACCGCACTTGCTTCAGAGCTGGCAGTGAGTGCTGTGTTCCCTGGCAAGAAGGGAGCAGGTGTTCGGATGAGGTGGAGAAGGCAACACAGTAGAGTGGTTAGAGCAAATGTGCATGGGATGGAGCTGTGCTCCAGGGTGGATAGCTGCATGCAACTGCCAGCAAGCCTTCTTCCTCCTTCTTTGCTCCAGATTGCAACCAGGGCAGCTTGGTTTGGACTGGAGGAGATCAGTTCCTCCCACTTGCGCTTTGAGGGATGCCCAGCTCCTGGTCCCAAACACCAGAGTGAGTGAGGCTGGGTAGCAGCATACATGCCATGTCCACATCCCTTCCAGCTGGCACCCGTACAGGGAGCCTGGGTGGGAGGGAGCTGCTCCTCACCCGCCAAGCAGTCTGGTCCTCCCTCACACCCAATCCCACTCTGCCTCTCCGCCATGCCCAAGAGCATCAGCTGCAGCAGAACCCGGCTCTCTGCAACCTCATCGTGCACTTCCACAGCAAACGCCTTCCTCCATCCTCCCCCTCCTCCTCTCTGCCTGCCCCTGAGGCCAAGCAATATGCCACAGCCTCCCCTCGCTCCCTCTCTTCCTTGAAGAATAAGCTCATAAATCTGCCTGGGGCAATGAAAACACTGAGCTCATGGCCCTTAGATCTGTGCGGGAGGAGCTCTTGCTGGCGATTAAAGGAGTTTAGGATTTTCTTTGAAAAGCTCTTTGATTCTGGCAGAGGCTCTGGTGCCAAAAGGCAGCAGTGGAGCTGCAAATGCCTCTCGCCTTCTGCACCTGCCTGGGTCAGGGAGCAGCAGGGGGGTGGAGGAGGGAAAGGGAAGTGTGATGCTCCCCAGCTCACTGCAGTGGGGGTTGAGGGACTTCCATCACACCCTCTCAGGGGGCCCACCCTCTGCTGACAGCAGGGCAGTGGGTGCTGCTGCCTTTGAGCCCAGACACTTCAGCTGGGGTGCCAAAATGCCCCCACGGCTGTGGAACAGGCTGGCCTAGGTCCTTCTTTGGAGGAGCTGGGCTGGGTCTCAGTGAGCCAGCCACCAGCACAGATGGATACTCCTCCTCTTGGCTGCTCTGAGACAGCTCAGAAGGCATTGAACATGGACCAGGCTCCTTGAGGCCCCTGAAATGGGAACATGAGTCACCTTCATGCACTACAGGGTAATAGCTCTGGGTGGAGAAAGGGGTGCCAAGTGAAGTCCAAGCTTGGCTCCCTGAAGGTAGCACAGGGTCCTGCCTGGATGCCAGGGAGCCAGAAGAGGCTGTGGGAAGAAAGAGAGGAGCTGGGGCCAAGACAAGGATCAGCACAGCAGTGCCCTGAAAAGCAGTGGGAAGGGATAAGGGAGGACTGTCAGGGCTGGGAGGAGCCTGAGCTCTTGGGGAAGGATTTGAGTTTCATTGGAGCTGAAGAAAGATCAGAAACAGCCTTCAGGAAGAAGAGCAGGACCAAGCACAAGCATCTAGTGTTGCAGCCAAGTCAAAACAGTCAGGCTCCAGCCCAAGCGGAGGCAGGAGCTGTGCCAGTGGTGGGAAGCAAGGGAAGGACACAGTGAATCTCAGGTAGTGCCTCCAGTCTTGCAGGGATGCATCACAGATCCAGGAATGGGTAACACAAAACCTTTCCCAGATCCTCCAGCACAGGTTTTGCTGACAGTAATGAAGGAAGGCAGCTCTCCAGTCTTCAGGAGAAGGGATGATCCATGGGATGACAGAGAAGTCTCCCAAAGTATCACCAGCTCTCCAGTCTTCATTTGCCTTGTTTGCAGTCACCTCTTTAACTGTTTGAACTTCTTTAAAGGATTTGAAAATGAAAAACAGCCCCCATGGGAATGGAGTGAGTCAGACACACCTGTAAGGGTAGGACCTGCTCAAAGGATCTGCTTGTGAGTCCCTTCTTGTGAGCAGCCACAGGTCCCGCTACAAAGAGACCCCCTTCCTGGGGAGACAGGATAGTTTCCAGCACCGAACACACCCATGGGGCACTAGTTAGTAACATTACCCTTCATTCAAAGGGAAGGTGAAGCCCAAGCACCTCACAACATCCCATCAGGTCTGTTCATGCTGTGGTGGGACCCACAGGGGTGGAAGGAGAGCAGAAACATAGTCTCCTCTGCCCAGTAGAGGGTGGGGGAACAGGACATCAGGAAGGGCTGTTGGGAGGATGCTCCACACACGTAGAAAGGTTTGTAGCATGATGCTGAGCCCTTTAGACCTCCAACCCCTGGGACATTCCCCCTCCCCTGCCTGGTGCCACCTCCCAGTGTGGACAGTGCCTTGTGCACAGAGCAATGAGTTGAGCCCAGGCCACAGTGGCAGTGTGACGGTGTGGCCAAGCACCAGGGATCTCAGGGACCTGCAGGATTTGGAGGCAGAAGTCACCTTCCCGAGCAGGTTATGTGCTGTACGGATGACTCTGGGTGTAATTACATCTTGCAATTTTAAGAGAATTCCCAATTCTGTGCATTTCCTACATAAAGTAAATTTTCATCTTTACATGCATGAAACCAGCAGGACAGGCATTTGCACTTTCAGACAGAAATTCATCTTCTGTCTTTCCTTGAGAACACAAGAAGGAATTCTGGTTGCAGGGAACAATTTCTGCAATTTTGCTTTACCCTCTTTCTGCAGCTGCGCCCCTGAGAGTGTCCCCACCAGCCTTCCAGTACGTGGGACCTGAAAAGGGCAATAGCTGTGTGAGCATTTTGTTGACTTCCCAGGCAGAGCTCTGAGTCCATCTGGCTAAGGGCATGAAAACTGTGCTGCTTCTGCTGCTCAGTCAGCATCTCCCAAGGGAAGAAAGAGGTGCAGAGTCATGCAGGTGCACTGCAAGTCTTTCTTCTGCCTGCACACAGGGCCGTGGGATGTGGCAGATATTGTCCCAGCCTGTTTTCCTAGATATTGCCCCAAGAGTGGGAGGTCACCGGCCTAAGCAGTGTGTGCACCAGGTACCAAAAGACAGAGACATAACTTTAGGGTCAGCTCTGTTATATCAAGACAATATCCAGGCTGCATCCCCAGCAGTGGGGTCAGCAGGTCGAGGGAGGTGATTCTCCCCCTCTACTCTTTTGAGACCACACCTGGAGCACTGCATCCGGCTCTGGAGCCCCCAACACAAGAAGGACATAGACTTGTTGGAGCAGGGCCAGAGGAGGGCTATGAAGATGATCAGAGGTCTGGAACATTAGAGGCCAGGCTGAGAGAGTTGGGGTTGTTCAAGGTGAAGAAGAGAAGGCTCTGTGGAGAGCTTACTGCAGCCTTCCAAGATGTGAAGGGGTCCTGCAAGAAAGCTGGGGAGGGACTTTTTACAAGGGCTTGTAGTGATAGGGTGAGAGGTAATGGGTTCAAACTGGAAGAGGGGGATTTAGATTGGAAATCAGGAAGAAGTTCTTCACTCTGAGGGTGGTGAGACACTGGAACAGGTTGTCCAGGGAAGTTGTGGATGTTCCATAGCTGGATCTGTTCAAGGCCCGGTTGGACCTAGTCCTGCCATGGCATGGTGGTTGGAATGAAGTGATCTTTAAGGTCCCTTCCAACCCAAACCATTCTATGATTCTATGATATTTGCAGAACCAAAGGTATCGCAACCAAGACGGGACCTTGATTATAGGTGCAGGTGAGACTTTTATTGTTGCACTAATTTCCTGTGGCAATGAGATTAATGAGGTGCCTGTTGCACAGAGAGGTTTTACATGTGCTCTGGCAACAGCATGTGAGGTTTTGCTTAGCACACCAGCAGCCTTGCTGTACATGCTCCTCTTCAGCTCAGGGCCAAACCAGCAGGTTCTTGTGCTGCAGGTTGTGTTTGCAGCTGCAGTCCTGCACGGGGAAGTGCCTGTTGGTTAAGGTATTGTGCTTTCATGTGGTATAAGACAGTGCAAGATTTATTAGTGACAAAAGCATGAATTCTGGAAGCCTTGATTTATTGAAGGACAGGGAGAGGAAACGTGTTGCAGCCCATGCTGGTTAGTGTGGTGTGTCTGAGAGGAGCTGGCACATGCTATGAAAACTGCCCTGCTCCTCCATTACACGCTCTGGCTCATCGGATGTTACCACAAGCTAGACCCATTCCTTTTCCAGGGGATGGCTTTCCACTGACCATCACGCTTTGAGGAAAAGGCTTCTAGATGGAGGGACACAAAGATTCAGACTGCTGGGGACAGCTGCCCCATGAGCTTTGGCTCCCTTGTGTGGTGAGATACAGAGGACTGGAGTGCAGCATGAGAAACCTGGACTGTTTTATAGCTCTGTCCCAGCCTTATGGTTTACCCCAAACAACTCCTCTCCTTTTCCTGTACCTCAGTCTCTCTATCTTTAAAGCACTACTAATAAACCCTTCTCTAATGTACTTTGAGATCCACTGATTAAAATACCGCTATAGAAGTGTTGGAGACTCTCAGCACTCTTCAGCCACATGTCTGGACCTCTCAAGCTAAAATACCTTTTAAAAGTTTATTAAAAAAATTCTTTAGCCTTACATTTGTTCAGCTACAACATGAAGAAAAACAACACTGAACTCTCAGATTCGTAGCCTGCCTTTCATGTCCACTGACCTCATCACTCCTTGCTTATGGATGCAGCCACAAGTCAGTGCAGCTACTGAAATACTCCTCTGAAATCACATCCTGCAGCTGTTTAAAGCTTGTGGGCATCACTGGTGAACTCTATAGAGGAAGTGAACCCAGCTGGTAAACTGCACCTTGGCCAGAGCTTCTGTAAACCCCAATTCTTTAATCTAATCTTTTTTCTATAGGAAGCTTCCTCATTTTTATCATACTTCTTCCTGAACATACAGGGGTAAATAACAGCTACTTCAGCTGTTTGGCTAAACTGAAACAGGAGGGAAAAGATTGGCTTGGGTTAAACAATTTTTTTTTTCAGGTTTCCCATGCAATTGAAACTAAACCAAACCCAAACAAAATATATTTGCTCTGGGTATCCCTGAAGCATTTTGCTTTGACCCAAAAATGAACACTTTGTTTCATTTCTGAGTTCCTGGAAAATCTAAACCCTTTTTAAAAAAGACTTTACAATGAAATATTCCACTTTGTGCTCCGCTTATATTTTTCAGTGGAGCATAATTTTGCTGTGAATTTACTATTGACTGAAACACTGCAGGTTCTGCCTGACCTGGACAGTCACCCAGCTGAGCTTGTCCCGTTGCTTGTTTTTCCTTTCTGTCTTTTCACCTCTCACTGTGTAGACACACAGACCTAGTAGGAACTTCATCCTCATCCCAGGGCTATGCTAAGTTTCCAGGGAGACTAGAGAGTGGCTGGGAGAGGGGAGCAAAGAATCCACGAAGGCTCCTTTTGGCTTCAGAGAGCTCCTCTGGCTCTTCTCACTATCTCTGGCTACTGCCAAGGCACCTTCGAAACACCTTTGAAACGTCTCCAGCATGTTGGGCACTGTGACTGGGCTGGAGGGGAAATCCACACTCCCTTTGAAGTCTGGATACTTGAGCAGTCTTAGAATTATAGGGCTGTAATATACAGGAATGTGTGGGGCTGTAATTGTGACTTAGATCCTTGGATGAAAGGTGCTATGTACATACAAAAGGTATTATTTATTATTGCTATTATTATTGCTATTATTATTACTATTATTATTATTATAGGGCTGCAATATGTGGATTGGAGATGAAAGTAGTACCAAAAGATCTTGAAATACGAGATGTGTCTTAAGGAAATTTCAGCCTGGAATTAGGTTTTGTGTACATGGGGGAAGAAGAGCCGGCTGGCTCCCCTGCAATGACAGCTCTGGGGCTTTTATGGAAGAAGCCCTTTATGCAGTCATGATTCCTAAATCTAGGTTGTGCTGACTCTCAGAAGAGTGTCTCCAGGAGAAGCAATTCCAGTTTTTGAAGAAAAAATGACTTCAAACATTTTCCCCATTCTTTCTGAGACACTCCGATAGCTGCCAGGCAGGCTGTAGCCATTGCAGCATAAGTCCCTGGCCCTCAAGCCATCCAGTGTGAGAAGTACAGGAACTGGTGACTCTTAGCAGGGCTTAGAGGCTGGGAGGGAAGCTGGAGCAAAGTCCTGGTCTTGCTGAGCAATAGAGAGAGCTCATGAGCACATTGATAGCAGAAACAGGGCCAGATCCAGCATCCTGAGCTGATCATCCTCTTTCCAGCCATCAATCACTTCTCTCCCTGAGTAGCCTAAGAGCAGAGCATGAAGGAAGACAGGGATCAGCTTTGATCCTTCATAGAGTCTGTGGCTCTGCACAGCCTTTGCCATCAGCCTCAAGTTGTTTCTCCTGCCCTGTTCTGCACTCACATCTCATTAACAAAGGGGAGACTTAAGTGAAGCCAGGCGCTGGAGTGGGAGTCCCCACAACAGCACCCGTGGTGATTTTCTCCTGTGTCACAGGCTCTGTAAAGCATCAGGTTTCACCCTAACATGCAGCTCCAGCTGCCTGTCCCGGGGAAGGTGCAGGGGGGTGCGGAGGGGTTCAATCTGCTCTGATTTCCATCAGCTTTGAAAGCTCAGGCAAAATCAGCTTGAGTTTCTCCACTGACTTCAAAGATCTTGGGAAAAGGCCTTGGCTTTCCTGCTTCAGGGGCTATCACCTACGAGAGCGCAGAGGCAGGTCTGCACTCAGCTGGTCTTGCTGAAGAGCTGAACCAGAGGCACGGGAGGCAGGTGGAAGTGGGAAGGACTGTTTTGCTAGAATTGGACCTTTCATTAAAGGACACTTCCTACTTTCCTGGGTAGCAATGTTGGCTTTGATTGGCACAGGCTAGATCTGATGTGGCACTGGGATCTAGCTGATGAGCTCCATCGGGAAACAAACCTACCCTGTTGATCCTGGTCGTGGATCAAGCCAGGGAGCAAACTGACCTGAGTGCACCAATGCATCCAGAGACTTCTTTCATGCACCCAGGCCTCCATTCTCCTGCAGCATTGCGTGAAGCAGTAGACAGCATCATGCTTTAGTCTGGAAGAGCTTTCATTTCAGCTGTGGCTGCGAGATGGGATGGTGAATAATTCTGTCTACAAGGCTACTGTACACACAAACTCTTTCACAGTCTCCTTAAGCCTCTTTCCTGGTGGTTCTGTGGCAGCACTTCAGTGTCCAGCAAGACAGCTTCTCCCAGACAGACTCTTCCCATAATGGAACAACTACCAGACATGAATGTACAGGAACTAGTTGGATGCTGGTAGACCTCTGGGGTGCCACTGGCTACAGCACTTTTGCAAAGGAGCTTCCTTCTCACCTGATGCTGTTTCTGACAGGTACAAAGAAGGGGAATTTAAAACCCCTGCAAGGAAGCGTTCATAAAACCTTAGTGTTCTAACTATGCCTGGTGGTCTTGGAAGGAGCAGAGGAGGCTCTGAAGTGCCAGAGCCACTTTGACTCCAGAATCAGCTTGAGAACCTTAGAAGAAACCTCTTTCTCAAGAGATGTCCAGAAGCTTATCCTAGATGCTACACCCACATCAAACCAGACCTTACCTGTAGAGTAGATGCTGCTTGGAGACCAGAATCTTGACACTAGGTCTTTTGCACAGCCATGCAGCTGAGCACTGTCAAGCAAAAACTCTCCACCAAATGAAGACAGGCAGATTTTCAACATCCCTGAACTACCAGAGATGCCCCTGGAGCAAGGGATCACAGAATCGCAGAATGTAGTGTTTGGTAGGGACCTCTGGAGATCACCTCGTCCAACCCCTCTGGCCAAAGCAGGTTCACCCAGAGCAGGTTGCACAGGATCATGTCCAGGCGGGTGTTGAATGTCTTCAGAGAAGAAGACCTCTTCTGGGCAGCCTGTTGCAGTGCTCTGATCATCCTAGGCATCTGAATATCCAGACATAAAAACACTTTCCCTGATAAGGAGTGTGCCAAAAATCTTTGGAAGGGCTGTAAACCACAGACGTGTGTCTAGTGAGTGGCCTGGGCTGGTTGCTGTGCCCCAGTCTGGCAAACAGGAGGAGCCCTGGGGACTGTGCATCCCTGGGCAGGTTCTGTGAATGCGGGGTGCTGGCACTCAGGTTTCCCTGTATCTAGGCTGTTGTGCTCCTTCTTCACCTCTTTCTGTCAGTTTGCCCTGTGGCCAAAGCTTTATGACCCATGCTGGCTTCCTGGGAAATTTTATATTCTTCTGGTCAAATCTTGCCCATGCCTTGTGAAATCAGACATGCAGAAGCAGGAGCAGGGCATCTACCTGAACCACAGGGGCCACAGTGCAAAGACTGGCTTGCATCGCGGGTGATGAGTCAGGTCCATCCACAGCAGTTGCTAAACTCCCACAAGCAAGGTCTGGCTCCTCAGCAGGATGGTTCAGCTCCCCAGCCCCCCACTGATAAGTGGGGCTTTTACCCCATCAGAGTTGGGAGCCATAGTGACTCACCACCACTTCAGTGTGAATCAGGCACTCCAGCAGCAATGTGTGCGGGAGACAAGAGGACTCTCATACAGCAGAAGAAAGGCTTTTCTTGGTGCGCAAGGACCACCCACCAGAGAATGAGACAAGGCAAAAGTCGGTCATGCTCTAATGTCTTGTGGCTTTCTGGTGACACCATAGAGTCTGCTGCAGTTAATGGAAACCCGCTAGTTACTCAGGGTGGCAGAGATCACCCTGAGATGAGCCAAGTCTTGGCATCTCTGAAACACAGCCTGTCCTACCAGAGGAGCTCCCAACCCTCTGCCAGGCCATTGCTGGGCTTGGCTGGAGAGCACCTCAGCCCAATTCCTGCAGGCATTTCATTGCCCTTAGGTGGTGGTGAGCATGGTGAAGAATACAGCTGGTATTCATCTCTTACTTTGGGTTGTGAGTTTCAGACAAGAAGCTAAGCTGCTACATACAGCATGCAGAAGCTCTCCTCTGCTGTCATAAATGCTTGGAGACTCTTTGGCTATAAATCACACACTGTCTTGGGAGGCAGGACTTGGATGCTTAATAGCCACAGAGACCCTGGCTTTTCTGGTTTATGGCAGGGAGAATGCTGGGAGGATCAGTAGTTCCCTGGGAAAGGGTTCAGAACTGAAAGAATTGTATCACTCTCTCCAGCGCCGGTACCACAAGGGAACGCTGCCCACATGGGCTGCGTCAGTAGAAGGAAAGACCAACAGGATCCTGTCTGCCATGTGTCCCCATAACCAAGATGCATCCTCAGCTTCTGCTGGCTGAGATTTCACGGCTGCTTGTCTTCAGAATAGCCTCATGAAAAGCCCAGATGTCCAAAAAGCGTTTTTCAAAAGCTTTCAGGCACAATATTTCATTTTGAGAAGTCGTTGGTCTCAACACAGATAGTTGTCAGCCAAAAATGGCTGAAAACCACCAGCAATTTTCAATTCTGATAAAAAAAAGCTTTTCTCCTTTTGACAGTGTCAACAACTGTTGGTTTTTGCTCCTTGCTCATTACAGTTTCCTGCAAGAGGAAACAAATGTTTCCAGGCAGTGATGCCCTGGGATCCCAACAGTTTATCCATCTCTCTCATCCAGCACAGTGCCTTCTCCAGGGACCATTTCTGTTACTTTCAAAGAGATGCAGAATGCTGCCTCCAGCCCAGGGGTCTGCATAGTGTGTGGATGGAAACATCATTTATTGAGCTTGCTGGCTGGTGGCTTGCTCCACAGTAAGATTCAACTCAAAGAGGAAGGATAAGCCACAACTCAGAACGATGCTGGCTCATAAAGCCATGCCTGGGAGAGAGGAACAAATTAGGTGGGAAACTCAAGTGCTTCGGGGCAGTAACAGAGCCCACGTTGGGTGATGGTAAGAGCAGGACATAGTGCCTGATGGGGAGCAGAGTCTCTCCTTCTGACTGTGTCCTCAGCTCTTTCTTTGCAGGCTTAGGGACTTAACATCAGACTGGTGAGGTTGTCCCAAAAGGAAGGCAGACCAGGTTGGCTGAGTGGCTCCTGTGTCATTGTGTGACAGTCCAAGAAAAAGAAAAAGAAAGTCTTGGACTTCTCAGAAGAGGCAATCCAAAAACAGTGTGACGTGGTTCTCACTCTGGCTGCAGTGTTGCCACCTGGAGAAAAGTGCAAGAAACTGGCTGAGTTGCAATATATACAAGGACTGACTGCATTGCTCCAGAGAACTTCCCTGCATGACAGCTTGTGGGGGGTTGATCCTGACCAGCAGCTCAGTACCCGACCCAACTCCCTTGCTCAGGCAGATACAGACTGCAGTTTTTCAGAGCAGCTGAGGTCAGCCTTGTCACAGCAAGGCCTGATGGAGGATCAGACCATGATAGCCATACTTGGCAGGTCACTTTGAGAGCCACAAGCTGTCATTCAGAAGCCCTTCCCTGAAGGACTTTGGCAAAGGTCCTGTACTGCAGAGCTGTTAGACGTGCCAGGCACAGTCACTGCCTGCTCAGGGAATGGAATCCTCCTCAAATGCAGATCCCAGGCTGTTGGGAAAGAAGCCTCCATGGAGGTCTGGGCTGAGTGATCCCCACAGATCATGGGGAGAGATGGTACAAGCAACAGCAGAGTGCCCTCCCTCCTCTTCTCAGCCAGCTTGGTGGTACCTGAAGTCATGGAGGTGCTGTATGCCTGGCGTTTAACCTTCCATTGACCACGTGCTACCTGGGACTTCCCCACTTCACATACAACAGGTGTGAACAGAGCTCTGTTTGCCCTGTGGACACTGGAGTGGCAGGGCTGGAGAAGGTGTAGCCCTCATCAACCTGGAGCCTGCCATGACCTCTGCAAGGGAAAGTGTTTCACTGTGCACATTGAATTCCTTAAATGGTGCCCACCACACATTCCTTGAGAAAGGCTGTTTCCCGCAGATGGATCCTGGCAGCACCGGGTTCTCAGATACTGTCATCTTGGGATATTGCCGGCTTTTAATTGTTGCTCATGCTGGTGCAACTTGTCTGGACAGGACAGGTGATACTTTGGTGCATGAGCAGAGGGAGTGCCACTGAGTCACCCGCAGGGCATCTGATTTCCAGACATGGCCCACGCACTTCACTGCTTTTCTCCTAGGAGACCAGGCCACAGGTGCTGGGGTCATCCCTTCATCAGTCCATATCTAGAGAGGGAGGGAGCAGGGATAGCTCTCAGGGCTTTCCACTGGAGCAGCATCCACTGCCAGAGGGCAAAGTTTCCCACAACCTGCAGGAAGCTGGGAGCAAAAGTGGCTGGTGGGGGTTCCTCACTCCTTCACATGGAGCAACATCTGGCTCAGTTCCTGACCTGACAGTAGAAAGGGTCCTTGGCAGGTCTCTCCAGCTCAGAGCCCCTGCAGGTCCCCTCTTGCTGCCTGTAGTTGGTGGCAGTGTCTCTCAAGCGTTGAGCAGATGATGTGGCCCAGACCAGATGCATGTGGCATTATGCATATGAGGACACATTACAACAGCCCCACCAAGAGGGTCACTGTCTCTTCTCCAGGCTGGGGTATGGATTAGGCACAGACTACCTCGCACGAGGGTCCTGCCTCTCATCCCTGTTCCACCCCCCTTGATGTTTCACACAGCTTGCCCTCCAGCAGGACCAAGGAAGGGGCAGGGTGGGAGCCCCATCTGCTGTTCAAACCACCAGCAGTGAGAAGAGCTGAGTAAAACCAGCACTGAGCACTTAGGCGCTGGTCTAGCATATGGCAGCCAGAGGTGGGAAGTTTGCACAAGCTCTGCTTACGGTTTCCCAATCTGGGAGAGCATCAGGGAATGCTGGGCATGCCCATAGAGCTTGGCCATTGCCAGGGTAAACCCCCACAGTTTAAAAACTCCTTGTAATTAATGAACCTTCCCATTCAGTGTCACAATGGAACAATTCATCATTACTGATGTGTGCAGGCTCTGCGTTCCTCTGTCTCTGCTGCCTCCTACAAGAATGTGGAGACTGATCTAACTAGATGAACCCATCTCATCTGCATTGTCTTTGGTGATTTACTAATTCTAGATACTGTTCTCCAACTCTTTGGCTTTTACCTTCTTAATCCTCCACATCCACCAGCTTCCAGGTACTGCAGCCAAGTGGATTTGCACTGGATCACATCTGTCAAAAAAAAAAGGGAATTAGAAACACTCTGCCTGGGGGTCACTTCACTGTTCACACCACAGCAACCAGCAGGGATGTCAAAACACAGGCTTCCCAACTTCCACCAAATGTGAGCAAACTAATTTCTGCTGTTGAAAGCTTCTGTTTTCCCAAAAAAATTCTCAGTGACTTGATGTCTGTGAGCTTCCTCAGTATAAATCTCTTGCCCTCATCTGGGAGTAAATTCCCAGTGTGGCACTATTGTGAATCTGGTGGGATGGAGGTAAGCACTGCCCCAGTGTCAGCACTTGCAGACAGAGACAGAGAGAGCAGACTGAGCTGGTGGGTGCCACAGTCCTGCAGATCTTGAGCAAAGTTTACTGAAGAGATGGAAAAACAGCAACCTATGGCCACAGCAGAGAGTAGAGTCCCAGGAATAGCTTTCTTTCTTCCACCTGGAGGGCACCGTGCCTGGGACAGAGCAAGGTCACCTATTAACAGTGTGCATCTAGTGGAAGGGGAATTCTGCACCCATCATGCACAGAGCTAGGACTTGCCTGCCTGGCTCGCTCTCTGGTGAGGGAGGTGCAAGTCCTGGAAACCACGGATGTAGTGGGCTAGGCCAGCATGGAAGCTAGAGAGAGCTGTGAACCACAGCGACCACAGTACATTGGCAGCCTCAAGATTGGGTGGATCTCCTTTAGCACTGTGTTCCCATCTCGTTCCCCGTCTCATCCAGATTTATCCTGGAGACAACAGGATGAGTCACTGCTGTTATTTCCTCAGTGGACCATGATTGTGTCAGGGCTATTCCCCAGATGTGATTTTTATCTGTGGGACTCATCTCTGTTGCTTGTGTTACACTCATTCTGACTATAGAGCATGGCTCCCTGGTTAATGTGTATGCTTAGGACAGAAGATGACCACCCCATGATTTTATTGAATCTATGTGCAGAATCTTATGGCCCCCACAAAGGCAGCCTGGTGCCTGCCCTCTGAAAGATGTAGATAAGCACCAGCTTTGCTAGCTCAAGTAGACAGCTGGCAGATAGCCTTCCTCATTTCCAACTGTTTTAGATGTCACCAGTCTGTCCATCTGTACAAGAAGCTGAAAAAGAAAAAAAACCTACAAGAACCCATCCAACACTCACATATTGTGCTGTGGTTCTCCACTGTCAGGGCTCAGAAGAGTTCAAGCCTCTCCGGTGTAGGAACAACTGAAGCTGGAACAAAATGGAAACAGTATTTTTTCAAGAAAGAAATAAGTTCTATGGGGTAGGAAAGGCTGCTCAAAGCAGGAAACATTAAGGGATGTATAGGCAGAGTTTTGAAGAGCTGTTGACAGCTGAGTATAGGAAGCTTTTGGGATGGCTATACAAGCATCGCATTATGTATAACATTATTGGAGAGGAATTCCCCAGGACATGGAGCCTCCATAGAGACACCATACCTATCCACCATGGCGTGGCCTAGATTTCTATCTGCTATATGGAGGATTTCCACGACATTTTCTGTGGCTTCCAGGAGTTCTCCAGCGTGGGTAACTCCCAAGCCAAAGAAATGCTGTTTATGATTTTCCTCAGAATTCAGTGTTTCTTGGATTTGACATTCCAGGGCATCACCAACCTAGATTAGAGGGAGGAGAGTGTTTTTTCAAACGTCTCTTCATGGGGATCCATGAAACAATGGAAGAACCTGAAGTGGCAAACTTAATTTATTGGGTTGATCTGAGCAGAAACTGTTAAAGGCTCACCACAAAAACAACAGTTAAATTTTCAGATGGCAGTGAAGTTTGTAGGTGTTTTGTCTAGACTGTCTCTCTTTTTGATGGAGTTGGACACTCTCAACAATGAAATTCTGGCTGGGCTTTAAAAACTTCATTTGATTTTTCCAAAAGGGACTATAGTCCTAGTGCACAGTCTGGCCTAGCTGAGAAATCTGGTCCTTTGTAAATTAGTGCAACTGAGAGTGAAATCATGGACAGACCTCAATTTGTCAGTCCAGACAGCTGTACAGATAAATGAATGGAGGAATGCTATGTAAATTGTGCAAGCAAGATAAATTATACCTGGTCATCCAGACAGTACAAGCCTAACCATCAGCCCAGAGTTTAGTTTCTTTACCCATTACCTTAAAGTGAATATACAACAGTGAATAATTATTTTGCTCCCAAGAGTGTGAGAAGTTCTTTCCAAAACATGGATGAAATCTGAGGCTTTCAATCAGGAAGCACAGTAGGCAGCAATTCTACAAGTTAAGAAAAGCCAAGGTTCTTCCTTAATAATATGAGGGTAGGTGCAGGGAAGAAAGTATAGTGTCTTAATTAAGCTCATTAATAAAGCAAAAAAGCTGTTCTGATTCCCTGGAGGTAGGAAATATAAGCTTACATCAAAAATGTAAGCTAAAGAAAGAGCTTGTGCAATTAAAGATGCAAGAGCATCACTAGTTTTACAGCCTTGATGTATTTGCTGGGTTCAGCATATATAATCCATTCCTGAGTGTCCCCAGGCATGGTAGACCAGTCAAAAAGAATATGGTGAGAAGCTTATCATTCCAGGACGATCTACTGTGTCAGAAATGTGGCTTGCTCAGACCTTGAACCAAACAGCCACTTATGGGCTTACAGCCGTCTCCTAGCCAGAGTAAGGAAAGTTTGCGTGTTGCATGGGCACCTTGCTTTGGTTGAAGACTATGAGCCATCAGTAGGCAAAAAATCATCTTTAGGGTGACTGAGGGACCTGAACAGGTTAGACTGGCAAACTTCAGGTGATTTTAAAACTGCTCTCCAGGACTGTAGACCAGAGCTTGTCAGCTTGTGCTTTTAATACAAAATCTGCTTTCTCCATATTCCCAGCAGGCCAAAATTCAAGACAGTGAAATGAAATCAGGAAACAAAATGGGTTAACAGTGGCTCTGCTTCAGGTAGCTCATCAATAGCAGCTAATTCTCTTGAATTCAACTCATGTCAGTCACTAAAAATAGCTTGTGTAAGGAGGAAGCTGTGGTTGAAAGGTCTACCACTACTCCTCCAAGCAAAATGAGAAACATCTGCTTTAACAATGAACTGATGGGAAGTGTCTGTGTGAATGGGACAATTAAAAAAACCTGCTTAAAATTATCACGTATTTCCTCAGCAACCAAGGTGTGATTTATCTCCACCTAAAATAAATATCTAAAATAGTCTGTGTGAATCACACAGTAAAAGGACTTGTTTCTCTTTATGGGACTATAAAGGGAATCCAAAGTCTAGCTCAGATGTAGACATGAGCATTGCAGGCATCTAAGCTGGGGTGGTGAGATTCAAAAGTTCCTCTCTTTAATAAGTTCAGGAATGGGAAGATCAGTTGGTGAAGTCTTTAATTAATTGGTGATAAAAGCTAATGAAGCTAAGAAAGCACCGAAACCTAGTAACTGTCTTTGGCGTGGCCAAGTCTGTGATTTCTCAGAGTTCATTTCCATTGCCTTCAGGGAGGGGAAGCAGCCCAGGAATTCAATGAAGACCTTTCAGAATTTCAGGTCTCTAATTTGGCATATGAGTCTGTGACAACTAAAATACTCTGGGACCTATTTTACAAGCTTCTCAGGTTGGTTCATGCCCTGTGAAAAAAATAACGCTGTTGTCCAGGAGTATTATTATAAAGGAATCTAGTAAATCTCTTAAAAACATAATTAAAAATTTTGCAAGGTAACTGCAGCATTAGGTAGGCCAAAGGGCATGACCAAATACTCAAAGTGCCTGTCTTTGGTCCAAAAGATCATTTTTGTTTTATCTTTTGAGGATTCTCTCACCAAACTTCAGACGTCTCCGAGTTGCAGTTTTGTAAAGACATTTTCTGCAATCTAATTTTCAAGATCAAGAGTAATGGATGTCTTTTCTCACAACTGTCTTACCTGATTTCCAAAACCTTGATATATAAAGGAAATAAGCCACCCTGCTTGCACACAAAAAGAATGTGAGGACACCTGTGGCGAAGCTGAGTGATGTACTGGCTGGCTTTCAGAGGTGTTCTCCAAGTGCTGTCATCTTGGCTCTGACAATGGATAAAGGAAACCAAATCAGGGTCCCAGGGCCAGTGTGGTCACCTACCCAGAGGGAGGGTGCAGAGGAGCAGCATTGTGTCTACATAACTAAGTACTGCACTGGCACAACATATACTTGTTTTCTAACTCAAGCAAAGCTGGTGGAATTGCAATGGTCTGTCCTCCTGAGATCATGACTGGAATGACACTACTTCTGGTGACATATTGATGGAGACAAAAATCAGAAATTAACAATGTTATCCCCTCATTCCAAAGGACTAAAGATCATATAAGGAGAGCCAGTCCCTTGTCCCCCTTCACATAATTGGGAAATTGGGTGAGTGAGCCAGAGAAAATTTAATAGCTAATTACTTTTGCTATGTAACAGCAGCCACTAGTAATAATATAAACTATTGCCAGCACATGAGAAGCTGGCATTCTGACAGGCCAAAAGGTGGCAGAGACAGGGAGAGCTGCTCAGACACAGGGCCATTGCCATAAAATTGAATAATTTTCTGTTTTGTTCCCTGAGAACAGGCTGTGGGTGCTTCCCTCAAAGTCATATTTAATGTGGATAAATCTGAGAACAAATGGATAAGATGAATAGCAAAAATTGTCAGAACCAGATAATACTCGCACGGCTTCTAAAGGCATCCAAATGTGAAATTACTGACCTACTAACCATCCTGCTCAGCCCATTGTTTAAACCAGTTCTGCTGTCTTAAAAATGCAACACCAAATTTTGAAAAGCCTTTAGGAGCAATCCACAGAATCACAGATCCTTAAGCCCATCCAATGGAGTGAAGATAGAAGTAAGGAACAGAATTAGTAGATAAAATGATAAAGGGTAGATAGGGTAGGAGGTAAAAAGAGGAGAGTCTGAGAAGAGGAAACCATTTATTGAAGTTGCCAACAGGCATCTGATCCAGATGATTCAGGGAGATCGATGAAGGTGGCACCTTGGTCCTCAGGGTAATCAAAAAGGCAATGGTTTGTTAGGCAATGTTCAGGAATGGGAAGGAGGCTGCACCAGATCTAGTCTCTGAAACTATGTGGTAGGTCAACTGAAGTCAAATGGGATGACCAGAGGTGAGGACTACCTTCTTTCCAAACATAATCTCATAAATTCAGAATCCAGAGCTTAGAAAAGAGACAGAAAAAGAAGGAGAAAGCAGAGCTGCAATGTCCATGAATCAGTTCTTTGCACCAGCCTGGAATCCCTGCTTCTCTTGGTTACTCCAGCAGGTCCTGCTTTACTGCCCCAGCCAGTTTCACATGCTTTCGACTTGGGAGCTTAGGAAAGTGTTCATTTTGCCAGGCTTTTCTTCTTGCCTCTGCTCAGAGCAGTTCCCATGCTGTGAAGCACTTTTGTGGAAAAATTTGACTTCAGAGGGGTTTTCAAGCCTGTTGTGGTGCCAAGGTACTCTCACTATGTGGGAACTGCTACTGAAATGATTGTAGAACCATGGTCACTGGCCCCATGGTGAAAATGACACAGAGTAGATATGTCAACTTCTACCACCACTTCCTGGACTCTTCTTGTATTGCCAAAGTAGCAATAGCTTCACAGGAACCATATCTCCTGCCTCCTTCTTCCCAATCCTTTCTGGGCCAGAGAGACCCAGATCCCTCTGAAGGATCTCCATCTAGGTCAATTTATAAGTGCTCGGTATATTTGGTGCTGAGGTGCTCAAAAACTGAGCCAGTTGTGTTGACAGGTACTGCCAGTACTGCTTTCTTATGAAATCCAGACTTTACTGAGGTGCCTACAAGGAAGATAAGCTCTTCTGAAAACCTGGCTCCAAAACAAGCAGCTCCTGGTGTGGTTTTCCCAGGCGAGTGCCACACGTTGACTTCTGTGCAGGAGCTGCTCAATGGGAGAGGGAAGTTTCTGGTTTAGCGTTCTTTTAATGGAAAAATGTGTTTTGTTCTCAAATTGAATATTTCCTTCAGAACATAGTGATGTTTGCCAGAATGTCTCAAGTTTCCACTGGGAAAGTTGAATCATGATGAATTGACTGGCATCCTCCAATGCTCAAAGCACTTGGCTGGGTCAAATGAAACCATATTTGACTTCACAGTAACACTGAACTGTGTGTGAACACCTGCTTGGACCTGTAGCTCAGATAATCCTGCTAACAGCTTTCCTAATTGGACTCCCAGGGTGACTGTGATGTGATAAAGACATTAATGCTAGAAATTTGTTTCCATGTGAAAACAGATATTTAAGGAAAGCAAATACTGTACCTCAAGCTTTGCTTTTGTTCTGAAAAATGTATTGGGAATATTTCAGGCAGCCTTGATCAGATTAGCTGACCTTTCACCAGGTCCTTTCTGATTCTGGCTGGTGGTCTTTGTAGGTGGAGATGGACAAACTGTAGGAAACAAGAAAAAAATCCTAGAAGACAACACTCCAGCTCTTTCCACAAGTTGAAAAACAGGAGCATTTTCTCTCAGTTGAAGAAAATGTTTTGTCTGAACTGATTTCAAGCAATTCTATCTATTTAACTGTGTCATTTTGGCTGAAGAATAATGTATTTCAAGGGAAAACAAAGCACTTTAATATTTTCAGAGTTTTTCAGCCTTTGCCTCCACAAATAATTGGAAAACCTGATGCTGATTTGCCAAGTCTTGTATTGTTATTCCATGAGCATGTTTGGCAAAGCAATTGTTGGTCAAAAACCTTTTTACCATCTCTGTAGTAAGTTCATTGCTTTGTTCCATTTTCTGGCTGGCTGAGCAGCCCAGCAGAGCAAAAAGCGAGCAGAGCAGGAGGCAATGACTGCCTGGCACAGCCAATGGGTTGGGCACTCTTCTTACCAATGTGAACATTGGTGTGGAAGGACAGATGCAGTCTGGGTAACTCACCACAGATTTGCCATTTCTTAGGGTATCTGTTCAGATCCTAACACAGCAGCAAACTCTCAGCAGCAAACCAAGGGTGACATTTTTATTTTGCTCCTCCTTAGACTTTTTTTCTCAAAAGCTGGCTGTGCAACTCAACATCAATAACAGTTGCCTCTGGTGACAAGTGGTGGATACCAAGAGGTGCTCTGGTTGGGGCAATGGTGCTTTTTCAGGGCCTTGCATGGGTGGGCATGGACAGAGTTGGAAGTTCAACAGCAAACATGGGAAAAGCTGCATTTTGTCTAGTAAGCAGAGAACTAAAATCCTGGTTTTGATGGGGGAATGCAGTGTGTAAACTGCCCAGCAGATGCTCCTCTCCAACCATGGAGAGAAGGGCAGCCAGCTGTGCAGATGGGGGAATCCTGGACATGGGGACGAGTCTGGAGAGGAGATAAGGAGATATGACACCCATCAGCTGGCATTAGAGCAGAAACTGGGAGTCGGAGAGTGTGGGCTGAGAGCAGAAGCAGCCGTGGGCTAAGCTGCTGTGCCAGCTGCTGGCATGCGAGGCCATCCTGCAAGCACTGGCAGGAAGAGGAGCTTCTTTGTGCCTCTGCCTGATGGACTCTCTCCCTTCAGAGCAGCCACAGGGAGCATCTGTCCGTGTATAACAGATTTGGACTCAGTACTTTCTTTGCCCCTACTGTCAAGAGGATTTACAGCTCGTGGCAAGGAAGGCAGCAATATCAATAGTGCAGAGCAGGAGCGGAGTCCTTTAAAGACACAAACTGAACAGAAGGACGGCCTGGCATGGCCGAGACCTGCAGCCAAGCCCTTAGAGCCTTCATCCAGCCGTGACCAGGACACCAGCATAAAACCCTGCAGCACCAGGGGCTGCTCCTTTCAGAGAAAAGGCAGTTTCTGCTGAAACCACTGTGCTGACTGTCCTGGTCAAGGGCCAGAAAACTTGTGGTCAGAGTCAAGAGGCTTCCTATCTGATGTACACGTGCTGGAGATGATTGGGCAGCAAAGTGCTCTCACCAGAGCATTTTGGTATTTGGTTGTTTTTATGAGTCAGCTCCCAGGTCTTTACCACCATCAAGTGGTAAACCTCAATTTTCCTTGTTTTCCAGGGGTCTCAAGGGCCCAGTGAAGGGAAGGGACCATTTGAGTGTCCCATGGAGATACAGTGGTACAGCTGGAATCAAGGCAGTCAACCACTTCCAAAACTCCTTCCCTGGTGCCAGCTCTCCCCAACTCACCTGTTTATGCTTACAGACCAGTCAGCCTCACCTCCATCCCTGGAAAAATGATGGAGCGGCTCATTCTGGAGGTCATCTCTAAGCACATGGAAGACAAGAAGGTTATCAGGAGTAGTCAGCATGGATTTACCAAGGGGAAATCATGCTTGACTAATCCGATAGCATTTTACGATGTCGTGACTGAATGGGTAGATGCAGGGAGACCAGCGGATGTCCTCTACCTTGACCTTAGCAAGGAGTTTGACACAGTTTCCCATAACATCCTTGTGAGCAAGCTCAGGAAGTGTGAGGTAGAAGAACAGATGGTGAGATGGGTTAAGAACTGGCTACATAATAGAGCCCAAAGAGTGGTGATCAATGGTGCCAAGTCCAGCTGGAGACCTGTAACTAGTGGAGTCCCCCAAGGATCAGTGCTGGGTCCAGTTCTGTTCAACATCTTCATCAACGACCTCGATGAAGGGACAGAGTGTCTTCTCAGCAAGTTTGCTGATGATACAAAACTGGGAGGTTTGGCTGATACACCTGAAGGCTGTGCGGCCATTCAGCAGGATTTGGACAGACTGGAGAGCTGGGCAAAGAGAAACCTCATGAGGTTCAACAAGAAGTGCAGAGTCCTGCACCTGGGAAGGAGTAACAAAATGCGCCAGTGCAGACTGGGAGGTGATCTGCTAGAGAGCAGCTCTGTGGAGAGGGACCTTGGAGTCCTGGTGGACAGCAAGTTATCCATGGGACCAATGGTATCCTGGGGTGCATTAAGAAGAGTGTGTCCAGCAGATCAAGGGAGGTCCTCCTCCCCCACTACTCTGCCCTGGTGAGACCTCACCTGTGTTCAGTTCTGGGCTCCCCAGTTCAAGAGGGACAGCGATCTACTGGAGAGAGTCCAGCAAAGGGCTACAAGGATGATGAGGGGACTGGAACACCTGCCTCATGAGGAAAGGTTGAGAGACCTGGGGCTTTTTAGTCTGGAGAAGACTGAGAGGGGATCTAATTAATGTGGATCAATAGATGAGGGCTGGGTGTCATGAGGAAAGGGGCAACCTCTTTTCACTTGTGCCCTGTGATAGGACAAGGGGCAATGGATACAAGCTAGAGCACAGGAAGTTCCACCTCAACATGAGGAGGAACTTCTTTACTGTGAGGGTTACAGAGCACTGGAACAGGCTCCCCAGGGAGGTTGTAGAGTCTCCTTCTCTGGGCACTTTCAAGACCCATCTGGATGCGTTCCTGTGTAACCTGCCCTAGATTCTATGATCCTGCTTGGCAGGGGGCTTGGACTTGATGATCTCCAGAGGTCCCTTTCAACCCCTAACATTCTATGATTCTATGTTCTATATGTAGAAATCTATGTCGCAGTAGATGTAGGCACACCCTCCACATGGTAGGACATGGTCATTGGGCTCCACATGCAGCATCTCTAAGAGCTGCCTATCTCTTGCCTGTGGTGGCATGGAGGGCAGTAGTGCTCTTCTCAGGGCCCTTCATTTAACAGGGAAAAAGCAAACAGAGTGCAAATTCTGAGCACCAAGCACAGGGACTGTTTGCATTTATGTTGGTCCCAAGGAGCTCCTTGGCTTCAAGAAATATTATTTGCAGCATGGCTGAAGGATGGCAGGCTGCTGAGGAGGGAAAGGGGAGATGTGTCTGATACCAGACTGACTGAGTGGTCTCTGTTTGGTCTAGGGGTACCACAGCAGCAGCTCTAGGTGTTGTCTTCTCACTTCCCATCCTCATCAGGCATTCGGAAGTGTAAGTGATTGTCTCCGTGAAGCCAAATATCAGTGTTCCAGGTCACTTTTTGGAAGATTGGCTGGCAAGGGACTGGGCAGGTGTTGATTACAGGAGTACAGAACACATGTGACTGGTGGCATTGTCAAACCTTTACACTTCTTAGAGCTTGTAGCAAACATTAGCTCCTGGGATCACATGAAATGAGGGTCTTTCCTTTGAAAAAGACATTTCCTGGGACTCTAAAGGTTCCAAATCCATAACACAAATAAAAGAAACCCAATATTCTTCATCACTGACCCTTTTGCCCAAGCAAGTTGACAATATCCAGAGTCATGAAGGGCTGGTTTTGTTAGGATGAAAAGTAAATTAGAGGAGTTGGGTGTATTCTTGATGTAATCTCCTTTATTTACCAAGAACACATGCTGGGGCCTGTTCCCCTGTGCACTGCAGAACAAACACCACCAGCATTGCTCAGAAAGCCCACATCTGCCCCTCCATGCCCAGGAAGCCCTGTCTCCTGTCACTGAGCAGCTTCTCCCAGACCAGGTCTCTCCAGGACCTGATACTGCAAATCCTACACCCACCCAGCTTTCATTCTGAGGTTCCTCTTGGAACTGGGTAGCAACTGTCAGGATGCTGTTTTCACACCTAGTTAAAATTGGGTTAACTCCTGGAGACTGGATGGACGTATTTCGATGTACATTGCTGGAAGGGAACTGGAGTGCACTGAGGTGGTTGCCTTGAAAATCTGATGTCTCCTTAAGATAAATTAATGTTTGTATCATTCTGCAAGCATATGGGGCACTTGAAAGCTGGAGATGGACATCTCTGGTGTCGAAAGCAAGACTGGAATGCTTGCACTACTGTGACAGGAATGCACTGATGCAGGTGGATATAACAAGGAGGTAGGAATGTACTATCTGATGGAGCAGAGAAACCCCAAACACTGCCAGGTGTTGAAGTATTATATGGGATATGAAGTTAGCAGAGCTATTGCAGATTTTTTCAGAGGCTGAACAGGCAGATCTACACCAGAAATATCAGCACTGTAGTTTCAGAGTGGTTCATGGCTCATCATGCCTAGTGCCTTGTGGCTTTCCTTTCCACTTCCAAGCAGAAGTCCCCTTAAAAATGGTGCCTGGGCACCAGGACCCCTGATGACTGTGAGCAAAGGTGGTCACTCTGCAAGAGGCCCTGCTCCAGGACAATGTATAAAGACATTGCCCCGTGATCATTCACAGCCTCCAAGCTGTGATCACAGCATGTCACGCTGCGATTCCTCTCATGCAGCTTCTGTATGGTGAGGACTATTACCCGTGCTCTTGTTGGACTTAGGTGTAATCTGTAGCAGCCAGTGTCAAGTAACTGTGTTCACAATGTTCTTTTTCCCTTCTTCTGTGCTTTGCTGCTTCTGTTTGAGATACATAAAGCTGCCAAATAATGGAATTAACCTTGTAAAAGAGCTTTGCAACAACATTCATATATAGCTGAGGACTACACCTCCCAACCAGCCTGCACAGTGTCTTTTCCCTGACCTTCCATCACCTTGGCTCTAGGACAGCTGTGAAGCAGGTCCCATGATGGCACAGCTCAGTTTCCAATAAGAGGGATTGCACTTCCAAGCAGGGACCAGAGCAGGCACAAGGCTGCAGTTCTCCAACAAACAAGGTTTCAAAAATTTCTGCTGACTGTCCATGTGTCTGCTGTCCTCTGTGCATGACACTGGTTTCCATGTGAGAAGCCCAGTCACTGCTCAGGGGTCACGATGCTTGGATTGCCTAATTCTGCTGCCAGATCTCCATCTCCAGCCCAGGCTGCACTTCACGTTTCAAGCACTGAGAAGCATAGAAATGTTCCTGGAGCAATTAGCAGTGCCAGATGGGCATACCCACCTCTGTGCCCCTCTTCTGCTGGGACACTCACAAATGGAGAGGTTTTGGGCACACTCCCCGCCCCACCTCACAAAAAAATCCATCAAAGGCAGCTTGACCCAGCCCTGCTACCTGCCAGAAACAGTATGGAAATCACTCAGAAGATCCTGCAGGACAGGTGACCTTTGGTTTATGGAAATGCGCAACAGCTCAAGATAATGAGTGAGCACAGCTGTCTCGGAAGAGGACATCTGCACAGCACCTGTGGAGTTTGCTAACAAAAGTGAGCTTTCCCTTCCTCTGACAGCCATCATCCATCATTCCCCATAATAGTCTGGGTTAGCATCACGATGGTGGTTTCAGATTCCCCCCACGATGTTCAACAGATTGGTGGGTCATAGGATTTGTGTCAGCTCTAAGGCATAATGTAGAAGAAGACTTTGTCTCTCTCTGTGCCTCATTCTGTTGGGGCAATGAAAAGCTACTGATCCCAAAGCTGAGTCCAAAATGCAGGGGACAGATGACACAATCACTGATTTCCTCCAAGAAACATTTTGCAGGATTGAATTGCACAAAATAAAAACAAGGTCAAACTGGAGTTGGACAGGAGTGCTGGACCAGTGTGGGCTACCAGGGCAGGGGGGGGAGGAATGCTGCTTGTCTCACTGTCATCCAGAGATGCCTCCTTCCACCCTACAGGCAGAGCAAGAACCACAGGAACCTGGAGCAAGGAAGGCAATGGCTCTGAAGATGATTTATGCAGAATCAAGCTGCCAGCAACTATTCCAGCCATGGTAAGGTGTCTGCCCATATCCCAAGGAGCGTGGCCACATCCTGAGTGGGAAGGCAGTCAAAACCCAAAGTATTCCCTAGATTCCCCACATGAATCCCTCAATCTCTGTGTCCAAGGTCAGCTCCACTCAAACAGGGAGAAGAGTGATCTGAGGCTGAGCATTCAGCCACAGCCTTTCTGTGTCTCCACATAGCAATGTCCAGCTCCTCTCTGCTGCCCCTTTCTGTGCTTCCCTGCTGGGCTACAGATGAAAACTTTTCTATCCCAGGCTGTACAAAAAGTGCCTGCTAACATCACTTGGTAAGTCACTTGCCTGTCCTGAAGGAAACAGAAAAAAAGGTGTCATGAGTGAGGCTGAAAGGGACAAGAGGTGCCTACTGCAGCCAACAGTCAAAACCATGGAGCAGAGACAAGATTGCAGCAAAGTCAGGAGACAAACCAGAGAAGCATACTGTGCTGTCCTGGCATTGGTGGATTGCTTTGCAACCACTTCATGGTCCTGCATCCAGCCTCCACCTCTTGCACACAGAAAGGCCCTATTCCATTACCTGTCCAGGCCTCTGCAGCAGGTGCTTTCCTCCTCCCCTGCACTCAGCCCTCAAAACACTTGATACACATCTGGTGGCCATCGGTGGAGTAGCAGTGGCAGGAAGAGGTGATGGACAGACATCAGCCAGCTGAGATGCTATTCAGCACCAGGACTGCCAACAAGCCTGAAGTCTCCTTCTCACTTGGTTATCCTCAATCTTCTCATGAGTTGCACAACTCTGGGCTCTGTCTCTTGTCTCATCAGAACTTGCATTTTACCTGAAGGAAATCCTTATTTTTCATGAAGTCTTCTTTCCCCTACTTTCATTATTTTTGTCCAGCAAGACTGGGATTGGGAATCTGGCCATAGCTTATCTTGAAAGAGAGAGGACTTCAGATGAAGGGACTAAAACTGTGAAGCAGTTTAGCTTCATAATTTCACAGATGCAGCTCCTCATTCTTCCAGACTACTGAAAAAGCCTCAGAAACCAGACATTGCTTCAACTGCTTCTCATTTCTTGCATAGATACTGCACAGGATACAGCAGATAAAGAGTGTCCTGTCAATTAAGCATGGACTGGATTCATATTTGATCCTCCAGGACCTTGGTCTTTCCCAAGAAGAGCAGTGTCTTGTGCTGTCTAAAGAAAGGGGACGGCTGCTTATGGCTCCAGCCAGTCAGATGAGGGCACCAAGCAGGAAAGCTGGAGAGGGCACCTCCTTTGATGTTCATTGACCCCTAATCAACCAGGGAAAATGCAGGCTTCATGCCCTTCTCAGGACCATCAGGACTAACGGTAATAATGTAGAGACATTTTCTTCTAGCAGCCTGGGTCTTGGTAGTACAGGATATTTTCATTCTGATGAAGAGCAGTACCTGGCAGTGCAGAGGGGCAGCAAAAAGAACCAGGAGGTGCTCACTGTGCTGATTTACCAGCACTCAGGGGCTGTTTGCCACTCTGCTCCCAGAAGACCAAGCAGCTTGACCTCAGAAAGCTTTAGAAAGGGAAGAAAGCTTTAGGATGCATGGGTAGGATTTGGACAATGCTGGAGGTCGCAATCCTCTTCCAGGCCAGTGGCACTCCCCTCTCTGAAAACCTCCACAAAGAGGGATCCTCAGTCCTCTCCAGCATGAACCTGACCAGCACCTAACCTGAATGACACCTGCACCAAGCAGGCAAGGCAGGATGCCTCTGTAAGCCAGACACACACACATTGGAGCAGCGTCTTGGAGATGTCCTCCACACCCAGCTCTCCTTGGCTTGCTTTATTCTTCTGGTTTTTAATACATCAGATGTTACTCAAGCCCACTGATTGTTCTCCCTGTTGTGCTGGGGCAGACAGACGGGCTCCCCACACAATAGACAGGCTTCACCAATGACTGGGAAAGGGAGGTGGAAGATTTATTGCCATGAGTTAATTGGCTGGAAGAATTTGAACTTTCTTTGCTTCAGAAACTACCTCCATTGTCCTGCCTTGTCAGCAAAGTGGAGATAGGGAGGGTCCCGAGCGCCGTGTGCTTGCAACAGGCAAGATTTGCCTTCTGAGCACCGGCTCCATTCACAGTCCCAAGCCAGAACCTGAATCCTTGGGCTGTGACTGTTTTCTGCCTCCGGGTTCAGCTCACTCCACCTGCTTTGACACTTCTTTTGCCAGATTTCTCAACCGTGTCTGGCTGGTGACTCCCCTCCCCCTTATTCAGAGCATAAAAATGTCCCAACCCCAATAGTAAGAACAAAAAATGTTTCCTTGGTGCCTTTGATAGTGCATTAGAATATGGACAGGCAGCATCACACACCAGATCATACAAGTGTGTGGGTGCATGGCGAGGCCAGAAGAAAGTCGATGCAATAGGTGAGGTTCTGTGGGCTGTGTGGGGGTGAGAAGGTATCCATTTCCAGCTGGAAGAAACACTTTTGCAACTGTCTTCATGGCATTTTTGCAATCCCTTCCTGGAGTGGGTGTAGTAGGCATGGGTCATGAAATGCTGCACTAGCTATGTTGACACTTGATCGCCCTTTTTGCTGTGAAAGGCCATTTGGTTGGGATCTACAACAGCTTCAGGCTGCCGTGTTGCTTAGAGCCTTGATTGTTCTATGCTACATCTTTGTTGGTTTAACCCAGTATGAGTCCACTGGTTGCAGCAGCACAACTTTGTCACCTCCTCTCGTGATGGCTCTGGGTTGCTGAATTTTCCAGATATCTATGTCATAGAATCATAGAATCATAGACCAGTTTGGATTGGCAGGGACCTTAAAGATCACATAGTTCCAACTCCTCTGCCATGGCAGGGACACCTCTCCCTAGACCAGGTTGCTCAAGGTCCCATCCAGCCTGGCCTTGAACACTTCCAGGGATAGAGCACCTACAACTTCTCTGGGCAACCTGTTCCTGTGTCTCACCACCTTCACAGTAAAGAATTTCCTCCTAATTTCTAATATAAATCTACCCTCTTCCTGTTACAAACCATTGCCCCTCATCCTACCACTACAAGCCTTTACAAAAAGTCCCTCCTCAGCCTCCTTGTAGGCTCCCTTCAGATACTTGTAGGCCACAATAAGGTCTCCCTGGAGAGACATTTCTTGGACATGCTTAGGTCATTGTGTAAGTGAGCTGGTTAGAAAACTAACAAACTTCAAGACTACCTGTTTTGGGGGGTTCTTTAGCACACGACTTGCACAGACATTGCCAACAAGCCATCAGATGGAGACAGTCAGGTAGACTATCTGGGCAGCAGCCCACTCCCTGTGTTCCATGGACGTTGCTTCTCCCACCTGAGTTCAGGGGCAGGGTGGGATCATCAGGATGGGGAACATGATGGGGACATGCATAACCCCAACATTAGTCTATGCACCCCAAGAGCTCTGGTGCCTGGGTGGTGGGGGAAGGCCAATAGACAGTGTCCACATCCCAGGGTTGTGCCATGGCCTCTGACAATCCTTGCAGATAACAGTGAGGGTCATCCAGTAATATTCTATCGTTGCACATAGCAAAGTCTTGCTGTTTTCTGCCCTAGTACCAGCAGGGATACCAACATTTCTCAGTTTTTGTAAAACTCTAGATATAGAACTTAAATGATATTTTTAAAAGCTATTTTAAATTTTATTTATGTTTCTGGATTATCTCAGATTCTGAGGGTTTTTCCACTTTTCCTGACTTCCCATATGTGAGATCAGCTATGGTACTCACAGGGCAATAGCTGGGTGACCTGTGAATCCCACCCCAGAGCCCATTCTCCTTCCTTGTTTCCCTTCTCACTCTACCCAAATCCATCCTCCTACACAAAAAAAAAACAAAAAACAAAGAGAGAAAGCAGGCACATTTGCAGGAGCAATTTTTTTTTTTTTTTTGAGATTTCCTTTACTCAAAGTCTTATGAGGAAGGCAAAATATTTAATGCTGGCCTGGGCACCAGCAGATGCTCAGCCATCCCCATAGCTCTGGCATCAAAGCCTCATCTAACAGGGCCCAAGGTAGGGATCCGATTTCCAGAGCCAAGCGGTCAACCCAGCTGCCTCCACACTGTGACAGAGCTGGGGGTCTACCAGCCCCCTTCATGCCATGCCCTGCCTCGCGTGCTGGGTGACCAGCACCAGGCTTCAGGAGGGTTAGCGTTGGCCATCACCTTGCATAAGCCGATGCCACGGGGTCAATGCCTACAGCACATTGCAGCCCATCACGGCCAGTTCTGCAAAACCCATCATGGACACCCATGCCAGGTCAGCCCCACTTCAAGGACATGTTGTCTGCCCTCCTACCACAGCACTGGGAGCACGTGGTCTCAGCTGGTCTTTTAATTCTCAGTCCACACACTAGCATCACAGCACAGGGAACTGGCAAGCACGGGAGAGGGCTGAGGCAGGAGAGGGGTAGATTCTCTCTCAGACCCCAGTGTTTCTGCCAATCCACATAGATATTTGGATGCAGGATGCTGAAGATGTTGGCCATCTCTGATCAACACTAGTATCGTGTTTCCAGCAGCACTTAGCACCACCCAACTCCCAAGAAATAGAAGAGGGCAATTTTGTGCACTTCTTTCCCAGCTGAGACAGTTAATAGTTGGCCATGCCACAAAGCAATATGGTTTAAACTATTTTAGGGGCAGGTTGAATACAATAGAAAAAAACACTTCCCCATAAAAGCACCTGCCAAGACCAACTCTAAATATAAATCATCTGCAGTGCCAGACCATCCCAAGCCAGTCCTGCTCCAGAGTGAATTATTGCCTTCCGTTCCTGCTTGAGCGCACTAAATGCATTCAGCCTTGTCATGACGTTATTGTTCCTTCTCTGACTTGATTTGGCACCAAGCACACCGCCTCTGAGATGCATGAGCTGAGAAGCAAAGCCTGGACACTGTCTCATCAGTAAGCAGGTGTTAGGTTATGACATGATTTCTCCTCTGGAGGCAGCCACTGTGCAGATGTCATAGTATTGCTGCTTGCAATTTTTAGGGCCTTACTTAGGTTTCTTTGAAAATCCCAGCCTGCACAGGCAGCCCTCTAGCTTAACAACAGCTTCTCACGGTTGCCACAGAAGTGCCACAAACTAGATTAAAAAACCAAAGTGCAAACCTTAAGGGAAGATCTGCTGCCCCATTGTTGCAACTGGCAGCTCCCCTTGGGGCAGGGCAGGCAATTAAGAGCATCCTGTATCTTTGGGATACACGTCTCCACTGGCGAACAAGCCCTCACAGCATAACGGGGCACCTGAATCTGTGGTAACATGCACAGACACAGTGTTCTTCTTCTCCCACAGCTCTTCCACACCCCTCTTGTGTGTCTCAGTCATTCTCCTCCTCGGACCCTCCTGACGTGTCTTCTGGGGTCCAAAGTGTATGAAAGGTGAGAGAAAACTCAGAGGTCTCTCTGCCAGCTCTGAATTGAACACAACCATAGCTCTTAGTTTGGCCAAGGGCTGGATGCTGTTCCCCACACAGGGGCTTTAAGCACAATCTGAAATAGCCCGTGCTGTCTCAGATACAACACAGGACCCACCCAGGTCCCTAGTATGGTGCCTGGAAGCCAAGATGAATTCAAGAGTGTCACGGCATCCCTATTTAGATGACCATGAGTCAGTGCAGACAAGGTCCCAGTTGGCTAGATGAAGCAGCTGCTGTTTGGATCCGTCCCAGTTGGCTAGATGAAGCAGCTGCTGTTTGGATCCTGCCCTGGTGCGGGGCTGTGCCTGAACAGACAGAGGTATTCCTCACAGTACAGCAGTGCTGGCAGCTGGACCTCAGCTTTGAAGACAGAGGTGAAAATCTGGGGACAGCACACAGCTAAACGAGAATTTTTCTTGGGCAGTTGCCAGGTGTCTGAAGTCAACTCTTGCCCTGTTGCCAGCACCCCAGCAGCCCATCACAGGAGCTGAGCACCAGGGAAGCACAGGATTCCAGGTCCAATGCCCTTCAGCTTTTTAGGGTTCTCTGCTCCAGAGCAGAGGGGTCAGGCACACAATTCCTGCTGCCAGCATGACCTGACAGCAGGAGATGCCGGGCACCCACGGCCTCAGCTGGGGCAAAGCCTAAGGATGCAAAGGGCAGCCCCCTGACGCTACTAGTGCCTGTGCAGGGCACATGCCTGCTGGGTGCTCACTGCACCCAGGGAACGGGTGCCGTGAATAGGACCACAGTGAGAGCCAGTCTGATGCCTCACATCCAGATTTGTAGCTGGATTAAGAGATTTTTAACTCATTTTGAATCCAAGTCAGGCAGTATGAGGGCTGTGTTATTGCAGGGGCTGATGCACAAGTAATATAAGTCACATGGGCCAAAAGGAAAAGCTGTAGCTGGTTCTGCTTGAAAATTCGGATAGCCAATAGGGAGAGTGCTCTGGTAGAGAGAACTCTGGTCTCATGGCTTGGTTTCCCAGCTGATCCCAGCTCCCCTGGTACTGCCGCTTTCCAGGAGCAAGCCCAAGCTCGGGTTCATAGAGTGGCTCTGGAAACAGCACTTGTAAGAGCACGACAGCGATGCTTGAGGAGAAACTTTGCCTCACAGCGCACCACAAGCCGAATGGGAGCATTCACAGCAGGCCATCTTCTCATGTCTGTTGGCCAGCATTGCAACACAACTGGCACCAGATCTGGCCAGAGCAGTGTCAGAGACGCCAGAACTGAGCCTTCCACCCATTCCAGGCATGAGAACACAGCCTTGGCTCTTTTGGTTGTTTATGACACTGAATTGTCTTTGCTGGTTGGTCATGGTGGTTGGGAGGGTTTAGAAAGTGCCATTTAAATGGAGGCTTCCGCAGCACAGTCTTTCCAAACCAAGTGTGGGGAGGGCCAGTGCTTGAGTGTTTCTGGGGTCTGTTTCCCAAGCCAGAGCACTCCCTCCCTTGGTCCCTCCTGCCAGCTTCCAGGCTGATATGGCTTCTTGCCTTTGAGCAGCAGTTTAGAGACCAGGGGGCCACGCTCATTACTTGTTGTGTCTAGTTGCATGTTAAGACTGGTGTTTCTCAGTGCAGAATGCACATTCTCCCTGGCTTGTCACAAGTTCATACACATGCCTCACATGCCCTCCATGCTTACAGCCCTATTGAGCTCTTCATAGCAGTCCAGATGTTGCTGGGACCTGAGCTGCAATCCTGACCACTCCACAACAAACCACTTATGAAGGTAGTGGGATTCTACACAGATGCACGTAGCATGTTATGGTGAAAGCGAGACAAGGTACAAAGTGTCTTTCAGGAGAGCCGAGTCTGGAAGGCAGCTTTGCTGGGTTCAACAGACCATGGCAGCCACCATGGTAAACATGATCTTGGGCATGGGGGAGTTCAGGGCTGGCCGCTGCATGATGGTGAGAGGATGTTTGCGTAGGACTTGGTGCTGCATGCAACCAAGATGGAGACAGGGCTTCTCCTCATCTCTTCGGCAGACTGTGCTATGGGGAGAGACTCTGCCCTCCCTGGGTAAATCACACCCAGGACCTTAACTCTTCTTTCTAAGAAGTATTAGAGAAACACTCCCTCTCCATGAGGTCAAGGATTTGGATATAGAGCCATCAGATTGCATCTGACACATTAAGTGCTCATTTTCCTCTGACCTAAGATCTTTTTCACATTCTGGGTAAGAGAAATCAGTTATCACTGGAGCTAACAGTCTGCTCTGAGGAATCACAGGCAGGAAGACACAGGCTTCTTAGGGAAGTTTTTCCTGTTATTTCTTGCCAGTAAACTTCTTGTGCTTTTCCAGGAACTTTAGAGGATCTGTCCAGAAGTGCCAAATCAGGTACAAGGCTCCATACCCTAGTAACTGCATTCCTGTTCTTTGAGAGAACGATGTGCAGCTGCAGCACTGACATCAGCATTTGGCAAGTCCAAGAGGTCACATGCAAGGGGAGGAATCCCATGTAGAAGTCTCTAAATGCCAAGGCCTGGTACCTCTGCCAGCTCTTTGTTTGTGCCCTGATACTTGAGCCACCTCTCCATTCTAGAATGTGGGTTTTCAGATCAGGGCATGCACAGCCCTGGAGATAAGACAGATGGCTTCAGAGCAGTGTGCCAGTGAAAAACTCACCATCTTTCCATCAGGGGGAGATGGGGAATGGCTGTTCAGGCAATGTCTCCTCTGTCTACACACCGCTCAGCACCAAGACCAGGGTTCTCATGGGGAGGTGTTGTGCTGATTCAGCCATCATCATTTTATACTGTCATCGGTTGCCTGATCACACAGGCCAACACTGAACTCAGCAACATCCCCTCAGAAGTCTTTTTTTCAGACAGTCCTGCCATAGGTTCCTGTGGGCCCAGCTCCTCTGCTGCCCACTGTGGTGTCAGCATCGCCTGCTGGACACAACAGACAGAGATGGCTCCTCAGCGGCCCTTCACACAGAAGAACACCACTGAGAGAGCTCAGCAAGATGCAACCAGCCCCAGCAGAAGCCACACCCAACAGCAAGCTCCTCCAACTAATCAGCTCCTGCTTAACATAATCCTGGCCTCACCCACCACCCCAACCATGACCACTTGGGTGAGGGTGGAGCCACAGAGACACAGGTGGACCAGGTTCTGCCTCTGGAATATGAAGCCAATAAGAACATCAAAACATTCCACTAGGTTGTGACTCATTCACAGATCAACTCCAACTTGAGGCCCATAACTCAGGCCCCAGCACTGCAGGCCATAGACCTTTCCCACAGTGGTGGTGCCTGGCACCTCACAGGGTCCCATGCTGGTAGGTTGCTCATGAGCAGCAGAAGCATCTGGTTATGATGTGCAGGAAAACAAAGTTTTTCTCTGAAAAAGTTTCCTAGAGCAAAACAGCAAATACGAACATTTCCAGGTAACACACAGATGTGGTTGAAATTTTTGAATGAAAACATATTGGAGACATTTGAATATGAAGTGGAAGATTTTGTTTCAATTAGGGTTTCATTTTACTTCTGATTTTTCCAAATTCAGCCTCAGGTTATATATATGCAGGTACTGTCATCAAATATTGCATTGTCATGGGTTGGCTTTCAGTGAATGGAATGTTTTGATGTCAGTATAAAGCATTTCAATCAGCCATTCTGACATTTTCATCTAAAAAATATATCCGAATTTGTCCCCTGTAAAATACTTCTAAATTTTGCCTACTTCTATCAGTCAGTGACAGACGCAAACTCCACAGGCCTTCAAGCAGTGCACCTCCTCCAACACTCTATTTCATGTGCACTGCTTTATTTGCTAGTCTCAGGACTTTGGGATCAGATTCTGCCCCATGCATCAGCTGGTGTAATCCCCCTGAGATATGACTTCCAAGAGGAGAAGCAGTCTGGCCCAGCGCTCTTCCAGTTGTGCCTTGCCCCAGCATCTCAGCAGCTTTTGTCCTCAGCTCAAGCAGAAGTCACATACTGGCTGTGGCCGTACAGCCTGCCAGATCTTTTCTGTGATTTCTCGCCAGCCAGAGAACAGGAATAACTGTCACTGCCAGATCTTCTCAATTTGAAGGAAACCAGCATGGTTACCTACACTTCTGGTCCGTTCCAGGCTGGTAATTTCCTGCCTGCCAGTCCTGAGCTCCACCATGTCCTTTCACTGGGTCTGAAAGTAATGGAGTGGGGCTGGAGATGATGGGCATCAGCTGTCAGGGATTCCTGAACAACCCTGGTGGGGTCATAAATTGGCAGTGAAGAGAGAGAATATGTGAAATTAAGAGCAAGAGGACAGAAGCAGCTGCTCTGGGCCAGATGTGCTGGGATCTCTCGTGCACAAATTAACAGTGGGCACCTTAGAAAGAGTCCAGCATAGCTTTCAGCTCTCAAGCAGAGGTGAAATTCAGTATTCAGAGAGGTTTTTTTCCTAATTCAAATACTTCCTCTCCTTAGATCTCCAGCTGATACTTTTCCAGAGTATGTGGGGCCAAACATACTTTGTACAGACTTTGTGCCATCAAAGGAAAGATGTGGATGACAGTGGTTGCACATGCCCCTGTTACGCAGTTAGAAGCATGTCTATGGCATGTGCATGCAGACCACACTAGCTTCCCCCCCAGTCTGCTCCTAAAAGGAGAACCAAAACTCACAGCAAGTGCTCTGCATCAGGCATGGTTCCAAAAGCCAGTCCCAGCCAAGGACAAACTCAGGAAGCACTTGGGCTCAGGAAGCACAGGAGTTTTTACACATACTGGCCCAAAAGGAAAGCTGGTCAGCTGAAAGTTGACATCCAGCATATCCACGCTGTTGCTTCCAGATGTTTGCTCATGAAAACTCACCAAGAGCCACTGGGAGCAATGAGAAGAAGAGTTTCAAGAACTTCTTCCGCATTTCACTCAACCTGGCTGGACCCCCATGCCCCAGGTGCTAGGAATCAGTGGTTTAGGCACCCTTGAGCCAGATGTAGCATTAGACAATCACCCTGAATAGTCTTGTATCTTTGTCTTGTGTCTCTAGGGCACTCTACAAAATTCTTTACCAGCAATTTGTAGCTGAAAAGTACAACCTCCCAGTGCACGAAACCAGCATCATCTTCTCTGTCACACTTCCCCTGTCACATCTCTTCATCAAGCAGAAAAGTCTTGGTATCTTTACCTCTACACTGACCTGGTTCTTTAGACCCATTTCCACCTTCTGTGATCTTTCTGCTCCTTCAGCATCTGATTTTTTGGTACAGTCCAACAAGCCATGCTTTCCAGGTGGATCATTTACTCTCCCAGGAATATCTCTGCAGTAATCCACTTCTGTTCCCACAATGTGGGCTGCAACAGGGGTTTGACCATTGGACTCCCACTGCTTCCTCCCATGGTAACTGTGCAAGTGGAACATGGAGGCTGCAGAGCCCTTTACTGCCCTGAAGAAAAAAAGTCCTGTGCACACTGTACATCAGAGTAAACTTCCCACAGAGGTCTTCTTGGAGGTACTGGGCAGGTAAGACAGACTGTGATGAACAAGCTACCTTCTCAGGCACTGCAGGTTGCAGAACAGCTCCAGTCTGCTAGCAAGTGCCTCTGCCATGGAGGTTCTGGCTCCCTAGAACAGCCTTGTGGCTTACAAGCATTCTTGGCTTGCCTTGACCCACTTTCTACCCTTCTACATTGCTCTTCCTGGGACATAGCACCGTGCCCCTCAGCCAGCCCTCAGGTGAGTGTGGCTCGTGTCCCAGAGCAGAACTAGGTAAGAATTTCTCAACACAACATTTGTCTTCATAAATACCCTGCCTTAATCAAAGCAGAAGCTGTCAACTTGAAAGTACAGTATTTCCATGACTCGGTTGATTTCAAGGACATTTGCGTGGGAAATGTGACAGATTGCATTTGTTTGCTGTTTACTGCTCATTATCTCTTTCAAAAGGCTTTGGCTGGGTAGCAAAGAAGGTGCTCCTGGTTTATGTCCTGGGTTTATGTTTCCCGGGGAGCTGTTCTGGGTCTTAAGAGGCTACCTACCCCAGCAGGGTGAGAGGATTCCCTTTCCATGAGTGACGAGGTCTGTTCCCAAAGAGCCCAGCAACAGGGGAGATGGAGCCCAGCAGAGACCTGGAGAAAGGCAGGAAGCAAATATACAGTCGGGACACAAGGGAATGTGAGGCTCTTTGCAGGGATCTAGTGTAGACCATTTAGTTGCTAAACGTCAGGACATTGCTGGACTGTGGCTGCTCCAAAGGACACAGTGGGCAGAAAGGACATTTGCTTGCAATCTCATTTTTCTTCCTTTTAAAAAAACTGTTCCTTCATCTCATTCATGCCCTAGTATTTCTTTTTAGAGTAGGGGTTCTTTTGGTTTTGATGTGTTCACACTAAGGAAACTGTTCATGTTGACTTAGCTCCAACACTGGCCAACTCTGAATCCCGTTATGTGAGGCAAAAACGTAAAAGGAGTTTTAAAGAGGCTGAAAAGTCCAACTTGGACTCTTCCAAGGCAGAAAGTATTTTTCTTTTCAAATTAGTTTTGGTTTAGAATGTCCTTTCTGGGAATTTCTTTTTTTTAATGTCAAAACTAGAGGGGGAAAAAAAAAATAAAACAAAACAAACCAACCACACCCTTTTTTATTATTTTGATCGACCCAGAACAATTCTTTCTGGGCTTTTGTTTCGTGGGAATCATTGAAAATATGAACTTGTAGAATGGTATCAGAAAGGGAAAATATGGTCCTCACTCAACATCCAGCCCAAAGCAGAGTGCTGCACTGACTACTGTCTAGAAGGTGAAAGCAGAGAGGGTGGAGAAGGCTCCATCAGCCTCCCCCTTGCTTTGGCATGTGAGACTCCCCTACTCCAGTTGAAGCAGCTCAGTGCTAATGGGCGCTGGAAGCACCTGTAGGCCAGAAGATGTCAATGTCCATCATGCTCGTAAGAGCTATATCCAGCAAGACAAACCATTTTCTCCCTGCCTTGTCACAGCCCAAGTGCTTTCCCCTTTTATCACCATGCAGACTTTCTTCTGGCAACTAGGACAGCTGCAGCCAGGAGACAGAGCCCGTGAAAAAAAACTCTAGGAGCACAGTTAGCAAGATTCATGTTTTGCCTTTTGGGAAAATACGCCCTTGTGTTCTGACGCAAGTTTCATCTCACACCATGGCACAACAGCTTCTGGACGCAGCTCCTTGCTGCTTCTCAGCCATGTCTCCTCCACATGGCCACAGCCTATTCTGCCAAGTAATCTGCCCTTCTCTCTACCCTTGGCTGTGCACCCCACACCTTCCTTTCTCCTCTGCTGTCCAGGGAGAGCCCTTCCCCTTGCAGAGACTGTGGGCCCTCAGATGCGGGGGTATTCACCAACAGCCCTGAACTGGCAGGTGGCTTCTACAAGTTACCTCTTCTTGTTCTCACATCAACCGTTCCCAGGGCCCGAAATGCATTACTCCTCTGCACAGCCCCTTTCTGCTCTCATGTGTGGAGGGCACATAGCACAGTGAAGAGCCAGGGCAGCTACAGGAGGAGTTGGAATTGGAGTAGCCATAGTGGCTCAAGCATTGTGCTTGCTGTAGGTCACTGCTATTCACTGTGCAGACCAGACTTCTGAAGACCTGCTGGTGCAGGGATGGGCTTAATCTCACCTTGGCAAACTGGCCTTGGCTGAGTCTTTATTATTGAAACATTGTGGAGATCTCGGATAGGGCCTACACATGGGGGATGATCTAAGATGACTGATCTATTTTCAAACATGGAGAGGTGGGAGTAGAAACACTTTCTGCTCTTGCCCGTTGCAGTGATATGGGATCGAAGCAGGGCTGGTGCCTCCAGATATGGTGTAATGCAAATGAGGTCTTACTGCTTTGATCTCTTTATCTTCCCTTTCTCCTTTTCTTTATGGAGATTACCTTTAGCGTAGTTTTCAACCTGCAGGCTTTTAGGAAAAATTTCAGCTGGTTCTATAGCTCCAAGTACCATTTTATCGTCAGCCCCAGCTTTACCCCAAGCAATTCAGGCATTTTGTGGTGACCTCGGAGATTTCAAGATAAAGAGGAAAGGAGATAACAAGAACCTTTATGAATCACTCTAGTATAATCTGAAGAATTTTTAAAACCAACATTTATTGCCTTTGGGCTTATTTTCTAAAGGTGGTGTAATTGTGCGTTTTTCACTGGATGCTAATGAGAGTGGCCAGAAGATAGATAGAGACATTGCTCATCTCACAGTGATTTCAGAGAGACAAGAGTGTTTCATGCCTTTCAGGAACAGGTCTAGTGTTGGACATTTCCAGGATAAGGATGGGAATTTTGATCTGGTTTGTAGTGTTGTTACAGAAATCAGACTGCTGTACTGGAAGGCCTTAATGCTGTAATGCTGCAATTAATTAATTAAGTGGATACCAGGTCATTAGCTTCTCCCCACAACCATAAAACTTTCTGCTCAGCTGCCTTAGTTTAAGGAAGATCTTTTCTGCAGTCCAGGAATCCATGTGTTCAGCACCAACACTGAAAGGAGGTAGGTTGAGTTCTTCTGCTGGGGAGAGAGCACATTAATATCCTGAACATTTTGGAAAATATGAAGATAATTATATAGTGGAGCAACTTAGGGCTTGAGAAGATAGTCACTATTTGGGATTCTTAGTGGCTTCCTGTAGACTGAAAACCCGAGGATAGCAGTCAGATATGTTCTTTGGGGCCACCTTGCCTCCTTACAAACCAGGGCACAAGGTCTATTTCCCTAAATACTGAAAATCATGTCCAGTGGCTTGGGCAATGTCTGTCATCACTTCCAGCTGTTGCTACATGCAGCTTTCATGGAGGTATGAAAGAAGCCAGATCATTGAGCTGACTCCCTGAAGGTCTGCCCCTTGAACCACACCCTGAGCTCACAGAAATCTTGTAGATCATCAGAGATCTGCTTGCAGGCAGCAACTTCCCCCTGCTCTTCTGGCAGGCAGACACAGGCTTCTTGTCATGCTGAGTGACAGAGGGACCCATAGAGAGCACCTCAGGGGACTGAAGCTAGTGACCAGATTTTCTGCTCCTTTGGAATACAGAGAGAGAAGGCTGAGGAATGTCTTCTCCCAGCCATAGCTAGGAGCTGTTCTTCGTGTAGGAAATCTCCTAGTCCTGTAATGGCTTCCAGGAGAGCACCAGCTCTCTGCCAGCCCTGTACACTTTGCAGATCTTGAGTCAGATGCACATATGGCTCTGAAGGCCACATGCTTGGCCTCAGCCAAAACCATATTAGTGCATATTTTACCTTCAAACCCTCCTGACTGAGCAGCCATAATCTCATTGTGTTGTTCTAGTGTGGCTTCAACCTGTTTTGGTCTAGGTCTGTTGGTTTCTGCTTGTGTTAATTCACATTAGAGTGCATCTCTGGGGAAACACTGTGCTTGTAGCCTGGAAAGAGGCAGATCAGGAGCTTTGGGGGTGACAGGCAGGGTTCATCTCTCCCTGGTGTTGTGAGCAGATCTTAGACACCTTGAGTTTGTGTGAGATATTTCAATCCTGCTGTCCATAGAGATACATCCTGGGGATACTGCTTAGGACTATTTTGGGCAAGTATCGCAGGGTGCCCTTCATGCTGATCCACATATTGTAGCATAAAAAACTTCCCATTTGGCCTAAGAGTACACCCTTCTACAAGGTCCCACAGGTGCCTTCACCAGAGCTGAGTCTGCTGGGACTGTGCTACTCCCTTCAGGGACATCCTTGGCTCCATGTTCCAGAGCACCAGTACCACAGCCTGCATCCCACCTGCCTCAGTAATTATGCCAAAGATAAATTCCTTTGATCTTTAAAGCTCATATCATCCCTGAACTAAAACACTGTGGTAACCATCTCATAGCACTGGTAGAGAGCAGGGCAGACAGCCCTGCTGGGATACCCAAAGCATGGTGTGTCACATCATTTTTTTGTAAGGAAGATCAGCTAATCAGTGAATAATCAAAGGTTGTTCATGAAAGAAGGTGACATCAAAGCAAATAATTTAAGGAACCCCTCGAGGGCCAGAGGACTTGTAAGGTCTGAGGCTGAATCACATGAGCTCAGTTTCCATGAACTGTGTCTCAGTTTTCCTGCAGGTACAAGTTAGAAATGCTTACAATAAATGTTTAGAATTAGTTGGGGAAGAGGAGGGTGTTAAATCACACTAATTATAGCCATGATGGCTTTGGTGCAGTGCCATTTGAAAGCATAGGTAATTTCAACACCTAATGCAAGAGGCTTTAGAAGACATTGCTTCATGGGTAAATGGGAGTGATACCAGAACAGAGTTTCAGTTCCAGGAGTAGTACAGCTTACTGTCTTCACTGTCTTGACTGCTGACACTTTCCTGTCAGCATTTCAGACCACAACCATGTATAATGATCTGACAGCAAAAGGTTTCCTGCTTTTATTTGATAGGTTGCAGAAAGGAGAGATGGGGCAATCACTAGGGAAAGAGGAACACAGGAGATCTGGGACAGCAGAGGGATGGCTTGTCCCAGAGCACTAATGCAGTGTGGTCTCATGAACTCAAAGGAAAGAATCCGGACAGTTCCTCTGCTGGTCCTACATTGCAAGCCTGGGTGAAGCTTCAGCATCCCACTTCCTCTCCCACCTTTCTAATTTATTTTAGAGACTTTGGGATCTGAATTATGTTCTTTGTGTATTTCTATAATGCCTGTTATGGTACTGTCCCCATCTTTGCAGTGGCTTCTCCAGGGCAAATGACAATAGCCATGCTTAGATATGAGTGACTCAACACTTGTTGGACTCCACTGGACGCTAGTCACTCAAAAGAGAGAGCTATTTTGGAAAGTCAAAGTCATTGACAGAGCTGAGAACAGTCAGAAGAGTCCCTAATCCATTTAGTCCATGAATCCCTAATAGTTCTGCCAGATGTTGCTGAACAAAACATAATCCAACAAGGTCCAAATACTATGGGTTCCTTTCAAAATTAACTAGATGTGGCTGGCTGAAGTAACCACCCCCAAACACCTGAAAAGATAAATGGCTTCTCTGATGACTCTGACAGGAAGCATTTCCACTCTTGCATGCACTGGAGATGCAAGAAGCCTTACTAAGGGGAAAAGCATGAGCTTGGGAAAACACAGCAACAAGTCAACAACATCTTTACATGAGTAATGAGTCAAATATTTACTCCCACAACACCTCAGGCAAGAATCCTGTGCCTCAGCTTTCACACAAGCATAGACAGCCTGTGGAGAAACATCTCATTCTTTTGTGGCTAGCAAAATCACTGGGTCCAGGACTGTGCTCAGGAAGTTATTTCCAGCCCTTGGAGGAACTCATTCTTCCTTCATACCATCCTTGCACCTTGATGTCCATGCACCACCCCTGCCATGCTGTCCATGGCAGTCCAGGAACTCCACTACATCAAGTCAGATATGATGTCTGCTGCTTTAGAGGAGCTGGTGTGGAGCCTCTATGGGATATCATACTGGAGAATTAATGGTAAAGCTGAGTCTTTGCCACACTGTTTGCCCCACTGTTCATTAACAAGCAGAACACTACCAGAGTTTGCACTATAGGCCTCCCTTTTTCTACATTGTCAGTGTAGATGTGTTACACTCAAGTCCTGCAAGACTGCAAACCACCAGAGCATCCAATACCCAAAATATCAGTGAATTTTAAATAAAATGACCGAAAATGTTCCCCGTGCAATAGCTTTGGAAATCAGGGCTGGATTTTTCCCCACTGCCTGAAGAGATGGGTGGAGACAGCCCCTTCCCTCAGACCATGGCCAGGAAACCCAGCAGTGCAAGAGAGCAAGAGGGAGGGGAGAAGGTCATTAAAGAAAAGTCATGTGAGGTGGAGCTGTGACACTATGACAGTGATTGGATAATGGTATTCCTCCTCTGCCGTTTGCAAGATTTCTTCAGAAATGAGTGTATTTTGTTCCTCTTCAGGGCATGGATCAAGGAGGAGAAGAGAAGGGGTCAAAACAACTTTGACCACCAGCCACGTACTGCTGTGCTGCTGGGTAGGACTGATGCTGAGGGCCTGCAACCCCTGTCGCCCCAGGGCTGTGGGACAGGCGACCATCCCCATCACACCTAGGAAAGGGCTGGGCACCCAAAATGCGGTTCAGTGAGGTTTGAAATGTGTCTCCTGTGGTAAGCAAGGAGTGTTCCCTGCACTGCCAGCAGAAGGCAAGGGTTATGCCTTGGAGTTTCAAGGAGATCTTGGAGGTTTCAGATCTGTGTTTTGTTTCATAGCCTTTCATTTTATGTTATTTTTCATTATTTTTACATGTCAAAACATCAGACTGATTCATTACAACATAAACAGGAGAGACTTTGATGTAGGGAAAAAAGATGGTTTAATGGGTGCTAAGTAGCAACTGCCCTTAGGGATTTAAAAATAAAAATAGAAATAATATTTTAACCCTTCTATTGAATCCCAAGATAATCCAAATATAGAATGCAATGCTGCCTGTGGAGCAATTCAGGCAATAACTTTATTTCTGTATTCTTTCTGAAAACATAATTTTGAATTCTCATAGGTCCTTTGGGGATTTTTCCACCACTTCTTTGTAGAGGAGAAAGTTATAAAGAAAAAAACCCAAACTTTTCCAGGGTTCTTCAAATAGGGCTCATGAAACTGCACAGTTTTGTCACAGGACACATCTCCAAGGCTTTAGAGCCTCCCTAGGTGTAACTTGCCTCCACCAATGCCAAATAGATATGGTCAGAAAGACATGGGGGTTTTTGTGGAAAATGGTGTAAAATAAAGAAGACTACACCTCCAAACCTTTTAAGTCTCTTCATTAGCATAACTCAGGAATTTTCTCACTGAAGAATACAAAGGAATTTCGGTATTTTTTTTCATAAACCTATTTCCCATGGAAGTGATCTCCTACCCAAAGCCCAAAGCCATTCTGTGATGCCTCAGGGCATTTGATGTGTGACTGGCAGGCTCACGTGTGGGGTCTGAAGGATCTCAGTTAACATGACAGTGTGCTGTGCAGATGGCAGCCTGCTCATAGTGGTCTCTTTTTATGGCTGGCTTGTGCTGAGGGGCTTTTCTCCTTCATGCTTCAGTCCTTGTCATTGGCACAAGCCTTCTTCCTCCATGCATTTGTGCAATGCCAAGGGGGAGGGCAGATCCTCCCTTAGGCTCACCAGTCTGTGAGATTTACAGGGGGAAAGGGTAAAGTAAAATGCTTTTATTTTTTATGTTGTGCCTCCTTATTCTCAACTTACAAAAGAGACACCTGTTATCCTCTGTCATTTAGTCTGAGCAATCCAAAGGAGCTGAGTGGTGTCCTGTCTCTACACAATGACCAAAAATAGCCCCTTTGGTCCCACATGAGCCTACCCAGAGCCTCAGATGACATTTGACTAGGATTGCTTTGCTCAGTAACAAATATGTCCCCCTCATTCCCGTTGGTTTTAACTGCACCAGCTTTCAATTCAGCCTCACCTTTCCTCATAGTTGTAAAAATCGATGCTCAGTGCAGTCACCTGTACACAGTTTGTTCTAGACTTGGATAACAAGCACATGTTTCCTCATATGCAGCTGCTCATGAGGGCAGGGCTGCAGCTATCAAGTATCAGACATCCTGAAGAGCCTCAGAGCCCAGAAGCATCCTTGTTTTTTCCAGCTACCAGCTTGTCTAATGCACCATTCGCTGCAGACTTCACTACTCTTACATACTAAGACAATGACAGCTCCACAGTGGGTGGATCACAGTGACTCTGTGATATGCTGAGGGCTCCCTGGACCCCTTGGGTCACAGCAGAGTCTCTTCTTGGGAGGGTCTGTCAAACCCTAATCAGATAGGAGGTGAGCCTTTAGCTGGAGATGGCAAAGAATTATACAAGCACAATCAGACAGATTCCTCCCACTCTCTAAACTCAGAGTTTGTCACCCACAGAGCCAACCTCCATCCCTTGATCCTGGTATTCTCTAGTTTTTCCAGTTTAGAGCAGGCCTGTCCAGTAGGATCATAGAATCATAAGGTTGGAAAAGACCTCCAAGGTCATCAAGTCAAGGGGTACAAGGATGTACCCCTTCTTCCATGTCTTGCTCTGTCCTCAAAAGCACCTCCCTGTGGTGACTGGCATGATCAGTGGCCACAGAAAGATACTTTTGGGCCCAAGGACACACTCTTCTACTCTACACTAGCATTGGTGGGCTGGCTCACTCTCCAAAATTTGTGAGACACTAATACTGCTTGTGCTGTTTGGAAATGTCCTAACTTGCTCCATAACGTGGAGAAGCTCAGGCAGACCACCCTGAAGGAGCAAGTGGTTGCTCCTCTCCATCCCTCTTCAGGCAGAGCCTGGGCTGTGATAACATGCTAATTCTGAAATATCATTTTCAGGGGTTCTCACGTTCCCTCTTAGCAGAGAGGGGACACAGAGCATGGCATTGGGATTTACTCTGTGCAAATCCCAGTGTGACTGATCAAAGACTTCTGTCTTTCTTCCCCGTTAGAGATCTGAGCATGAACAACATCAGCCAGCTGCAGCCCAGCACTCTCCGTCACCTGCGTTTCCTGGAGGAGCTGTAAGTATGGAGTGGCCGCACTGGGCAGAGCATGGTCAGGGTGGTGGGGACACTGGAGAGGATGCCTGTGGCTCTGGTAGTAACCCCAATGTTGTCACTGCAGCTACAGGCTGAGAAGGAAGGAGGCTGCATGCTGGGAGAGGGTTTATTTGCTACTCTAGATTAGAGGTTGGACTGAGGTCATTACCTTTAGGCTGAGATGGTGTATGTACCAAAAGCCAGAATAAAGGATGACCCAATTCATTACGGAAAAATCAACACTGAGCCCCAGAGCAGAGCCAGCAAACAGGGAGCTACATTCACCCTCTTGCACGCAGGGTCCCCCTCACAGCCTCCTGTAGCCCAGAGACATACTCACTCCCGGGTACTTTGCCATCAGATGGCAATGAGTCGGAGCAATTGAAGTCTGAAAAATTAGCCCCTGAGGTGTCCCATCTTGCACAAATGCATAGTGCAGTCTGAGCAGGAACACTCAAGACACAGTGGCAATCGCATTCCTTGGGGATCGGCATGTGGTTGTGTGTCAGTGAAGGAGTGGCCCCACTTCTGAAAGTGTGAAAATTAACCGCCAGCATTAGAAACTACTGGAATCCCTTGGGAGCCCAAAAACTGGGAGCCTGGGGTGGCAGAATATTGAGGTTGGCCATTTCTGCATGGGTAAATTGCACCTGTATGGTCTTATTCCACTTGACCATAAGAAATACCTCCAGGTGTTATTCTCATGCTGTTGCTCCTTTCAACACAATAGCTGCTGTTGGAAAATGCAGTTTCTTCAAAACACTACTATTATGTTCCATGAAATACTAATATTAATGTCGCATTTGATGTATGTGTTGTAAACTTACTGTATATACAACACTCACTACAGCTTAATCTGTTTAAATGAAACACTTTGACTTGATTGAATCATTTCTTGCAGCCACCACTGTACATGGCATTGACATTTAAAAAATGGTGTTTTCCAAAACGTATTCATTTCCTACAGAAGAGGTGCTTGCGCTGCTCTGGAAGGTGACATTTTCATCTCTCAGATGTACTGCAGCGGTGGGACCTGGTTCATCAACATCCAGTACTACAGTGTGATGCCAGTGAGGTGGAGCTGACCTGTCTGTCACCTTATTGACAGGAGCCTCTGCACTCTGTGGTGTGTGCTGTACTCAGGCACCACTGTCAAAAGCAGAAAGTCCTCTCTGTGCATTTAGAAAAGTGTTTGCAGATGAGTGTACGTGCTTACATGAACTCACGTATGCAAAGACAACTTCTCTGAACGTTCAGTCTTGACTAAAGAGACCAGACCAGATATCAATGTTCATTATTCCGGTAACAGATCAGATCTCATAATTATGAGGTTTTAACTTCAGATTGTCTTGCAACTTGTCTTCATCTGTCTGTAGTTTCTATTTGTTAGACTTGTAAGGACCCCAGCTACCCGAACTCCCCTCCTCATTAGATGTTTAGAGACTGAGCAGGAGTAATTTTTTATCCTTCTTTAGCTTTGGGGAGCTCAAGCTACCCACAGAAGGTGTTTTTCAAGACCTCACATCCATCTTGCAGTCTTTCTCTTCCCATTCTGTCAACGTCTGTGTTGAAGTGTGGACACCCAGAGCACTCACTGGAGGTACTACAGCTTTTCACACACAAAGACCATCCTTTTTTGTATACAATTAACAGTTGTCTTACTGCAAGCAATCCTGTCCTAGTTATATGTCCTGCCCAAACAGAACAGTTTCAACCAGCAATGAGTAAATATTCATAGGCTCCAAAAGTGCCATCTTGCCATGGCCAAAAATAATTATGAATGAAATAGACGAAGAGGAAAAGTTTAAACAGGAAAATCTGAAAAAAAATTGGAAGTTGTTAGAGAACATTTTACTAGAGGTTCAGAAAGCCACAAGTCCTCATTTGGAAAGCAAAGCTACTTTGACTAGGAAAAAACCTCACAGTTAGGAGAAGAAATGGAAATTGCAGCATTACATATCTATTCCTGCTTGAATTTGATAGCAATAAGACTTATCTTATTTATGGAAATCAAGTAATTCATATGAAATCAAACAAGGAAATATTTTTATATATTATCAGGAATTAAAAGTGGTTCTTTCAACAACAACATCTAGACAGGGACAGCGTGTACGTTATTCATAGGGCTGTCATCAACCAGTAAGGCAACTTGCCTGGCATTTCCCCTGCTCTTTTCACTTATATCTTTACCAAACTTTCATCCCAAAACATTACATCAGGACCATGACATCCGGGATGGGATCATCCTCTGTGCCAGGACGTGCACAAGATTCAAGCAAACAAATCCTGCCTGTTTGCATATCCTCAACAGAATTTTGTTCAGGTTTCACAGCTCAAATATCTGCAGATTTCACTTGGGTCTACTGAGGTGACACGTAGCACATGAGGCCAGGCCTTCTGTTTACTTCTCCATGGAAGAACTGCCCATGCTGGGGCATGCTAAGTGAATGAAGACCAGAAAACTCTGCTGAGCAATGAGGGACAATCCAAGTATCTCAGTGTTAGTGTCTCCTGGGGAGGAGGAAGACCTGCCTGCCCAAGCTCCAGGCAGAGAAGGGCTGATGATGAAGAGGACTCTGCTGCCACCGTCCATCCTTGCTGCAGGTGCCTGTCTTCAGTTAGAGGAAAACTTTTCATCAGGTTTCACATCTCCAGGGATTTTGGGTGACATTACAGCCCCAGCCTCCCTCATAAGCTCTTATGGTCCTCGTCACATTCTTGATAAACTGGGTGCATAACAGGCTGGAGCAACTGAAGACAAAACTTGCAAAATTCAATTCAAGGTGAATGAGAAGTGATGTTCTAGGGCTTTGGTCAACCCCAAAAAATTCTTTCAACCTGAAAGAGAAATGTTTGTTTCATTTTCAGGTTACTTCTTAACCTTTCCTCTTTTACTTTGGGTTAAACTTGAAAAGAATGTGGTATTTCAAACAGTATTTGCCTTATTGCAAAGATGCCTTTAAAAAGATGGTTGAATATTCTTTAAAAAATCACAGGTTCCTCAACCAAAAATATTTGACAATTTGAACACAGATTTTGAAACCGCCTTTTCAGGTTCCTAGACAGTCTTATATTTTAGGGACATTTTTACTTTGGTCTCAAGTCCAGAAACAACTCCTGACACCCCTGGTCGCTGAACACATATGAATGTGATCTGTAACCGTCATCTTCTTGGACAGTCAGAAAAAGTCCATGTTCCTCTGCTTCCACCATGAGCTCCTCATAGTTCCCCTCTCCTGCTCTACTGCTGCCAATCTTCTCTCTTGTTAGAACTAGTCCCAGTAGCCCAGGTTCACAGAGGCTTGGAGGAGAGCTAGTGTTTCACACCTTTGAGGATTCCTCCTCTTTCTGTGCCTCTATTTTTGCACTGTCTCAGGCTCCTCATGAAGGTGAAGCTTCATGAAAGTCAGAGATCAGCTGGACTCAAAGCTCAGCTTGTGCGTGGAGCTGAGGTTCAACCAAGCGATAGGAATAATGGGAAGGGGAAAGAAAGCTGCAAAAATGGGAATAGGTAGGTGAAGCACGTGTCCCTGAGGACATCCATCAGGTTGCCGTGGAGCACTGCAAATCCAGGTTGCTGGCTCTACCTGAGCCCTGAATATGTTAGTCCTCTGCACGCACCCATGCTGAGTGGGGACATGGGAGTGTGGGGACAAGTAAGAGCAGCATGGCATGTGAGAGTCTTAAGGACAGCGAAGCAATCACCCAGGCCACACCATGATGTCTAACTGGGCTGTGTCCCACAGGACAGCTTCCCTCTGGAGGCCAAAGGGCTGTGTCCCACAAGGGATCAGATGCAAGGCTGTGGTTAGGGCACAGATGAGGTCACCAGAACTGCTCCAGCTCAAACTGCTTGCTCACTGTGTGGTCTTGGCAAAGTGATTTTCCCTGCCAGTGCCTCTATTTACCCATCCATTCAGTGATAACAATGGGCCTTTCAGGTGTGCTGGGACCTGTTAGTCATTACTTTTTACTGCGAGCTGCTCAGGAAGGTGTTGTGGATGCAATTAGCACTCATGCTTGAAGGCTGCCAAGAGACCAGATTCTCCTCAGTCTCAGCTGGCTTTGAAGAGGCAGTGCCACCAAGGACTCCTCTCCGATAGCTCTCCATGAGTCTACGCTCTCCTCTGTCACCTCCAGCTCCAGCTCCAGTGGGGAAACCAAGCTGAGACAGGAAAGGCTGCACCGCGAGCAGGCACAGTCCCAGCCCAGGCACTCGCTGGTCCTTCCCTCCAAAAAAACCTCCAGTGATGGAGGTGTTCAGACCTGGGCCTCACACAGGCAGGGAGCAGCCCGGAGTTTAGTGTGTATCCGCTTTGTTTCTTTCTTTTTTTTTTTCTTCTTTCTTTCTCTTTTTGGCAGCAGGAAGGTTGTTTAAAGTTGCTAATAAATTCCAGTTAATGAAGCCTGAAAAGCCAGAGCTGGGAGCCAAGAGAAACAAGAGCAATCAGTACAGAAGGAATAGAAAGAGGATCTTGAAAGCCAGCCTGGGAATAATAACATGTTGAAATGCGTTCGCCGGCAAGGGCTTTGTTACCGCGCTTTGAATCCAAACACGAGCGCTTGGTGCCAAGAAGAGAAACTGCAGCCAAAGGCAGGTGTTCATTGCCATTCACCTCTTGCTTCGGGGCACAGCGGCAAGATCAGACCCCTTCCCAGCCACTGGCTCTTTCACCTGCCTCTTCTCATGCCTGGAGGGCAGAGGGACTCACCATCACGGGGAGTGCCGTGCCTCTGCAGCAATGCAGGCATGGCACGCTCAGGACCCACACCGTGGCCTCTTCTTGCAGGCTGTTGCCTTCCCCAAGCAGCTCTTGCAGCTCAAGGGTTTGGAGGCAAAGAAAAAGCATAAAAGCTGTTAAATGCAAGCATGTACGCAGGAAATGTGGATACGACAGCTCTCTTCTCCTCCCCTGTACCTGTTAAGAAGCCCCCTTCTCACTCCTCTTCCCACGTGGGTGCAAGAACTGGTGGAGCCATCATGGGTAATGGAGCACCAGCACTGCTGCAGAGTGTCCCTGCCTGGTGTTGGAGCACCAACCACCACCCACATCAGCTCCTAGACATCTGAAATATCCATCTTTTGGGGATATTGTCCAGCACAGGGTCTCACTCCAAGGCAATCTCATAAGAGGCGGCACTGCAGTAATGCTGCTTCAGGGCATGACTTCTTCTGGGGTGATACCTCTGCTGTGTGAAGAGGCGCTAATATTTATGGGGGATGTTCAAGTGTGCTGGCACCATAGTGAAAAGTCTTTCGTGGAGCAGTGCAATAAGAGGTCTGGAGTAGGGTACTCCCTAGGAGAGCAGCTTTGATGAGTTCCCATCACATGGCAGGCTGCAGAAGTCTGTGGTAGAGAGACAAACACTTGCAAGGCCATGACTTTGCTTTGCCATGCTGAGACTTGGAGGAAGCATCACTGCTCTCTTGGTAGCCACTTTGTCTGACACAACTCTGTTTTCAGAGGGCTGTAGGTGATGAGCTGCAGCTCCTTTGAATTCTTGGACACCATGGTCACCACAAGATGCTGCCTCACTCCTGTGTCTAAGAAGACACCAGGATGCAACTTGTTAGCAACAAGAGGACTAGCCATGGTTCATCCAGGACTTTCTGTTCTCCTGGTTGACATTGGTCCTTGGCAGAGGACAGCACTGATCATCAATTCAATGGGTGGGCAAAAGCACAGATAAAGTTAAAGGATAATTCCTCTGATGAAGCTTTCCAAATGTTATCCCTGTGCAATCTAGCATAGCACAAAAGACGTTGGCTAAGGTGCAGATGAGGACAGGAGAGAAGGGCTTCTAGGGGGTTCTCCATCATGTACACTGAAAAATGAAGCCAAGTTATTGCAAGGGTCCAAGTTAAATTTAAAATGTTGTGAATATTTAGAGATTTCAGTTCTTTTCCTACTCTAAGTAGGCTAGAGATAGTGTTCAGCAATTGAAAAATCCTTGCAAATGAAGATAGCTGGCCACAATTTTCCTGAAAACTGCCTCCCAAATGACTATCTCTGTTCTAGGGTACCCCAAGTGGGCCACCCAGAGTAGAGTCAAAAGTCAAAACTGCTCTGAAGGTTTGAGGGGAGCAAATCTCCCCTGAAAACCTTGACAGTTTATAGGGGGGGAGAGTGAAGGTATTCAGTGTCCTGTATTGGGTTGTTCATTAAGGAGTTGTGTCTTATTAAAATCTACTTGGCAAATGAATCCAAACTAGCTTGTATATGAACATTTGTGTGGGTTGAAAACTGGCTTGAGGACCATAAACAAAAGAAACGAATGCCATCAATGTATCGAGTTGGAACAGGCATTTGGTGGGGGTACAGAGAGCAGAACTAGAAACAGGCCTGCAGAGTTCCCCCCTCAGGGGTGGAGTATGGCAGTGAAGACCACGTTAGAGACACCTCCAGGTAATACCAGACTAGGCCAGATGCAGATTCCTGCTTGGGAAGGGAGAGTCCAAGTCTGGCTTTTTTCTCAAATGTACCATGTTTTCATTTGTGGGACTTAATTGGCTTCCTTCCTGTCTTGCACCAGCACAAGACAAACTCAAGCATAACACGGAGCCCTCGGTCCCCTCTGCACCCAGGGGTGTCACAGTCTTGGTGTGATGACACTGTTTAGACAGGAGTGTGGAGAGTTTATTTGGGCACAGATTCTACCTTGACAGTGATAGCACTTGAGAAATGAACCAGAGCAGGAGATCAAAGGGGAGCTGACATGCTCAATAAAGATCTGGCAAGGGGAAAATTCCACTGGGATATGGACACACGTGTTTGTCCTGTCCTGCCAATGGGCAATGTTCCTGCCTCCTAATGTGAATGATAAGAGCATCATCGTGCTGCCTGAGCACATGACATGAGCGATCATGCCCAACAAACAGCCTTTGGGCGTGCCATGGAAGTTGTAGCATGACCAAGAAGCCCAAGATACAGGAGGGGGTGGGAGCCTGTGGTAACTGAACAGCAGCAACCATGAGGTGGTAAACCATGAGTTTGTTCCAACTTGGAGCCTATTGGGAAGGCAGATCAAAGCCTGGAGGAATGTTCCCAGAAATCACAGGAGTGGGGAACTGGAGAGGTGGGGGAGAGCAGAATCTAAAATCCACCAGACACACAAGCTTTCCAAAGGAAGCCAGCCAACTCCAGCTCCCATTCTCCCCTTCCACCTGCTCCTTCTCTCCCTCTTCCATTGGTCACTTTAAATCCAGAGCTTTCCCTTTCCCCTAACCTTGTTTCATGGTGTAAGCTCCAGGACGGTCCACAGGGCAAACAGCTAAATCCTAAAACAAGACCTGAGCAGGCCTGGAGCAGAGCTCATGTGCTGTGGACCAGACATTAGTTCCTGTGGGAGAAGCTCCTCTTCCCCCTTTGTGCTTAGGGCACAAGGTAATGTCACCTCTCAGTCCTTCTTGGTGGGGTTATTTGTTTTAGTCTTCTCCAGAGAAGGAGCAAATTTAGAGCTGTCTCAGGGGAAATCACACTGGCAGCATCACTCCAAATGTTATTGTTCCCTTTAAATAGAAAGGAAGTGACCATTTCCATGTGTTTCCTGTGGGATCTGATGTCTGGAGATATAGTCAATAGGTGCCTGTCTGACAGGCTTGGAGAGTTCAGGAGAGTCTAAATGAGAGATACAGAGGGAACCAAGGAGGAGATTGGAGATTGCCAAGTGACCATGGACAGAGGAAGGGTCATATAAAGTGAGAGTTTTGTGTCTTGGGCCTCTTACATGAACTGGCACAGGAGCTAATGACATGGAAGCAGGCAACTCTTCATAGTGGCCGTTCCTCCTGTTGGACCAGACACCCCAAAAGACCTACCTGCTCTGGACCTACTCTTGGAGAGATGGGACAGCTGTTCCCCTTTTTCTGGGACACCTGGCTACCACTCACAGTATCATGCAGCTCCTATCCTGGGAGGTATAGCAAAGCTTCAAAGTCCATGCCTCCAGACCCCATGTGCATATCTCAGACATGTAACCCTCTAGGAAAGTGAAACCTCAGCCTGTGTGCATGAACACAGACATCTCCCACCGCCCAGTCTTTGCATGCGTGTGAGCAGAGCCCATTTTGGACCCTAATGTGTGCCTTGGGAGGTGGATTGAGTGAAGAGGTTGCAGCTGGTGCATCCCTTTATGCCTGCTTCTTGGCTCAGCATGGAGCTTTACATCCTGGGGAGAGGAGCCGGGCTGCTCTGGCAGGGAAAGGTAGAGAGAGAAGAGCCAGAGGCCAGAGATGAGTCAAGGATAGACCATAGTCTCAGGCCAGGGTAAGGACAGAAGCAACAGCAACAGGGAGGCATAGGGTGTCTTTCCTGGGACTGGGGCATGCTTTGCGCCTCTAAACTCACCCAGAGATGGTACCTGGTGAAACTAGGCCATCTCCCACAGAGTTGTTTTTCCCCTCATGTTCCATTTTGCCCATGGTGCTGAGATGCCATGGCATGGCTCAGCATATGTCCCACCAGCACACAGGGCTCCCTGCCACGCTGTTCTGAGGCCAGGAGCCCCCGCATGGTCTCCATCCAAGCTCCACACTCCTCTCCTGCTAATCCTGGAGGTCCCAGATCCATTTAGGGACCTGGCAAACACTCAGACACACCCAGAGAAGTGAGCATAACACCGCAGAACTGCCAGGAAACAAATCAAGAGACATATTTAACCATGAATACATGTAGACAGCTGCCAGCGAAGGCATGGGGACAGCTCCAGGGAGGGGAGGACAGACAGCCCTCCACAGAGCAAGCACTGCCTGGTAGGACGGATGCTGAGCGCAGGCTGAGGATGCCATGCAGGAGTGCAGTAACACCTCCCCTCCAGGCAAGCTCTCCTGTCTCCCGGACAACGCTCCCTCCCATGTGGAAATCAGCAATCAAAAGGAGCAATTACCCCAAATCACAGCCCCCAAGTGACAAATAGCCCAGCCTGCCAGGCGGCTTGTATGCTGCAGAGGGACACGTTACAACCTGCTCACACACATTAAAGGAACGACCCTGTGCTGTTTATGTTGTCTGAGGCCTAATTATGGGAGCAATTTTCTCTGGATTCCCGAGGGGAGAGACAGAGAGGGAGAGAGCTAGGGCACCCACCAGCTGTGCCACTGGTGAGTGGGGTTCCACAAAACATCTCAGATCCTCTCCATGACCTTTGCAGAGTCCTCACTGCAATGAAATCTGCTTCCAGCCTGGATCACACTGCTTATCCTCGACACCTGTCTCCTTTGCAGACAAAATGTCTAAAAAGAGGCAGGTTTTGTCAATGCTAAATTAATACAAGAAGCTTGACGGCATCTGTGCCTGACCTCTTGGGCCTAGTTTGGATTTTCTGGGAGAGTGAAGATGAGCCTGGTTACAAATGATGTTTGTCCCCTTTTGGGAGCTGCAATATTCCACCCAGGGAAGTGGTGGAGTCACCACCCCTGAAAGTGTTCAAAAAACACTGTAGATATGGCACTTCAGGACATGGTCTAGAGGTCATGGTAATGTTGGGTTGATGGTTGGCCTTGATCTTAGAGGTCTTTTCCAACCTTAATGATTCTGTGATGCTATGATTCTAAGTAGACAACAAGAAGTTTCTTAACCTGGGACCATGAAGAAGTGCAACCTTCACCTCTGTTTGACCACTTAAGGTTCAGAAAGTAAAGCACAAATGCAGTAGTAATTTGGAGTCTTAACCTGGTTAAGTTGTCTTCATGATTTCTGGCTGACGGGCACTGGGACTTGGTCCGTGCTTGTCCTCGTGGGAGAAGGAGAAGACTCTCATGTCAAAAATCACTTGTCAAGTTGAGACCCACAAGTCCTGGACTTTACTCCTGGCTTCACCACAAGATTCCACCATGGTCTCTCAGGACTGCTGTCTTCGCCAATGAAACTGATAATAACAGTGATACAGCTTCCAATGTCAGTGAAAAATCCAAATACCTGTTAATGCTCCACCCTGCTCTGGGCCTCACTAAACTTTGAGCACTCTGATCAGATGATGCTGTACAACGGTGACTCCCACAGGTTTCCTTGGTGTGGGAAACCAACCCACAATCGAGACCTCTGCGCGCCCGACCGCGACACTTGGATAGATTATTTCAGCCAGTTCTGAATGTTTTCCGCTGTCCTTTGCTCTGTGTTCCCAATGGTCCCACTTTCTTTTGTGATGCTGTTCTTCACTTTATCTTCCTCTCCCATTCCTTCATATTCATCTTCATTCATCAGACTTCCCAGGCTGCATTGTTCCTATCCTAATCTTTCCTTCTATGGTTTTCTCCAGCCATAACTTGTCCAAGAACCACTTTTGTCTTTTCTGTCCTGGTTTTGGAAACCATACTTAGATGAGCTAGCTCTACTGTGGCATATACATGGTTCTCCCTCCTCCAGCCCCTTCCCCAGTCTCCCCTTACAGCAATGATACCAAACTCTCATGTGCTTAAGGAGCTGGGCCTTAGCTGTGATCACATAGGTCAAAGCAGGACTGGGAATGAGGGAGTGGGAGCAAATCAACTGTCATCAAGTTTGGATGGACAGGACAAAGGAGAACCTGCAGGATGCAGAAACAGGCCACATGCAGACAGAAAGGACAGATAAGGGTCAGTGATTTAGGGACAGTCCTCCCAGGACCATGTATGAGAGTGGCCCTTCCCCTGCTCAACCCTCACTGCATCCAGCATAGAGCAGAGTCTGTAGGTTGGTTGGTGCCCTCAAGCAGAAGTCCCTCTCCTAGGCAGCCTGTGTTGTAATTTCTATGTCGGGGGGTCCTCTTCAGGTGTCCAGGGAATGACTTGAGCCATGAGCTGTCCCTGAATGCTGAAAACACTGGATTCAGGTCTGGCAGCAGTAATAAACTATTATTTTCTTTGCCTCTTCCCCAAGCTGCAAGAGGGGACAATGTGCAAAGGTTGCCCAAGAGCACAACCAGGGCTCAGCTTGCAGGTGTTGCAGCCTCCTCCCCACAGGGACTGTGGCAAGATGCATGAATTGTTCAGCCTTTGCAAAGGGCTGTCATTACAAGGATGTTGACACATTACTGGCTCTTCTTTCCACTGCAGACGCCTCTCTGGAAACCAGATCTCCAGGATCCCAGGGGAAGCTTTCTCTGGCCTCTACAGCCTGAAAATTCTGTAAGTAACTCTCTCCCGTCTGCAGAGCCACCCACCCCACGCCTACCCCAGCCCCTCAGCACTGGCCATGCACAGGGACTTGAAGCCATCCACAGAGTGGGATGCAAAGCTACATGCACAGGTCACCCTCCACACTGTGTAAAAATGTGCCAGAGCAGAATCTGCAGAGGTTCACATTTTGAATAAAACTCACCAAATGCCCCAATGTGGTGTCCCCCAGATGCGGTGTCCAGACCACAAACTGGCCCCCATCTGCTCTGACACAGTCTTGGGGCTGGGTTGGCACAACCCAAAGGTTCAGATACCTGCACTCTGGTAGGCACTGTGGAAAGCTCCTGTGCTCTGCCCAGCTCAGCTGCCTCTTTTCAACCAGCCTGCCCTTCCTGCAGACTTTTGCATGTCCCAGGAGGCTTTTGCAAGGCTCTGGCGTAACCTGCCCCTGGGAAGGGTGGGATCCTTGGACAGTCTGACTTCAGCCCAAGTGCAGCCTGCCCACAGGGACAATGGGACATGTGCAGCTGGAGCCAGGAGCATTACAGCTGTCAGTCCATGCCTGGGAACTGCCACCCTGGTAAATGAAGCTCTCCTCATCATTGTGGGCAGCCCACGCAGCTCTGCCTGGCCAATGGGGAAGGTCTGAGTGACAAAGTTTACCAGCAAGATCCTCTGCAGAGTACTGTCCTACAGGCTAGGGTGTCCCGCTGCTTGTACTTTCACACCACCTTCTGCATCCATGTGACAGTCCTGCAGGGTCCGTGCAGCGTATGGAGGTGGGAGTCCCTTTCTCCCTTTCAGGAACCATCTCAAAAATCTCCTGCAATAAACATTTAATCCCCAAGGGGATGTTTTGAACTCAGCCACAATGTGAAATTGTTGTAGCTGGTCCAGTTTATACAGAGCGAGCAGGTACAAACCTGCTCCCAGGATTAGAGAGTATAGGGCTGTTTACTACGTCTTCTGAAGATGTAAAGTATGAATCCTGCCCTAAATCTCAGGGCTTAGAGATTTATCCATCCCCTGCATTAGGCAACAAATCAAAGGAACTGAGGAAAAACCGCAGCTCTCCCACCCAATTTCAACAAGAGGAACTTTCTTCTCCAGGAAGGCGAGAGCTTTTAAAGCCGCTTTTGATTAATTTCTATTTGTGTCAGGCCCAGGTAACTACTGATGCAGAGCACAGGAGTGATGCCTCCCTTCCACAGCCAGCGCAGCTCCCCAAGGGTTGCTGTGAGGAGAGGAATGTGCTCTCTATGCCCCACTGCCCACGCGGAGATGGGCCCATGGACACCCGGCATGCTCCACCACAGGCAGCACCCCAAGGGACACATTCATAAGTGCCCTGTTGTAATGAGACACTTGAAGGACCAGAGCATTTCCAGCTGGGAAATGGTTGCATGGAGAAGCTTGCTCCAGGCTGTGTTGTCAGAGCTGAAGTTGGTGTCCTTGTGCTTCAGGACAACCTGCCTTGCTATCAGCCAGGCTGTGCCCAGTGACACAGGGTGGCACTTGGGCTGTCACACCAATCCCTCTAGCTGCAGGTCTGCCTTAAATTTGCTTTAATCCCCTGACCTTTCCCGTGGAGATATGCAGAGGAAGAGCCTAGCTCCAAGGACAGGGAAGGAAGGGTTGATGCTCACAATGACTGGCCCATGCAGGCCCTGCCATGGGCCTCTCATTTAAAGAAGTTCCTGCTTCTTAAAAGTAGGGGCACTGCCAGCCCTCGTTTCACCAGGAGTATTTCACTTTCCAAAGCCTCTGAAGCTTTCCTGGCTTGTTTGCAGGAGTATGTCGGGCTGTCACGTGCTCTTGCTGTAGGAGATGCACTGACTGCTTTCTGTAATGGTACTTCAGGGTCCAGAGGAGTGAGGTCATTGAAGAATGCAGTTACAGGTTCCTGCAACTTCCAGGAACAACAATCACTCACCCACATCTTTTTCTCTGTCATCATGAGAACTCAGCAGTAAGTTGAAGGAAAAGATAGGCCCTGGGAATTTGCTGGAAAAGGACTAGAAGTTTTACCAGGACAGACCTTAGGAACATCAAGCTTAATCACATTGTAAGGGCTTTTGGCAAGGATGAGGATTCTCACTGTTTTCCTCTATTGAGAAAAGACTGAGGAAAAGCACAATGTGATGAAGAAGGCAGGTGAAGGCCACCATGCATTTCCTTCGGGTTGTGATTCAGGCCACTGCAACAGTGACCTGGTTGGGTCTGGTGACTCCACAGCAGCTCAACAGGATCTGCTCCATCTCCCCAGGGACTAAGGGGGAACAAATGTCCTTCCTGGCACTGCTCTGCTGAAGAGTCATGGGCCACTCCACCTCCCTTCTGATCTCCTCAGGACAGGAGTGTGAGTGCAGGGTACCTTCCCCAGCAGCACCACAACCTCCTTGGCAGTGGAATAACATCACCAAAACCTCCTGTAGGGAAAGGTGATACTATTGCCACTTTACTGGCTGGAAAAACCAAGACAGGAACAGAGCTTGGTTGCAGGGTGTCCTTTCCCAGCCCACTGAGAGCACCTTACACAGTCCCTCAGAATCTGATGGCGGTCAAGGGTGGAGAGCAGAGTCTTGAGAAAGACCATGGAGCTGGCTCACCCGGCTCCTTGCACCTTGGGAGTGACCAAAAATCCTTGCCCTCTTCCCAAGCCAGGCCTCAGTTCCCTCTTCCCTTGCCGCACTTCTCCCCCATGCAAGCCTTCTGAGGGCAAGACCCCCTTGGTGAGTCTCCAAGGTCTCCATGTGACCTTTAACTTGGAAACTGAGAAGAGCAACTTCAACCCAAAAGACTGTAGGAAGTCTTTGGGGCCAATGGGGACCTGCAAGGATTTATAGGATACTGTCACTATGGATACAACACAAATATGGTGGGTGGATAGCCAGCTGTAAACTGGTGTAAACTGGTGTGCCTCAAGTGTGCCAGGTAACTGGGGAGCATCAGTTTGGCCCCAGTTACATCCATGACCTATGGCGCTGCCATGAAGCTCCCCTGTGCAGAGCACTGCATTTCATGATGCCATGAGCTGCTCACCTCACTGTTCCCTGTCCAGATCAGATCCTTGCTTCTTTAGAACCAGTATAACCACTCCTGCAGTCATGTGCTTTTCTCTGCACTTTCATGACCATCAAAAAAGCACAGATCTTGAAGGAGGTATCTGGAGAGGTAATCTGAAAAACACACAAGGCAGGAAAGATCAGAGAGATGCTGAGATGTCAATTATTAAAAGACAGAAACAGAGGAAACTTTTGCCTCCCTACTTTAGATAGAGGCAAAGCATCAAGTTTATACATAACCATTCTGACTGTTGAAAATCAAGACAGAAGAGGACTCGAGGAGGGCAAGTCACCCTTCAGGGTAGACACTGAGCTTCCCTGGGGTGCTGGACTCTGACAGCCAGCAAAGTCTCCAAGACAGGCTGCTGGGCTGGAGACAGACCTGTACCCAGTGATCCTTCTGCTCCTCTTGATGCTGGGCAGGCTTTGTCCAGGCCCCACTCTCCCAGCTGGGACTTGCCCTGCAGGACATGGGGCAGCAGGAGAGCAGCAAGAGGACAATGGGCAGAAGGAAATGCCAGATCCTCACCTCTAGAGAAATTAGAGGGGTGACAGAGGGTTGTAATTGGGATAACTCGATCTAGAAGAGAAAAGGCTCAGGAGGCAGGTGGGAAGGTCAGGCACAGAGATGTGCAGGGTACTCACACACCACTCCTCGCTGGTGGCACAGAGCAGGGCTGGGCATGTTTGAAGGGGCTCCCTCTGCCCATGCCCTCCTCCTACATCTCCTGTCCAAAGCTGGTCCAGGGGCAGCACAAATGGCCCTAGAGGTCCTGGGGCACACAAGGGGCAATCTGAGCCTTAGACACTCTGGCAGTCTCTGATCCCTGCTCCATCGGCTCCTAATTTTCCTCTAATCACTCTATTGTGCCCAACCCCCACCATCCTGCCCTTCTCAAAATGCTTCCCCTCTTCACCTTCCTGGGTGATCCTCTCACCACCTGCTCTGCATGAATATGGGCCAAGTGCAGAGACCACAGAGCACCACAAGCTTCCTTGCTGATGCACCCAGAGCCCGTTCCCTCATGGTGCATGCTGCAAGGCTGGTGGGACCCCTCTGAGATGAATGGCACCCACTAAGGCTGGTATGTACTGTCTTCTGACAAGTTCATCATCATCATCATCATCTCCATCCATGCTTGTGAAAAGGAAATGTAATGTGCAGTGATTGATCTGATGGATGCTCTATGCAGCTCACTGGGATGGGGAAGCTCACCCAGGTGGACAACTATCATGCAAGAACCAACAAAACTTCTGGGGCTCCTGGTTGTGCTTATGGGTTTGTTTCTGCAGCCAAGGTGTGGTGAGAAGATACAACATTGGGTCCTGCAGCCCAGTGAAGTAGAAAAAGAAGTTGTTTTATTTAAAAACAGTGAGAACGATCAGGGGTCTGGTGATGAACTAAGAGAACTTTCAGTTCCTTTATGAGGAACTGAAATGAGTCGACTGAGGTTACTTAACCTGAAGGTGAGGTAAATGAGGATGGACATAAATCTTTAAGGACAAGCAGCTACTGCAATAAGGAAGGAAATATATATTCTTCGTATCTGAAGACAGGACTAGCAGGTTTTGGAACAGATGGCACCAGGGATATTCAGGACAGATTGTGTCTACAGGTGTGGATGCTCTGTTATAGGTTGGCTGAGGTTTGACAGGTGACAGACATGGCTGGAGTCGGGAATGGCTGCCCCAAACATGACCAGCTGAAGCCTGTAGGTATTCAGGAGCTGACTCAGTAGGATCTTACCTCTAGTGACAGGGGTGTCCCCTGAGGAAACAGGCTGGTAACTAGGGATGGTAACAATTTTTATAATTTAATTTTAATGTGCTTGGGCCTTAGAGCTGTTTGTGGTCATGTGCACGTCCACAAGTAAACTCTCACATGCATCTTGGGCTGTCAAAGGGCCTGGTGCTTTCCCAGTCTTTCCAGAGAATTAGTTTATGTTTAAAAAAGGATAGGAAACACTCTGGGAATTCCTCCACAAACCTGCCTGTGCAGATGGTCCTCTCCCTGCCCTCAGAGTGAATCCCAGAGCTACTGGAAGCAGGACCAGATTCTTGGCTCTGCCTCCTCTGGCTGCTTCACTGCACAAAAACCACCTGGAAAGTGGCCATGAAGATAGGCCTGTGCAGAAACCATGCAGGGGAATGGTTTCCCACCCAGGGAAGCAGGTGTGTGGAGACTTGGAAGAGAGCAAGTGAAGAACCAGGCTGCCCCACTACCAGCAAAACACCAACTGTGACACGGGGGAAGATGCTGGGTTCTTCATGCCCTGAACCTTGAGCCACCCCAAGCCAAAGGCAAGGTGAGATGTAGCCCCCTTAGCTCTCCTCAGGTGGATGCAGACTGACAGTGATGGATTCTCAGCAGCAGTAGCTGGAGTTTTGAGGTCTTCTCAACTGATGGGTGCATCCCTTTGCAAAGAGATTTTGTCAGTGTACCTCTCCCAGAGGCTCTGCTCTGTAGAGTGGCCAACCCATACCCTCTCCATGGAGGTTGATGCTTCAGTGCCAGGATGATTAGAAACCAGCTCCGTAGGCTGATTTGTATCCCCTGCAAAGGTCCTTCCCTTGCAAAATTAAGTCCTTGGTCTATGCTTTCACAGCCTTGGAGCTTTCCAGAGTGGCAGAATATGGTGCTTAATCAGAGTCTCTGGAAAAGAGGAAAGTTCCCCATCCTTCCAGACCTTCTCACAAGCTGCCTAGATGCACCTCACCTCTGACTGCCCTGTCTGGATCTCCATCAGCCAGGAAGCATCCATCTCAGCCGCCCATGAAGCTAAGCTTGTGCTGCCATGGCTTCACACTGCATCCCACCCTCACACATTTGATGTATCCCCTCATCAAATGCTCTGCAGCACAAGCAGGATTGCCAGGCCTCTTACTTACCTGGCTGAACATGCTTCAGCAGCACTTACTAGCCAAGAAGGAATCCCACACCAAACTCTGCATGGAAAGACGCCAAGTACAACCACAACCCGAGCCTGCCTCACCCCAAAATGTGGAGGGCAAAATGCCTGGGTGCATCCTCTTGGCTACAGACCCTGCACCCGCAGCAGCCAGCTGAGGTGGCCCACCCCACTGCTCCGTTCCTCAGCAAGCCTCAACCAGTCTGCGTGAGAATGCAGGCTCAGCGGCTGCCCACAGCCTGCACAGACAGTGGCCTGAGTGCTGCCCAGCACCTGCCTGAACAAGCGTGTTGACCCAGCGCTGCCTGCAGCTGCTCCCACCCACACGCTGCCCATGGCTGGTCTCCATCACCAGGTAGGATGGAGTGAGCCTATGAGTGGCCTCACTCTGTGCATGCCACATCTCCTGGCCAGATGGACCCTACCCAAAGGCCACTCTCATTGGTCCCTCCTTCTCTTCCCCCTCTGAGCTGCAATCGCAGCATCTCTTGTGGTCCAGGACAGGCAATGACTAGCCTGGCTTGTGAACACACATCCAAAAACATCACCAAAAAAAGCCATGTTGCCCCAGGATGGCAGGTTTGCAGGTGGCTTGGGACATTTCAGGAATCCCCAGCCCAACCCTACCTCTTTGACAACCTCGAGCCTGTGCAGAACAGAAATGGCTTTGAGACAAAGGGAATGGTGTGGCACATCCAAGAGACGCTCCCACGGGGAGGGAAGAGGACATGCAGAGGTTGGAATGTCTTTAATCCCCATGCAGAGCTACAGGCACAGTTGCCTCAAGCAATAACAGCCCTTTGACTATGCTGGCTGAGTCACTTCAGCCTCCCGAATGGGGACATTTTATCATGCACAGGCCTGTACCTCTGAGGGTTGTAAGTCTGCTTAGACTGTCTTGTGCAAGGATCCTCGTGTGGTGGGACCTGATCCCAGCATTTTTCTGGTTGTTCAGGCGTGGTCTCTGCCAACGAACAATCCTCCTACTTCTGAAAATAAAACATGAGCTCTGAAGAGTTGTGATCTATGCTGGTTCCAGTCAGACTGCTGTGTATAGCAGGTTGTGTGTCCATGTCTGCCAGTGTCTGCAAAATCCAGTATGGCCACCTGAATAGTGCCAACCCAAGGTGACAGTGCACTATCCAGACCTGGTTTTGAGTACTTCCTGGCCAGAATGATCTTTACCTGTCATGTTCATCAATGTCCTCAGCTTGTCCAGGAGGTGTCCAGTGGCTCATCAACCAGGCCAGGACTGTAGGATGTCACTCATTGATATAGCTGCTTGAAGACAGAAAATTCCACTCAGCAATTGAAAAACTGCATCAGCCAGAGTGGGCATAGAGCTGGGTAGGTGGTGAGATTGCTCTATGGGTGCAAGAAGTCAAGTTTTCTCCAGTCTGCAGTGAAGCAGCAGCTTGCAGTAGAAAAGCTAATGAAGTCCAGGAATTTTGTTTGAACTGGAGCCAGGAGCTGATGGAGAGGTAGGAGCAAAGACAAATGCTGATGGAGAAAGGCTGAGGTCAGTGTGATCTGGGATCTCAGGGTTTCTGTGATCTTGTGGACTGAGGTCCAGGGTCACAGACCATATCTGTGCCTTAGTGGGTCACACCGCAGTGTACCTAGGTTCATGATGCAGATCCCTCCACCAAGCTCCATGCGCACACCCTGGAATGCAGGTTCCTTTCCTGAGGGAGCAGGAATGCAAGGAGGGGACAGGGCATGCCTGAGGCTTTCAGGGTTATGAAGTCAGGAGATGACTGGTTTGCAGAGTGGTTACCTCTTTGCAGTGCTGTTCATGCAAGTCATGCAGTAACCCCTTAATGCAGAATGTATCCACCATCCTTGGAGCTGGCCTGGCAACTAGGCCTCCTGCTGTGGGTGCTCTCCTCAGTGACCTACAGCATTGCTCTCCTCCATCTTACACAAGTCCAGTGTCCCAAAAGGGGAATTACCACCACTTAGAGAGGGACCCTGTGACCCTGTCCCAGCTCTCCAGGTGACCTGTTGTCCTCTGAACCATTTTGCCATCCTCCGATTGTAGCAGCGCCTGGGTACCCAGTACAGAACATCCCCAGGAATCAGATGCCACAGCGAGATGTGCTCTTTCTAGTGTGTAGGGACCTCCTTCACATCATCCTAGGTTTCGGTTCAATTACTTGAGCTCTTGCCCAAAATCAGGCTGTATGTTGCTGTTGAAAGTATCTTTTATGAAAAAAAAAATATGCAGCAATGGTTTAATATAACATGTAAGGATTAACTGCAGTGACCAGGGACCTGATAGAGCTTGTCCTTAATACCAGACTGTAAGAAAAGCCATTCTGGGATGTCCAGTGGAAGATGTAGCATGTCTTTTCCTGCTCAAACTTGAGCTCCCAGTGAGCAGAGCTGGGGCTTTCCTAAGCTTGAGGCTGAACGAAGAACTTCTTGTTTAATACCAAGATGGCCCTGTCCCTAGAAAATTACCTAACCCTGTTTTCTGGCCTCTCTGTATCATGCTCTGATGATGGGTTATTGGATTAATGATGTGCCATGTGAAGAAGCTTTGCTTCTTATCCCAGTCCCAGCATCGAAAAACTTCTCTAGCTTCCTTGTTCTGAAAAACAGCACTATCCAGCACTCCAGTGGTTTCAGAGGTCTCTGAAGCACCTTCCTTAAAATCATTTGTCTGCACCACAATGGCTTTGTTTTGGAACAAGTTCATGCTGATGGTGGTCTGGAAAGTCTCTCAGTCTGTGTTACTGGTGGAGAAGGGACTTATAATAGATGGGAGGCAGCAGGATCCAGCAGTAGTATGACAATGGGTTTTGCTTTAATATTGACTCCAGATACTTCCACCAATCAACTCTGAACATTGAGCTCAGATTTCATAGACCCACTGAGACCCAGTGGGGGTCCCACCAAATACAACAGTGCTTACAAAAGCTCCACTCTGTATTGCTCTGTATTCAGCTGTGCATCTTCTTGATGTTTAACAGACATGAATTGTTGTGCTGGACCCAATGTTTTATCTTCCCACCACACCTTGGCTGCAGAAACAAACCCATAAGCACAACCAGGAGCCCCAGAAGTTTTGTTGGTTCTTGCATGATAGTTGTTCACCTGGGTGAGCTTCCCCATCCCAGTGAGCTGCATAGAGCATCCATCAGATCAATCACTGCACATTACATTTCCTTTTCACAAGCATGGATGGAGATGATGATGATGATGATGAACTTGTCAGAAGACAGTACATACCAGCCTTAGTGGGTGCCATTCATCTCAGAGGGGTCCCACCAGCCTTGCAGCATGCACCATGAGGGAACGGGCTCTGGGTGCATCAGCAAGGAAGCTTGTGGTGCTCTGTGGTCTCTGCACTTGGCCCATATTCATGCAGAGCAGGTGGTGAGAGGATCACCCAGGAAGGTGAAGAGGGGAAGCATTTTGAGAAGGGCAGGATGGTGGGGGTTGGGCACAATAGAGTGATTAGAGGAAAATTAGGAGCCGATGGAGCAGGGATCAGAGACTGCCAGAGTGTCTAAGGCTCAGATTGCCCCTTGTGTGCCCCAGGACCTCTAGGGCCATTTGTGCTGCCCCTGGACCAGCTTTGGACAGGAGATGTAGGAGGAGGGCATGGGCAGAGGGAGCCCCTTCAAACATGCCCAGCCCTGCTCTGCGCCACCAGCGAGGAGTGGTGTGTGAGTACCCTGCACATCTCTGTGCCTGACCTTCCCACCTGCCTCCTGAGCCTTTTCTCTTCTAGATCGAGTTATCCCAATTACAACCCTCTGTCACCCCTCTAATTTCTCTAGAGGTGAGGATCTGGCATTTCCTTCTGCCCATTGTCCTCTTGCTGCTCTCCTGCTGCCCCATGTCCTGCAGGGCAAATCCCAGCTGGGAGAGTGGGGCCTGGACAAAGCCTGCCCAGCATCAAGAGGAGCAGAAGGATCACAGCTGGTGTCCTGCTCCCCACACAGCATGTAACCACCCCCATTCTCCCAAGTGTAAGCCTGTCTTGCCTCGGTTCTCCTGGGATCCCCATCAACCCCAGACATTTTTGACAGGGCTACAATCGTGTGCCCAACTGTATCTGTGAAGCTGATTATCCCTGTCCATCCATGGAGTCTTTCTCTTGGTCTCCCTGGTGCATCCTGCATTTTCCACCTGCTGTCCCACACTAGCTGCTCTCTGCACCCCTTCCCATATATGCAAGGTGTCCTGTACAGCCCCGTGTTATCAGCAGAGGTAACAACCTTCCCCTCTCAGCTATCACCTGGGTCCTTAGCAATAATGCTGAGTGTCACCTCCTGGAGAGACTCTAGATCCTTAAATATGTTCTTCATTTGAGAGGGAAGCATTTACTCATTTGAGTATGGCTTCTCTACTACCTTCTTGTACCACATAGAATCATAGAATTATTGAGGTTGGAAAAGACCTTTGAGATCATCCAGTCCAACCACAAAATGTGTCTTCTCTCCTGCATTGCATGCCATCATTTTATATCCTGGTAAAGTCATAGTAGATTATGTCTATGCTTTCCTCTCCATTCTCATGGCCTTTAACTCTGTATAGAAGAAACTAGATTGCTTTGCACATTTGTTTTTCACTAGGCACTACTGACTGTTGCTTTTTTCTCTGTTTTTTGTTCTGTGTACATACAAATAATTTAATGGTAAGTCCCTATTTTCTCCCAGAAATTGAAGAGTTCTGTGGCCCGTAGCTTCCTTTTTTAAAATATAGTCTCTACAATTGTCTTTTTCCAACTTTCCTTTCATGCCAGACCTCTAAACCCTCTGTAGCAAAGCTCACAGTCACAGCAATGAGAAATTTCTTGCTTGCATCAATACTCTTTGGGCTGCCCCTCACTGCTGAGGCCATGCTCTGTCCTTTTGACACTGGTAGTAATTCCAACAGCCTCCTAAGCACCGTGTTCCTTTTCATGTCATCCCCAACCAGTCCTTGAAGGTTTTGGAAATAGAAACCTCAGATATGTAAAACATTCCTTTCTTTAGGCACTTTCCCCAGCCCAGCTCTCATGCTGGGATTCTGTCTTATCCAGAGGAGCATGTGCCCTTAATGTCCCAATTCTGAAAGGAACAAGAAGGTTCAGGACAGAGGCTGGTCCAGAGCCAGAAATTTTGCCTTTCCAGAGTTGCAGAGATGATAAAAGCAATAAACACACATACATGGTGCTCCAGGAGGTCAGTGAGAGAGGATAGCAGCTGACCAGGTCAGAAATGCTGCTGTGGTATGGTTCTGACCCTGCCTGACTCACTAGAGCTAGTCAGACATCCACCCCTGGGGCAGAAGCACCGCCACCCAGTGTCTCCTCCTCTCCAGGCACTTGTGTAGTTTCCATGGCCCTTCTCCATGCCTTGCATTGACTTCCATTTCTGAGAAGTCCTCCTGGGACTTGACCACTTAGCCCAACAGCTCCAGTCACCTGCTGTCTCTGAAGCCCCTGGGCAGGTTTCGTTTCCACAACAGCTCCAGTTACTGCTGCAGGTTGTGCCAATGCTGCAAAGCCCCTTAGCAAACAGTTACAGAGCAGCTTCTCATCCATTGTGTTTGCAGATGTCCCACAAGTTTAAGAGGAAACCTGCCCAAAGGCTAGTTTCCATAGACCCTGCAGAGGTACTGGGAGAAGGATGTCTTACACAAGTATAACTATGAGACAAGTCAGCTCAAAGTGCTGGTATTACTCTGGACTAACAGATGCACATATGGAGTGGGTGAGGCCCCTTTAGGTCACATCATCCCAGTAGATTGCCCCATTGAAGCACCAAACCCACCCCTGGGACTGTCTGTTGGAGGTTCCTGAGCCATCCTGGAGTGCAGGTCACCTGCCAACAGCTTGCAAGCTTGCTTAAGAGCCTTGCATGACCAACGTGGTACTTTCCAGCCCTTCTAGCTTTCCAACAAGAGTCCAGGACAGCTTCAGAAACAAGCAGCAACATCCTCCATTTTGTGTCCAGCTCTTTTTTCTTTCTTAACAAAGTTTTCTTTTTTCTAATTATAGGATGTTGCAGAACAATCAGCTGAGTAGAATCCCTGCAGAGGCACTGAGAGATCTTCCAAACCTCCAGTCTCTGTAAGTCATTAACAATCAACGCTGTGAGAGGCACAGTCCCTTGGGGGGCCCAGGCGTCCCAGCATTTGAGTCATCAGTTCCTTTGTCAAGGATGTTCTGTCCCTTCTTCCTTTTCTTTTCCAATTAGACCAAAGATTACTGTCACTTAACATAGAAGGGAGGGGAGGGCAACGTTCAAGGAAGGAACACTGTCTTGGTAAAGGATATTGAAATCACAGCTCCCCATGTGTGCATTGTGATGAAAAGGCCAGAAGCGCCAATGCATATTTCAAGGAATGCTGGAAAATATCCACCCAGAAGAGGCTCTGTCCTCTCCACTGTGGACCATAGTGGGGAAAGGACCTGCCAGGGAGCACAAAGGAAGCTCTGGTCTGTCAACATGCAAGGTGGGCTGCTTTACCCAGATAGAGGGTAGATACGTCGGGGTAGAAAGGCTTTAAAACACTTTTAGTGATTCATCCATGAGAAGAACTGAGGCTGTGATCATGATTTTCCTCTAAAGTAACAATATCGGCAGCAGGCTTGTGCTACTGTATTCCCGAAAAATCACACATCACTGAAATATTTGCAGTTCCCTGAGTATGGACACACTTCCAATCAGATCCTGGTAATGCCATTGAATTTTCTGGTAATCACCCAGCTGGTGTAAGCAGCACCACCAAAGCGTGTAAGAGCATTCAGAATTGGGTTGAATCACAGAAAAAAATAATCCTTAACTTCAGCCCTAGCCCTACTGTGTCTTTTTATCATTGAAATATTATCATAGAAGCAGTTTCTGACTGCCAGCCTCCTGCTTGGTGCAGGACTAGCACCAATACTTTGGGCAGTTGCAGCTTTGTTCAAACCTTGAAACCCTCCAAGCATGAAGATTTATCTCTCACTGATGACCTGGCCTGGACCTGTTCTTCCTGGGGAAGAAGCTTTTCCTCAAGTCTAGCCTAAAACTCCTGGAGTGTAATTTGTGGTCATTACTTTTTGTTTGACCACTTGAAACCCCCCAGAAGAGCCTGGCTCCATCATCTTTCATTGTGGGGGACTAGCAGATCTCCTCTTAGCCTATTCTCTGCTTGGTGAAACCAACTCAGCTCCTTCCACCTCTGCTCATGGGATAAGTGCTCTGGGACCCTGACTCAGCTGCCAGTCCTCCACTGGGCTCATCTGGTTCCTCTCCATCCTTCTTACACCGGCCAGCCCCAAATTGGGCACAGTTCTCCATGTGTGGCCCTCCCAGCACCAAGGAGGAGTTTCTGTAAATATTAATTTAAATATTAATTTGCAGTGGGGGTGTTGGCTGTGCAGGATATGAATGTTCTTTCTGCCAGGAGAGATTTGAAACATTTGTTGCTGATCATGCTATGCCCATGAAAGTGTCTGACAACCAGTGCCACCAGAGCCCATGGTTGGATAGACCTATCCTTTGCTTCTAGTTCGGCTGCCTACAGGGACCACAGCTGCTCAGGCCCCCTGACCTGAGACACACACTGCTGACAGATGGCCACCTCATCTAGTGCTGAGAGGTCCACACACTCCATGCCTTCAGTGAACAGTCCCCACCGAAATACCACATGGCACACAAGAAATGTAAAATGCTCTAAGAAGCTGCTCACAGTGATTTTTGGGCTTCATTTAAGGCTCAGGTTGAAAGGATGGCTTATCTTGAATTGACACAGAAGTACCTGCTCTTAGTGCACTCTGAGGCCACCTTGTCCAGTGTGGGCACTCCAGTGAGGAGGGAGAGCTCAGGCTAGATGGGATTTTGTGTTCTTCCCACAGAAACCAAACAGTAAGAGCAAATTTTGGGAAGAAATAAGCTGCTTCAGATAACCTGAGGGAGACTAGGCTTGGAATAAAATCAGAGGGCTGAGTATCAGGGCATGTCTGGTTAGGACATGCCTAATGCCTGTCATATTAGGTTTGGTTTGAAGAGCCACAGCAGCAGTGGCAAGAGGTTGCTATAGCCAGTTGTGCCCCTCTTGCCCCAAGAGCATACTGCCCCAGCCAGCAGCCTCCCATCCAGGGTCAGAGGTGACTGAGCAGGGACCTCCTGCCTTTTCTGAGCAGCCTTGGCTCTTTGGACAAACCTGCCTGGGCTGTTATTCTCCTTTCAGAGCTCCCCTTGGCCCCTCACCGCTGATAGTTCAGCCAGGTCTTTCTTCCTAGCAGTGCACAAGCACTCATGTCCAGTCCCTCTGGGCTCCTTCACTTCTCCTCTCCTCACCATCCATTTTTAGGATACCTGTCTTCAACCCCCTGGACCAGGGCCACCTCTTCTGAGCCTTCCCTAGCTCCACCTCTGAGGCTCAGGTTCCCCTCCCAGCCTCTCACTGGACCTGAATGTGTGTTCCAGACACAAACTGTGCACAGGAGAAACGGAGGCAGTGGCCTCCCACTCCTGTGTCTTTCTCAAAAAAAAACCCCAAAAAACCCCCACCAAAACAAACAAACAAAAAAAACCTGTTAGAGCATAATAGACCCTCATTCAAGATGGGAGAGGGGGAGAGGGGGTAACAACTCATGACCTGCAGGACTGTAGAGGGGGTAACAACTCATGACCTGCAGGACTGCTTTACGCAATGCTCCTGACCCACAGCCATACCCACAGCTATCCACCAGCCACAAAGCACAGCAAGAGTAAACAAGTTCAAAGGAAGGTTCCTGCTGGAAAAGTAAGCATTTCATGGACTGGAGCTTAAAGCGCCTCTCTGAGGTGCCTGGATACATGTTCTCACGTCCACAGACTGCTCAGGGCTTCTGGACTATCTTTACACAGATGACTATTTAACTAAACACCCTTTTTGGGAGGCCCAGCCTTGAGGATCAGCAGAGAGTATCAGAAAAATCATAGAATCATAGAACGATTCAAAGATCATCTAGTTCCAAGCCCCCTGCCATGGCAGGGACACCTCCCACTAGACCAGGTTGCTCCAAGCCCCATCCAACCCGGTCTTGAACATCTCCAGGGATGGAGCATCCACAACCACCCTGGGCAACCTGTGCCAAGGTCTCACCACCCTCAGAATGAAGAGTTTCCTTCTAATTTCCAATCTAAATCTCCCTTCTTCCAGTTTGGACACATTACCCCACATCCTATCACCACAGGCCTTGGTAATATAATAAAAAACAATAATATAATTAAATGAGAGATATGCATTGGGAAAACAGCACAATCACTTGTGGCAGATCTGCTGTTGGCAACACCTCTCCTTCTGAGCCAGACAAGTATCTCGCTCACCAGCTCAGGAAGGTGTGACCTGCTGCAGTTGGGCTGGATCTTTTTCATCACATCTCACCTCATCAGAGAAACTGGAAAGGGATTAGCTAAGACACAGGCAGCAAATGAGCATGAACTGGTAGACACAGTAAATATGGGGCAAGATGCTGTGAAACTTTCCCCATTAGAATAATAATGCCTGCACATTGTCATCTCAACTGCACGCTCAGAAGTGCTTTCCAGAGAATTCGCTCACTGTCAGTGCTTGCATCACACTGGCAAGCACAACAGGAAGGGAAAGTGATCTTCCTGAGTGCAACTGCAAAGTCAGGAGTAGAACCTAGGTGTCCTGGCTCCACCTGCCACATTGAGGTATTTCTGTGCCTTGTTTGAGACTCTGCAATGGCATGGAGCAAAAGCTCAGCTAGAACT
>VZZY01004017.1:135053-164007 GCA_013400335.1 Eurystomus gularis | reverse complement strand
ATATGCAAGGATTCTTTTCCCCCTTGGAGACAGATGAACTCCATTTGTTTCCTGCAGACCCCATGCAGCATAAAGCTCCCCATGTTCAAAAAACCTAGCACTATGACGCGCTTTCCAAAGAAGCAGATGAACGGACCAGATGTACACAGCTTGTCCAATACCTTGCTGCTTCAGTAATTTTCATTACAGTAATTGTTGCTTAATGCTACTATAATTTGTTGCTCAAAGGAAACAATTTTTGTTTCCTTTAATGCTGTTACAGTGATGCCCTGCTCTTTTCCTGAAAAACCCAGGACCTCTCCTACCCACAGAGCAGCTTGGAGGTGAAGCTGACTTTACAACCCTGAAAGAAAGCAGAAGGCCAGGGACGTCTGAACATGGGGTCACTGTGAAAAGCCATGAATGCATAGATAGCTGTACGCCTGCACAGCTTGTGCTGTGCATCAGCAGAGATCAGCAACTGGTAACTGTTGGAGTAGCAGTCATATATTTATATGGCATGTGACGCCTTTACACTGACAGCTCAATTTGATTAATGGTAGCAATTGCTTGAAATGCTATTTGCATAAAATACACTTTGCACTAGAAGTAATTTTATGTACGAGAGACACACATACTTTGGAAATATTGCTTGTAAGGCTATTTTTCTTAGGAAAGCAAATACAAATAAAACCATACACATACTGTGTGTGTGTATACATATTCTCTCCACCCCCCCCCCCCCCCCCCCCGCCCTTAAGCTCTTTTTAGATGTTCAAAGGCCATCTTGTCACTACTGAAGTCTTCTATTTCAGTTCATGACATGAGGATTTTTAAGAAGATTCTAATCTGAGCGGTTGTGTGATTTGAGGACAAAGCAGGATTTCTGTTCTGGTTTGGGCAACTGACCAGCCAGGCTCAGGGCTTTGTCACTCCACAAGGTCTCCTACAGTTTTGTCTGTCACAGCACAGAACCCTGTGTTTGTTGCAGACAAAAGCTAGTGAAACTTACCCCCCAAATGAAGAAATCCCTCAATATGCTCAAGGGGATTCTTTTTCTAATAGTCTTTGCAGGCTGACGCATCCCTTATTTCTTTTCTCTATCTCAGATGGAAGATCCTCTTTTTAAATTCTCCCTTCAAAACTAATTCTGTATCTTACACATATTTACTAAATATACTGAATTTACTCCCATACATATTTACTAAATATACTAAGTGAGTGTCTGTACCTATTTATGGCCAGTACAATGGCCTTTCCCTCTCTTACTGCTGTGCTCCTGTAACACAGCATGGCAGGGGAGGTAAAGGTGAGTGTGAGGAAGGAAACATCTTTAGTTAGCAAAGGCATCATTTGTTGGAAAACTTCTTTGCTACATGCTACTGCAACAGTTCTCCCTTGAAATATTCACACCAACTAGACCCTGGTCTAGAGGGTAAAAGGGAAATCCGAGTTATCAGATAAGAAAATTGGACACAGGAGAAGACAAAAGCAGGTACTGAGAAGGAAACACTGAAACAACAACTGAAGATAGCACTGAGAAGCATGGTATGATTCCTGTTAATGGGCAATTTTCATCTTGGTTTTTTAAGATCAGAAAGCTTTTAAATGCTTTAATGGCAGAGAGGCCCACTGGCAAATCTCATACACAGTGGTCTGAATACAGTTTCTAAAGTCTTGTTCTTTACTGCAAAAAATACTGTATGGAGATGAGACAGATCATTTTAGTGCATGACTGTGTAGGAATTTGTATCCGTGTTCTCGTTAGGAAGAAATACTCATCCCAAAATTGGAGACAAATGCATTGATCTTCACTAAAAAATTAACCCGCAAAGCACCAATTTTACTAAAGTGCTGTCTTGTCAAGCAGTATTCTTGAACCATGTAAATACCACACAAATCCTCAAATGCAGTCAGGGCCTTTATGCACTATCAGAATGCAGAACAAATGAAATCTAATAAAATAGATAATGCTGAATTAAAGTACTGCTGTCACATAAATGAACACAGTCTTATATATACAATCCCAAATAATGTGGTTCGGGTCATTTGAGATCTCTCATAGGAAATATTTTCTCTGCTGTTAACCAGATGTACGTTTACTTTAGTGCTTTCCTGTGCACCAGATTAACTACATGAGAATGATAAATATGAATGTTATTTTAAAGATTAATCTCTTCAACCTATAAAAACCATGAAATTCAAAGTTAACACAGGCTTTACAATCTGTCACTTACAGACTTGCCCTTTCCCTATTCCCAAAAGAAGCGCACTGTCTCATATTTAGATATGGGATTTATCTGGCTTTCTTAAAGCATTGGGAGAATATTTCCATTATATAAATAGCATTTTCCGATAGAAATATTGGTCATTCCTTGGTTCAGTGCCCAGAAAAGATATCCCCTGCAGCTCTCTAATCTGCTTAACAGGTGCTCTTTTAAGCACACTGCCCTCTTTCATCACTCAGTAACCTTCAGTAAATCAGGATAATTTACAATGTAAGTTCTGCTCTCAGAAACCTGCTGCTGTAACAGAAAATTCCAGCACCATGTAGCAAAATTCTGTTAACTGCAGTGCAACAATGTGAATCACCAAATTTGAAATGAATGAACCTTGTAATGCCTCAGGCATAACATTTTAGTGGCTGAAGAGTTTGACATTACATGCATTTTGCGTATCTATAATCCTATAGTTATCCTGACAGCACAGAAACTCTGCTCAATAACAGTATCTACACAGAGGAAATTATTGAAACACATTGCACATATACAGCAAAAAAAGTAAGCTTCACAACTGGAACTCTCTATTACATATCTGTAACATGTAATTGATGAAATCAGTTTTTAGGTGACCCATTTATTCTTCATTTTCCTGCTAAGACCCTCAACAGCTTTCATATTTAAATATACCAGCTCTTCAAAAAATAAGAAGGACTCCATGAGGCTGGGTTTTCTTTCAGACATGCACCTTCCTGGGAGGAACAAGTACACGGAAGATGCTGGAACTGACATAAATAAAACCACCATAAGGCAATTAGATTCCATGAAGAATGGAAATTATTTTGTCTAAAGGACAAAGGGGGAAATTTCCATCAGTTCAATCAGTTCTGAAAAGCTCAGCTCTTGCCTATTCTCCCATGAAATAACTTTAGCCCACAGTTTCTGTGGGCAATATCATTCCATTGATGTGAAGTTTGTATTTAAGCACAAAACAGAATTGTACCACCTTAGAAGATGCCCAATGCACAGTTAGAATTATTAACACTTTTACTTTCAGAAGAAGTGTGGGGTTACAGAAATGCTTTTATCCTCACACACGGAGTTTGGGTTTGGAGTCTAATACCCAAATCCCCACTAAATTCAAGGAACTGTCTAAAATACCTAAGGCTACTCTGTAGCTGTATCAAACTACAGTCAGAGTAGAGAATCAATCACAGTCAATGAAGGATCCAGCCCATTTACTCTCACTGTTAACTGCAGAGGGAGTCTAGAGTGATTGCATGCCATATGAGGTATCTCAGGTTTTGTAGCTACTGGTGTTTTCATCTTCAGAAAAAGCTCTGGGCTCTTAGAATCAAAGTTAGGCAGATGTGGACTTCAAAGGTCCAAAACTGAGATCAGAAATGTGCTATGCAATGGTCATCTAACAACAGCAGCATCTAGAATTGGTGCAAAACTCCCCCTCTGTTAAGCTTAGGTAAATAGGTAAGAGGGAAGAAAGAGCAACTGCCCCCCAAGTTGCATAATCTTCCCCTTTTCCATTCTTAACAAAAAAAATTCTTTACCTTGTGGGCTTGAAAGAGATAAAGAAAAGCACACTGCAAGCAAAAGTCTGTTTAGATTTGGTTTAGCTCTCAGCAGTTTGCTAAAAGAACACGTCTTTTGCCTAACAGTACATTAACAGGGACACCCCAACATAACTTTTAATTTCCCCAAATAAAATTTAATTCTACATATTCTGCTTCTTCCTAAACAGAGCTTGGCTGAGCAGGATATGCCAACACTAAAAATGAGGGCACTCTGGACTCAGGGGTGTCCCTCTTAGTGTGATAGACATTTACTCCCTATTTCACTGTGTTTTGTAACGGACAGTTGGAATACACCACATTTGTAAAAAACTGTGGAAATGAAGTGGAAGATGACAAATATCAGACACAGTGCAATTAATGCACAAGAGAAGAATTCCAGCATCATTTACACCCAGGATAACATACAAGAAATAAAAAAAATAAAATTACTTGTTGTCACTCCAGGTAAAAAGCAACAGCTATATAATAGGAATTGTCCCTGCTCACTTTCTCCACTAATTGGGACTTAACATAGCCACAGACATTGGGTGGATTATGTGAGGAATGAGAAGAAAATGCCACTAAAATAACATCCAAATAAACAAATAAATAAAAGAACTCTACTAAAGAAATTGTAACAGAAACAGAAAATACAGGAACATAAAGTAATATTAGTAGAAAAAAAGACCATTGGGCTAGGCTCCAAGGAAATTTTATTGTTATGATTCAATCTCCTGTTTTTACTCATGAAGGAAGGCAATGTCTACTCTTTTACTTACATTTTTTTGGTGGTTTTTTTCTGGTGATTCACCTGCAAAGATGGATCTCAGAGTTGTATAAACTGCTTCTGTGCTGAGCAATACACCAGGAAGCCAGCTTTGATTAAAAAGTCCTCCTTCAGCACTGAAGGCTCATTTATTGCTGTTTTGCCCCCGCATACTGCTAACAGTCTAATAAATAAGTACTATTTTGTAACTGTTATTTCATAGAACCATTATTTGAAAAAAAAAAACAAACAACAAACCAAACAACCCTAATTGCATATTTAAGCAGCGTTAACAAACGTTCAAATGTCATGTATTTGAACCAAGTGACCTATTTTTGAACTGTTCACAAATTCAGTTATGTTTCAAATGCCTGAAGAGATTCCTCAAGCGGTTTTGTAGCCAGGTCCCATTACTAACCATGCAAATTCAATTATTAAATTAGAATAAATGCTTAGCAAACAAGTGAATAAATGATAGAAGAAGGCCCAGATCTCAGTCTCTGGAAACTCTTGCAGTACACAGTGGGTGATCAGGACCCAGAACAATTAGTATCACAACACCCAAATCAGCATAGAAACTTCCCAGAAGAAGACACACAGTAGGTAATATTTGTGTCATCCATTTTTAGTCACCTGCTGACTCTTCTTAGCTCTACTATTTTCTATGTGATTTTTATTAAGTTGCTTAATTAGAAACAAACGTTACATGTATTTTCACCTTAAATTCCCTCTTTCCTCAAAAACCCTGCACTGTACACAAAGAACATCATAGATAGTCTACTAGACATCCCAGTGCCAGCAATAAGGAGAGGTTGATGACTTTTATACTCCTGACCAGGGCCCAACCCTGACACAGTTGCCTGGTGCTACTGTCTTCAGTGTGGATAATTGCTGTTCATCTGATGATTTTTCTGAAAGTGTTCTTTGATCTTGACAGGCAGACTAAGCTCAGGCGCTGATTTTAGATGTTACATCTGCATATTGGCAAACTTTTTTAAACTCACTAATGCATAGAGGTTACACTGACAGACAGGGACTTGCTAGGAAAACCAGTCCTCATGCACCTCACTGTAATACACTCTTAATGCTTCCTTCTTCCTCCTCACCACACCCTTCTGGGGGTGTGTTCAATTAAAATAAAGTCATACGAATGAACAGTAGTAAGTTAATTCAAAGAACTTCTACAGATCAGAGGCCAGGCTCTGAAAGCACATACTGAGTTTGCTTGCTGAAACAATGTCATGGTGTGAGCTGCAACAGTGCTTCAGGGCAAAAACTATTATAACTCACTGTTATATTTCACTCGTACCTACTAAATCCTTACAACTGTGAGAGGTAGGACAGAGTCCAGAGAAGGGCTACAAAAACCATTAGAGCAATGGAACATCTCCCCTGTGAGGAGAGGCTGAGGGACTTGGGACTTTTTAGTCTAGAGAAGAGAAGACCGAGAGGGGATCTTATTAATGTGTACAAATACTTGAGGGGTGGCTGTCGGGAAGATGGGGCCAGTATTTTTTTGGTGGTGCCTGGTAACAGGACAAGAGGTAATGGGCACAAGCTTCAATATAGGAAGTTCCACTTAAACACGAGGAGGAACTTCTTTACTTTGAGGGTGGCAGAGCACCAGAACAGGCTGCCCAGAGAGGCTGTGGAGGCTCCTTCTCTGAGATTTTCAAAACCTGTCTGGACACGTTCTTGTGCTACCTACTCCAGGTGATCCTGCTCTGGAAGGGGGGTTGGACTAGATGATCTCCAGAAGTCTCCTTCCAACCCCTATGATTCTATGATTCTAAGATGTTAGCACTCTGCCATCTTTCATTTTAAGGCAAGACACAGATATCAGTTTGAGAAGTAATACATTTTAAGATTGGATATTTGAGAATGTACAAATATTTGCAGATATTTCACTATCAACTTCTGCAACTAATTTGAAAAAAACAAAACAACAGAATTGTGTTGTGGTTTTACTTATAGGATAGAGTGAGATTTCGTGAGTGTTATTCAGCTAGTGACTTACCTAACAAGATAGCTAGATGGTGCTCAAACATACTTGTTGCAATATAGTTTCACCGCTGGTTACATGTTTTAAAAATGTTGTTTTATCTCAATGACTGCCTATGACTACAATATTTACATAGACTTTCATACAGCAGCTTCCTGAAAAAAAATCCTGGTAAGTCTGGAAAACTTTTTTATTCCTGTACTAAAAATGAGATATGTGAGATGGAGAAAATAGGGACTATGATCAGTAGAAGATTTCTTGAGCCATAGATGAGTATATTAGCCACAGGGATATCTGTCCTTTCTGAAATTTGCCCACCACTGAAATCTAGCTGCCTCTGGAGCAAAAGCTATCAATTTCCCCATGAACCATGCTAAACAGAAATGTACATCTGAAGAGAATGGAAATTCAGGAATAAAACTGATCATATGCCGTAAAAATCTAGGCATCTGAAATATACAGTTATGTACATTTTGTGAATAATATATATTTAAAAAAAAAAAATCCCTCCTATTTCTAATCCTGTACCCATTTAAAGAAGTGGACAATGAGTTTGTAAAGAATCTCAGATTAATTACAGACAACATGGTCTCTTCAATACTCAAATTTCCTTCATGAAATTTTACCAACTAAATAAAGAAGTTTAATTTTGTCCCCAGTAAAGGCTTTCTCAGGGAAGGGTGCTTACAATGTATATTAAGTAATTAACCTGAAAGTGAGAAATATTTGAAACAATCAAATAAATTTATTTGTATACATTACATTCATGCTTGTCAGGAATATTCTTTGCTGAGCCCATAGTAATCTGCGCCTCATGGCCACTAAATTAATTCCATCTCATTACTTACATCACCTAGTGCAATGCTGTTCTACATTAATGAATTAGGCCCATTCTCTCTTTTTAGTATTTTCAAAGGTTTTTCATTATAAACAAGAACATAAAGATCTGCTGTCTAAGAAAACTTAGCTCACTTTGACAGCAACCTGAATAAGGGATTAAATCTTCAAAGGCTCATCTGGGGAGAGCAGCAGGAAAACCACCTCAGGTGATCTGCTCTGAGCAGTGATCTTTTCCATATGTGATTCCCATCTGTAGCCGTTGAATACATGAAATATTATGTCTGGAAATTTATGGATGTGCATGTTCCACATTGCTGTTGTTTCTGCCTTGCCTGTTCTTAGTGAGGGCTGGAAGTGTGAGATGTAAGAGCAGCAGTTCCTAAGTAAGCTACTAACCTCAAGTGTGCAGAGTCCCACATAGTGATCTCTGGATGCAAAATATTATCTGAGAACTGCAGGCAGCCTATCATTTTGAGCAGGTAAGCTTTTATTTGTCACTTCATCACAACAACACTTTGAATCTGCTCTTCTGCTTTCCTTTGTGATTCTGAGGATCTATGAGGCTTCTTGTACTTCTCATTCAGTACAACCACTGTGGTGATCAGTGACCTGGACCACTTCCTCAGTGTCCACACAGGCAGAGAGGAAGAAAAGCACATAGCACAACAAACTGCTGAGGAAAAATTTGCTATTGCTCTCTCTTAATAAGATGTGAGATTCCCTTTCTATTTATATTGCTCTTCACATACACTTGTACCTGTGAAGACGAAAGAGCTTACAACCAACAGAGAAGGGGACACAGCAATTTCTAAATCATCTAGTGAAGTATTTTCACTTTGGCAGTGGATAATAGCAGATGTTTCAGGAGAAGCTGCTAGTGTGGTATGTAATTATGGAACTTCTCTGTCAGGGTTTAGAGGCTGGTCTGGCCACTAGATGAATAACAGATGCTGTCTCACTTGCCCAAGGAGAATAGAAAGGGAATAAGGGAGAGAGACTTATAGACTGGAAAAGAAAACTAAAACCAGCTTTAATGAAAATAATATTAATAAAATTATTATTATACACACATATACAAACCCAACCCCCCTGATGGTAATTATGTCACTGTCACCACTGATGCTGTGGAGCTCGCACTGAGCAAGTCCCAGACTGGACTCAGCAGCAGACAGGAACCGGATTCAGGAGCAAAATTCTGGAACTGGATACTGAAACCCATAGATCGGGATCAAAAGCAGAATGGACAGAGTCCTCCTTGGATGCTAGCCATTGAAGAAGAGAGTTTGACCCTCATAATCCCTCAGCTTTATACTGAATATGATGTATATGGGATAGAATCCCTTGTTGGTCAGTGTAGGGTCACCTGTCCTGTTCACTTCTGCCCATAGATGCAACATCTTACTTACTACACCCCCAAATATGGTACAAAAGATTTATCTGTGATCTGGGTCTTCACAGCAGCAAGTATAAGTGAAAGCCTTTCTGCACACCCCAGTCTTTGGTAGCAACTGTAAACACTGAGTGTCACACTACTAGAAGCAGATTCTGTGAAAATATGTCATTAACCTCAGAAAGTGCAGTTAGTTAGAAGAGACTTAGCTGAAAAGAAATCACTGAACAGAATTAGTTCTGTTCTAACAAACCAGGACACTTTCCCATTAGGAAGAGTGTATATTATGTTTCAGACTTTCTTGTTTGTTTGTTTGTTTGTTTTTCTTTTGTTTTTAAGTCCTTGTTTCACTTTCCCATAAAAACATCTTTGTAGTAGCCTGTTAAACTCTTCAGGTTTCTGGACATGTTTCTACAGCCAGGTACAGATATCTGCTTCCCAGGTTCACCCCTGCTCCTTGCCAGAAATGCATGAACTAGATCCAACCCAAAGACCTTTCAAACACACTTAATGACCTTGCTCTCTCAACAGGACTCATTAGCATTGGTACAGCCTGGCTGCTGGACCAGAATGGCCTTGTGCCTAGCCAGGTTGGATGACCAACAGAGCAATGTCTCAATTTGACAAAAAAAAACAGATGAAGTTTCCAATGCTTCTTCCTATGGAGAAGACATTTTTCTTTCATGGGTGCTAAGAAATGCCACTTTTGGGGCAAAAAAAGCAAAGCGAGCTAATAACACACAGCAAATTTTCAAAAAGGGTATCCACCTGATCACCTGAATTTTGAACAGAAGGGACTGAAAATACAGATGGTGATTTCTCCTTTCAGTTCTTGCAGAGACTTGGGCTCCAGGCTGCAGATTTCAGAAGGCAATTTCCACAGGTGATAAAATGTTCTCCTTGTCAAAACAAGACTTTTTTTTTTTTTTTTTCACAGATGATTAGCTGGCAATTTGGCTAGCAGATGTTGAGTGATAGGATCTCACAAATAAATAAATCCTGCCTTCTCCTCAATCCACACCTGTTTTACTATCACCATGATGAGTACTGAACCTGAATGTGATTAAATTTAAATACCTCCCTCAGGTGTTTATGAAAAAAGAAGAAAAAGCAAAACAACACAATTTTGGAGCAGTAATGCTCTGGCTCAGAAAGGAGCAAATTGAGCTGTAGGAAAACAGCAACTTGGCTTTTTAAAAGTTCATTTGTTCCTGCTGTTTATACCCTACCTGAAGCCACATCACCCTGGGTTTCTGAAGTCTCAGCTGGTGATTTTTTAAAAGATTATAATACCAGATGCAATACAAGCTGCAATTTTTGAGTTTTCATATAAGCTTGCCCCCAGCAAGAAAGAAAGGACACAAGCCCTATTGCCCTTTAGAAAATATGCAACAAAAGAACTCCTGTTTTTCAAACATTTACATAGCTATCAAGTTGCTTTCCTATTAAAGGCTTATTTTTTAGCAAGAATAAAATTCAGACTTTTTTTTTCCCCACAGATAGTAACATTTTATTCCACATTCTGAACTGCAATTGTGCTAAAAAATGCCTGTTATTCAACTGTGTACAAATTTAAACTTATCAGCATGACTTTCCCTATACCTATTTCACAAAAATGTACGGACTGGGAAGCCATATCTTAGCTCCCAAATCCTAGCAGCATACCTAGCAAAAGCATCTCATGAGGTTCCTTAATATGTTGCTAGCATGGTATTATTTCTTACCAAAGTAACTTCAAGCTTCTCTGTATTTATTATAAACCATGTTTCACTCTAGGTTCATTTTATTTACCTGGAAAGTTTATGTCTATGAAAAAGGATTGGCAAAACTGACAGAGGTTTGATTTATATAGGTCAAAATACAACATTTTTTTTCTTTCTAAGCAAATATAACAAGTCTGTTATCCTCTGCTCTCCTGATTATATTACTGAGATATACAGTGGTATTAGATTGGAATAACCAAGTGGTGAATTAGGTCCTGTACGTTTCATTACAGCAGCATAAAGTAGATGCAATGTTCGTATTGTTCTCTGATAACATGATCACTGAAAGAGAAAATATATTCATCCTAGTAGTTTAAAAATATCTAGCTAAAGAAAGCAGTGCCATATTTATTTCCCACCAGTGCCATCAAAATTCATATTTGAGAAGTAAAAAATAAAGCTTGTCATACTGACGTCAGAGGGATCTCACTCTGTTTTGTGATTTATACCATGGTAATTTCAGGTGACACTGTGCTGCTCTAGCTTAGGGTACACCAGGAAACCATGCTTCAATTGGAACAATTTGATCAGCTTTTACATTAGCTCAGTGCTGTACTCACATTTATGTAACAATTCATTTGCACCTTCAAATTTATTCACATGTGCACATGAGTACATCTCTACCAGGAACGGCACATAATGTTGTATGGCAAACACTAGTGAAACCTTCTGCTTGGCAAATCTCAGGACATGTACTCAGTGCTTATCTTTCCTTTCAGCTAACTGCTTTTTTTGTCATGTGGATTACAAAGTATTTCCTGTCATTTTGTAACGATCCCAGAGCTTACATGGTTCTGGTCATCTTCTAACTTCACACTCTTCATTGCTAGTTTCTCCTTTAGAGTTCAAGAGCTTTTTCTCCTATATTCTGTATTTTGCAATTGTGATAGCATTTTGTATTTTCACAATTTTCACTAGTATTTTTATGCCAGACTCTCACTAGTTTACTTCCATATTCTTGGCTGGAGGCAGATGTATAAACTCCATGAAGCAAGTGGCTGCACTTTCTCGATCTGAAAATTATACAAACTGCATGACTCCTCTTTGTGATTCCAAGCACAAGATAAAGTCAAGATAAACAATGATGGCTAAGAAAAATAGTATGACTCTTTATGTAAGAGTTATTCAACTAGAGAGTGGCAGATAAGTAAAAACTTTTCACAGTGACAGAATGATTAAAATTGTTATAGTATTGTGTTTATAAATCCCTATCTAAATATTTGTAAAAAGCCCAGTAAACAAATTGTCTGATAGAAACAACTAAGCAAATAACAGAGCTGCTTATAAATTTTCCATCAGTGAAAAATGCAGCTTCTATACAATAACCATTTTCTGTGGAAAAATGCAGGTGAAACCGGCATTTTCCAGTAGGAAAGAAACTAAAGTTCTGTTTATTAAACTGACTGAAATATTTTTTAATTAGTAAATAAATGGATTAAGTAGATAAATATTTGCCAGTATCATGGGCTATTGATCTGAACTTCGAGATGAGGTAATCAGTAATGATAACGCTTTTTTCTTTTTTGAAAGAATCTAATGCCTAATATAAGTGAAGAGTGGAGAGGGAAGAATATATAATATCTTCGTATGAATTGTTAGTCTGAGCTGTCTGATCAAGACCCACAGTCCGTATTTTTCTGTTGCTGCTTTTTTCTTCTTTCTACGTTGACTGCAGAAATCCAGAGAAGACTCTTGTAACATGTAGAGAATATCACACCTGGAAACCTTTATCTAGGCTTTTCTACATTCTATAACAGTTATGTATTGCCCATACTTTTTCACAATGTCACACTGAAGCATAAAAAGACATTACGAAAAATCTTTATGGAGTAGTTAATGGAGCTTTGTTAATCCATTGTAGACAGACTCAAGCTCTTTCTGCCACTGTTCCAAGCCAGCTGGGTGGCGGCCAGCTCTAGGAACCACACCTGCAACAGTGTGATGCTGTGTTTGAGCTAATAAACTTTCTCGTCAATATAAATTAGCCCAAACACAGTTCTTTACTAAGACATCTGTACATCTATGTGACTAAACTGGATTAATCTGAAGGGAAAAACTGGCCCTTGGGTAAGCATGGGTTAAAATTTAACTAATTATGAATTCCCATGTCTTAAACCACTTATCCCTGCTGAGAGAAGCCTGAAAACAAAGACAGTTTATCTTGGAGATAGTGGCATCCATATCCACCAGAAAATTTACACATATACCCCAGGAAAATCTTTCTGAATGTTATTTCCATCTGGCAAAAAGCATCAGCAGTGCCCATCGCTGAGCCTGGCTACCCAGCACACTAGACTAGGAAGTACGCACAAGAACATGGTATGTACTGTAGATGGTCTTGGAGATCTCACCAGGTAAGAAGTATTACGGCTGTCTGTGCCTTGCAGACACACAAGGCCTTCTTCACCTCTGATCCCATGTTTCTTAAAGATTCTTTATATTTATCAGCTCCTGCTTCCAGGTTACTTTTAATTGCCATGGAATTAGTATAAGAGCTTCTGGTTATCTTGAAACACAGGCAGAAAGAGATCGCATCTGTCTGCTGTTAACTCTGTAGGCAAACCTCAAATTTACTGTGCACACACATACCCAAGAAGCTCAAAAGACTGAGGAAAGGAAGCTCTCCTAGTTATCCTGCAGCGTATGTCATCCATGTTTTCTCCCATCAGCATATTACTCCAGCACCCAACGGAGCATACATAACTGTTTTTACTCTTTGCTTCTCAGCCTACTCTTCTTCCTGTACTCCTTTACCAAACAGACTTCCCCCTACAGCAGACAGTAATGAGCAGTGTTTAATGAGTTGCATGGTAATCATCAGGAGGGGAGGTGATAGAGGCCTGTCATGTCCAGAGGCCACAGCTGCAAAATATTCCTCTATCATGAAAACAGAGACATGTGGGAGGGGAAAGTGTCTTCCTTTACCCTGTAACACATTTGGCAATCTTTGAACAATAGAAGACTAAAGCATTGCTGACAGCTCAGCAACCTGCTCTTTTCTTAGCATTTTGTTTTAGTAAACCGGTTATTTACAGTGTTTGTACAGACAGAATGGTATTTTTTTCCTTGATAATAAATACACAAACTAACACTCTCTCATCAATCTGGCTAAGTCTGCTCATCCTGCTTTCAGCTGTACAATGACCTTTCCATGCTGAGTAATGTGTCCCTTACATGGTTTGCAACAGATATAGATTGCTTGACTTCTCTTTCTGCTTGATGACAAACTGATTAATAGCACCATGAGAACGAGCTCCTGGTGATCAATTAATCATCTGTCATAATTGTTCAGTAGCTAAATAATTATTAATTTTGGGTGCTTGTAATAGTGAAGGTTGACAGTGTTAGAACAGAGAACACATTCTCTTTGCTTCGCTGGGGACTTGGGTCTAAAAACCTCATAGAAATAGATACGTGTCAAGGCATTTTATCCTTCTGTAATTTGGATTCTAATATCTCCTTTTAGGGAATATATCAAAGTATTCATTAGCTGTCAGTTGCCAAGGGAAATTGATAATGGGAAAGCAATACCTTTCTTGGGAACATTGATGATTTGAAGGCTGTCCCAAACAACCCCAGATCTGCTGCCCTACTTCAATAGTAGGATTAATGAGTAAAATTCTTTATCTTCACTCACTACTCAAGGACCCATGTACAAAGAATTAATCAGATTTATTATCTCCTGCTACTTATCACTGAACACAGATCAGTATTTGAAAACACCTAACTCACCAGAAGTGGCAAAGCTGAACTAAGTCTTGACATAGCGCCCTATTACAACACTAAGTTGTTCTTGTCCTACAGGGAGACTCACCTGAGAATGTGGGAGGACTCAACAACTGCACACAAAAAATTTTGTTCAGCATCTATACACCTAAGTTCTCAGAAGAGAATAGAAACATGCCATAGGAAAACTGACTTTACCACATTTTGCTAACTCTTAGTATTGAGACCTATCTAAAAGTGTGATAACACTATGTAAATATAATGGTATCTGAGACAATGACACTACACCTTAAGATTTAAGCCCCACCAAAACCATTTCCATACAGAGAATTATTACGTTTAAAGGTTTCTTTTAGAACTTGCAGAAGTAGACTATTTTTCTGTTCTTCCAATTCATTGCAGAAACCCCAAACAAACCCAAATGCAAAAACTAAAATTTGCTTAATAGGAAAAGTAATTGCACCACTGTTTCTTCACTCTTGTTTTAATATATAGCCTAAGTGCAGGGTTTGCAAGCAGAGGAAGTAGGGTTTCAGAATAAGTAAGCATCATGGCAATGCAGTTTCTGAAGATGATATTCTTAGTCCTGACTTCTAATGCTGTTCCAAAGGATGGCTAATCCTTTGAATGCTATACATGGCAATATTAGATTCTGGAGATGGGGTGATGTTTCCTTACTCTACATTCCAAACAGGAAAGCTAAGTTTCATGACAACCAACCTGGGGCTTCAGAACAGTTACAGGATGACTCATCTAGAAGGGAAATAATGTTCAGCTACTAGGTTTTTTTAATATGAAGTTGTGTCGGCTTTGTGTCTGTCAGGGTTTTGATTGCTAAATTGGTGGTTGTTTTGTTCTTTAAATTCAAATTTGATTCCCAGTCTGTCTTTTGCCCATGACCGTAAACGGGTGAGTGTGACCTCTCTGTCCTTTGTCTCGACCCTTGAGACTTCTGTTGTATTTTCTCCTTCCCATTCCACTGGAGGGCAGTATGAGTGAGTGGCTGTGTGGTGTTTAGTGCCAGGTTTTTCTCCCTTGAAAACTCAGAGGCCTGTTGTAGCATTTTAAACAAAATAATAATTGCACACTTGCATAAGCAATAATACTGAAAAAGCACCAAGTTATGGAGCTCTTTGAATGACTAGTTCATTTGAGCAGGAGTCTAATTACATAAAACAGGGTACCAGAAGGTGCGGTGGTTTCAATCCTGTTGAATGAGAACCTTTGGCTCTCAACACCTTGAAAATGTAGCATTAACGAATGTTACCACAGAACAAATCAGCTCTTTTCCGATAACTGAACAAATTATTATTTCAGTACACACATAAAGCCTGTCTTCTATATTATTTCCTTAGTAAATTATGTGAGTTGGAAAATAGCTCCTTTATGAGAAATGAGTAACATCGTTGTTAAACTACCCTCTCAAATGACAGTGGTTAATTTTGTATTTAATGATAACACTTGAATGTAAAAGCAATGTGGAAGCCAAATATTTATGTTACGTTGTGTTGCCTCTTGAATTAATGACTGTTCTTAAAGACCTGTTTGAGGATTGCGTGTATGCAGATGCCAAGCTTTACCAAAAATAATTCAGCATGATTAATGGTCTTTGACCAAAGAAGTTAATGATGTGCTTTGATAAAAGGTTAACTCTCAGTAACTGTGGGTCTAGCTAGCTGAGAGTCTTTCTTCTCTTTGTATTTATATCTAATAGCTGACATTTCTCTTACCTCACATTACTACTGAAAGGATTGCACTGCAAAATATGGAACTGAAATCAAAACTGTATCCTAAATTCCTCTGCATTTTGGTCAGTCTCTAGGTTTGTTCAGGTTTAGACAATCTCTGGATTTTACTACATGAACCTACTCCTTTTTCCTCTGAATTCCTTCCTTTCTTTTCTCCCAGTTGTTTTCACCTAGAAATTTACAGGCAGATGTTGGTACGTTAGGCTGAAACAATGTAAATGAATTAGTAAATTAGGTTGCATTTGCTGAGACTAGATACACTGTCACAACAAAATCCTCCTAGTGGTCTGCAGAATTTGCAGATGGAAGGAAAAAAAAAATAATAAAAAAACCTTCAATGGAGAATTTCTATAAAGTCTTAAAATGTATGGATTGTAAGTTATGTTACCTCTCTTTATCTTCAGATTTTGCTTCATCTTTATTAGAAAGTAAACCAAAGCCAGACTTAAATCCTGAGGATGTTAAGCTTTTTGGACCCTGCAGTACATTGTATCTCTTAGACTAGTAACGTGCCTGTAAGAAAGATTTTCAGTTTTCCATTTCTAATCTCACCTTTGACCTGTGTGACTCAGAAGAATTCCTGGGAAGGGAAGGAATCATCAAATCATTTAGTTTGGAAAGGACCTCTGGATCATCAAATCCAGCCTTCATCCTAACATCTCCCTGACCCCTAGACCATGTCTAAAAGTGCTACTATTACTCATTTTTTGAACACCTCTAGGAACAGTGACTCCACGATTTCCCTGGGCAGCCTGTTCCAATGCCTAACCACTTTTTCAGTAAATAACTTCTTCCTGGTATCCAATCCAAACCTCCCCTGGAGCAACTTGAGGCCATTACCTCTCATCCTGTCACTATGTTCTGGTTCATCCAGGACAGGGTTAATTTGGTGCAGCCAGGCTATTCCTTACCATGCTGACATCATGCCCTGGGGCCAGTTCTGGTTTCCGCAGGGCAACTCCCCCATGTGTGACTGGTCCGCTCTGCTCCGTCTGATTGTCCACACGGTATCGCTTATTTTTATTTTTTATTTTTCTCACTGTCACCATTGCTGTTGTTACTGCGATTGTTTCTTGTGTGTCATTGTATTAAACTCTCCTTATCTCAACTCAGAAGGGCATCTTCAAGTACTCCTGCCTTTCCCTTTGTCTGAGTCAGGGGGCAGCAGCAGCTGCCATGTGGCTCGGCTCCCAGCAAGGACTGAACCACCACAGCTTTACTGAACCACCACACATTAGTTACCTGGGAGAAGAGACCAACACCACCCTCACTACAACCTCCTTTTAGGAAGTTGTAGAGAGCAATGAGGTCTCCTCTAAGCCTCCTCTTCACCAGGCTAAAACATCCCTGTTCCCTTAGGTGCTCCTCATATGACATATTCTCCAGACACCTCACCAGCTTTGTTGCCCTTCTCTGCACCTGCTCCAGCATCAAAATGTCCTTCTTGTACTGTGGTGCCCAAACTAGATACAGTGCTCAAGGTGCAATCTCACAAATGCTGAGTACAGGGGCACAATCACCTCCCTACTCCTGCTGGTCACACCATTTCTGATACAGACCAGGATGCTGGTGACCAGCTTGGCCACCTGAGCACACTGATGGCTCATGTTTAGTCAGCTGTCCACTAGCACCTCTAGGTCCTTTTCCACCAGGCAGCTTTCCAGCCACACTTCCCCAAGCCTGTAGTGTTGCTGGGGGTTGTTGTGACCAAAGTGCAAGACCTGGCACTTGGCTTTGTTAAACCTCCTACAACTGACCCCAGCCCATCGCTTCAGCCTGTCCAGAAGATCCTTTTGCAGAGCCTTTCTATCCTCGAGCAGATCAACACTCCCACTTAATTTTGTGTCTTCTGCAAAGGAAGATACTAGAACAGTTACAAGGTTCATCTCATTTAATCTTACAGATGCAGGAGTATCTTAAATATCACTTACCAGAACAGGATGAAATTGTACCCTGAAAATACTCCCTTTTGACCAGGGTACTTTGGACTTAAATATATGTATTGCGTGATTTAACTCCACTTCATTACAATGTCATTCTCTCCCAACATTTGATGTAACAATTAACTGCTCAGAAGCATCAGAAATGTGCTTAAATACATGGAGCATCTTTACACGTTTCACCCAAGTAGCTTCTCAGCTTGTGCTTTTTTCCCTTTTAGATATGATTTAGTGGGTAAGATAATGCCAGATAAACTTCACTTCTTGAAGCTGTTTTTCAATATATATTAGTAACTGATTATTATAGTTGATACTGACTGTAAATTATATTGATTATTTAGGTGAAAAATTTTCCTGGGAGATATTTTTTTTTCACTGAAAATGAGGATATTTTTTACTACAAGTTTCAGGTCAGTCTTTCTTATCAAACTGGTGTTCAGTGACATAGCCCTGTGTGGTATTCTGAGGTGCTGGAGTATGGGAACAACAAGGTCCACCTAACCTAAAACTCAATAGTTTCATATGAAATTATTTTGTTGTATTTGCCATAATGGACTATCACATGAAAGTGATTTTGTAACTTCTGCATTGCTTCTGGAAGTTAATTTTTTGCAAGTAAGTTTATGGGTCACTTAAACATTCCCATAGCCTGGTCTTTATAGACCACAAGGATTCCATTTCAAGATAGAATTATGCTATATTTCTTGTACCATAGAATAAAATCCTTTTAAACTTTCTCAGATACTGGATGCAGTGGATTATTTATTTATTTATTTGCTGTCAGTTAGGATTGTTTCAGGCTTACTTGTTTGGACAATTCACCCATCTGTATGAATGCTGATACTTCTATCTTAGCATTTGATGGTCACAATTATTCTTATGATATATTTTGATAGCTACCACTAAGACTAATGTTAATTGTGAAACCAGAAAAATATAAAATATTTCTCATTTCTCAAGGTTAGAACTCAAATCACATTAAGTCTGTAGGATAAGGTTTATAGTGGGGGGTAATATATTTTAGCAGGCTAATAGGTATACATGGAAGAGGCAGACTACAACTTAGACACATAAATTCTTCAGAGAACTGTGACTGCCACAACACCATGTGTCACAATCATTCACAATTGTTCAGCAAAATGTATTATGCAGATATGTACATTAAGTTTTCAGTATGGTAAGGGCAGAATTCCCAGAGTTAATTCTCTAAGGAAAACTTGGTCCCATTGTTATTTACAGAGCCTGAGCTTTCTGCAGATCTTCTTGCCAATAAAAACATTTTCACCAGAAAGCTAACATAATGACAACAAACAAGGTTGGAAAGTACATCAAAAAAACAGCTCAAACTTCTATTTACCCAGCATTAATAAATGCCCCAGTGGTTTGAATCCCCTTTGCATTGCTAAATCAGTGCAGCAAATGACAGAGGACAAAAGGAAGAAATGAAAGACATTTCTAGAGAAGTAAAAGAGTACACAAGACTTAATTATCTCCCAATGATAATAAGTAAACATGACTAGATAGCTACATTCTATATTGTTACAGCTTTGCAATGCTGTAAGGGCTAATTCCACTTTTTATTCTTTCTTGAGTCACATTTTAAGCCTTTGTGGAAGTGGGTTGTAACAAGGAAGTAGTCCTACTTAAGATCTTAATGAACAAAGAGATAACTCCAGACATGAAAACAGTCTTGGGCACCTCTTCTGAAATTTGGTAGCTTATATCCACTTACGTTTAAATCTACAACCCCAAGCCCTTTGAATAAGTGTTGCCCATCTGTGCAGTTCCCCATGTTTCGTGGACCCATAGCCACCTGCTCTTTAAGCATATGCAAAAATACTTTGTTTTTTACAGGGCAGAATTTGACACTCCTTTTGCATAGGTTTTGTGATTGATTCTAAAAAATGTGATGGATTATTTAAAAAAAAAGAAAGAAAAAAAGAAGACAGAACATTTTAGTATCAAGGTTCAGAGAAGCACACAACTGTAAAGTACTATTGTATAGCTTAAACTTACAGAGGTTTTGTTTGTTTGTTTGTTTGTTTGTGGGGTTTTTTGGGGTTTTTTTGTTGTGTTTTTTTTTTAAACCTTACCTATCTCTTCTTTCATCAAGAATACAAATGTTCTGATTTTACTCAATTTAAAAGTAAAACAGGTCTTCCTGAATGATAACATAATGATTGTGTCAAAATCTCTGTTCTAATGATCTCATTTGTGCTAGTATTATTGTCTAACAACAATATTCAATATTTTGTACTACTGATATAATGAGATACTTCTGACAATCTGGACTATCTGAAGGAAAAATCTACACAATAAAAACATTTCAAATTTTGCTATTAAAAATGTTGCATAATAACAGGTGGGCTATGCTATCACCTTTAATTAGTTTAGCTTGATTATCACCTCCTCAAGTCAGTCAGCTGGAAGTCAATGTTAACATTTCAGAAAGAACGAATGAACTGATGACAAAATATGGAAGTAAAGCAGGCTCCAGCTGAGCTGCACACAAAAGGCTGACAGGCTGTCAGATTTAGACTTCTAACAAATAAAGAGCATTTCTAGATAGCTTTATAAGCAGTTAGTTCATCTTAAAAGGGATGGATGGTATATCAACTGCTCTGAGAATTCACCATGAATCCATGCATCAAATAGGTGCATGTGAAGCTTTGTTATACTGACCTTGCTAGTGCAGTCAACTGAATAGCTCAGTCTACATAGACTTTGGGTTTGGATGAGGACTAGTTGGCCACAATCCAATCTAGATAGGTATAGAGAAGTATAGATATAAAATATATTGGTGGCTGGGGACGAGGCAGTAGGAGAACAGCTGAAGATCATCGTAATCTCACTCTCTGAAATCCTGTGACTATCACTTAGAAAATAAAGGGCTAACCCCAAGGCAATGGACATCAATGGAAATTTTTCATTGTCTTTTTAATGGATTTAAGCAGACTCCAGATTTTCAGTCTTATCTATTAGTATTTTATGTTAACTAAAAATAATTTTGACTAGAGTAAAAAAGTTCTAAAAAAGCCAGTGATTTTTGCTTCATAAAATATTGTGTGATATCACAAGTCCAAACAAGACATAACCTTACAGATAAGATGATCACCCATTGGACTGGAATGTTACTGAATGTGACTATTTGAATATTTAAAAGGTGCTGAAAGTAAAAGGTGTTTCCCGTCATCCATATTAATTGTGTATGTATTGGGTTGAGATGATTAATTAAGCCAGTTGTTGCCCCAAAAATAACTGATCTGAAGGGATAGCTCTTTCTTAAGTTAAGGATGATCATCTTGGGACTGACAATATTAAATATATTCTTGTGTCTATGACACAGTTAGGTCTCTTGTGAGTCTTTACAAATGAAAAAAAAAAAGGAAATCCACTGTCAATTCAGTAGAATATGTCAACTATGATCACAGAGACACAACGTCATTGAGGTTGAAGGGACCTCTGGAAATCTAGTCCAGTCCCTCTATTCCAACCATAGAGAGCTACAACAGGTTGTTCAGGGCTACACTCAGTTGAGTTTTGAATATTGCCAGAGATGGAGACTCTGCAACCTCTCTGGTCATCCCCGATGGAAAAGAGTTTTTATCTTAAATTGAATTTCCTGTATTTTGTGTCCATTGCCTCTAGTCTTGTCACTGAACATCACCAAGAGGTCTGGTGCCATCTTCTTTACTCATCCCCATCGAGTGTTTCTACACATTCATAAGATCCCCTTTGAGTCTTCTCCAGGCTGAACAGCATCAGTTCTGTCGGCCCAACATTGTATGGAAGATGCTCTAGTACCTGAATCATCTGTTCCTCCTTTGGTGGACTTGTTCTAGTATGTTTGTATCAGTTTTGTACAGAAGGGCCCAGAAAAGGACATAGCACTACAGATTTGCATCACCAGGGCTGAGCAGAGGGGAAGGATCACCTTCCTTGACCTGCTTGCAATGCTCTTGCTAGTGCAGAACAAGAAGATGATGAACCACTTTGCTACCAGGGCACATTGCTGGCTAGTCATCAACCTGGTGTCCACCAGGACTCCCAAGTCCTTTTCTGCCAAATTGCTTTCCTGTTTTCTGAGTTTTCTGTCAGGTCATTTCTCCAGTCTCTGCCAGTCTCTTTGGGTAGCAGCACAGCATTCTGGTGTATCAGCTACCCCTCCCAGTTTTGTATCATCTGCAAACTTGCAGAGGGTGCATTCTGTCCCATTGTCTAGGTCATAGTTTGACGGTTAGACTGATAACAATGGTAAAACTTGATACTGAAATTTCCAAGGACGATCAGTTACTTAATGAGAAATAAGGTTTTATTTTGTTTGTTTCTTTTTTCTAGCTGCTCACCAGCTACAAAGGAGAAAAAAATGGTTATTCTAACTATTAAGAGAAAGTTTATAGATTGTCACTGAAAAAAAGGTTAGGAAAAGACAGATGCAACTGTAGATAAATCAAAGAAGGTGTTTGTCATAGCTTATAGGTAAGATCTTGATCATCATCTTACAGAAAACTTGTAAAATGTTTTGTATCACATAGGTCAGGTTTGGGAAGCCTCTTGAATCTTACTAGAAGAGACTGTTTCTTTTATCCAACAAAAGGCAAAGTGGAGCTATAATTCCTCTCTGTAGATGTATCAGTGAGATAAACCACATGGAGGGAGATGAGCTACATGAGATGAAAAACTGGTCTAAGAACAATTCACTGTAAAGTGGCTACAAATAAATATAGGCTGAAGATTAGACAGCCTATGCATTAGAAGACTGTGATTTTAGAATGAATTTTTAATAATGGTTTTAGAAGTAAAAGTTAAATAAGCCAGGTTTAAAATGGAGCTTTGTTCATTTATATGGAGCATGATACACTCTGAGTTAGAAAGGAATCAGACCCTGACTCAATTTCTTGTGAGCCCTGTGTTTCTAAATTAAAATCTGTTAAAGGGTAGAGACAAACATTCCCTCCCTGTCCATGCCATGATTCAATTGGAGATGTCTCCTACACATTGAGAGGGAGAGACAGCTGCTTCCTATGAGGGTCTCCTGAGAGACCCCCAAAAAATGGTTCTACCAGTCCCTATGGTCTGAAGTTAAAAAACTCATCTAAAAGCAAAGAAACAGCTGGGGCTTTGGCTCAAAGCCGCAAATGTGACTGAAGTTACAAAGATATTTTGTCTTTTTCTTTGGTTGTGTTTTTTTCAGTCTGAAGAGGATATACTCTAAGGAAAGAGGGAGGAATAGAAAGGAAGAAAGGGAACATAGTAAGAGGATAGGCACTGCTTGTAATATTAGAGACAACTTGTATGGTAACAGCTTGCAGGCTATATGTCTGCACTCTACTATAGGACAGAATAAATGAAATCTGGACATACAGATTTTGTATGAGTGCTAAATTTGTTCTATTGTTAGACTGAAAGAAGTGCCAATAGCTTCCTTCTGCTTTCTCCAACACTGCTTGAATTCCTTTCCTACTTATGCCAACACTGCAGCAGAGTTTGGTTGTATTGTGCATACCCTCTTGTACATGAAGGTTATATGCAAATAACTAGGAAAGACTTTTATCAGTTGCTTTGAGATAAGCTTTTTTTTTTTTTTGTCACAACAATAAGATTAAAAAGGATTCAAATACAAAACATCCTAACCCTTCAGTGGCAGCTGCAATTGTTGCTCCTGGACAAATTAAGCATAATAACTTTTATTCACCATAATAAAAAGGAAATGAACAGCCCCCCAGACAGCTGCAACAACAAAAAAGGAAGGAAATTGAAGCCAGTGAAGTTTGGTTGTGCTCCTGGCTTAGAGTGCTCTCACATGCTTTATAACACTGTGCCTCCCAGAAGACATGATAATTGGAAAGATATTCCTACGTGTCCTGTGCCTCCCATGCTGCACAGCTCTCGTGACTGTCCTGACAAAGTCAGACACCCAGCCCTTGCAGAAGCACTAGTACCTTTCACAGATCAAAACTCAACCTTTCTCCTGACTGACTGATTTTCCTGAAGGATTTAAAGTAATAAGCTGGTATCCTGCGGCTGCCATGCCCACCTGCATTCAGCTTCTTCCTCCAAACTTTACTTTGGGAAGGAAATAAACCTTGGTGAAATAGCATTTGGTTCATTGTATCTGTGTTCAATTTCAAATAAAGGTTTGCCTTGCCGTGATTACATTGGATTCAATCAATCCATTCAATATAATCATATGCTTTTTAGATTTAAAACCATTGTGGCTACACACAAATGTACATATGAAATATGTCCGTTTTAAAGCAAAGAAACAAAAATAATAATAATATTTTATAGATTGCCAAATGAATATATGATGTTACTGGAAGGTTTTTTTAATGAATATTGATTGATTAAGAAGGAAAATATATCTATTTGTTCTTCCTTTGCCTTGCCTTGCCTTCCCTTCTTCTACATAGTATAATTTCAAGAAACATTTTAATTTTAAAATCTGCCTCACTTTTAAGATTTAGAGAAACACTTATGGAAGTTGCTATTTGCTAGGGAGGATGAAATGCTGGACTAAACTAGAGGTAAATGAAAATAAGTGGTTTTATTGGCAGGAAGGTTTCAGGTCCCAAGTAAGGCCTGTTTAGGTATTTATATCTGAGGTAGGTTTCAATTGTACTTTTACAGTCAACAGTGTTCAAGAATATACTCCACATTCAGTTAAACAGACACTAAGTGTCAATCTGAGATGAACAGAATTACTTTCCAAGGTTCGTTTAATTTATTGGCTAGTTCCCTGTAACTCACATGTTGATACCTAATTGTGCATGTTTTAACCTCAGCCTGAATCTCATTCAAAGATTTTTTGGAAAACTATTTGTCCAGAATGAATCCAAATTCATGGATATTAACACTAGAAGTTAGAAATATCACCAGATGTAATCACATGCTGCTTCTTTTCCTCCTCAGACTGCCCCTCAAGACTGTTGAGATTTCTGAAAGAAGTGATGTATATCTCCAGCTAGGTGGAAAAGAGATGGAGGGTCAGCAACTAAATGAAACTGGATAAGGAAGAAATACCAGAATCTAAAAATGATCTTGATGGAAGAAAATTTTGAAGCTATTGAGCTCAGACCTCAGGACTTACCCAATATATTAATCTTAGGATCAAGGAGATCTTTCCAGATATTGGTTATTAGGCATTGTTCTGACAGTAACGTGGAGAAACAAGTTAAAAGGTGTGGCTGTCTAGAAGGAGAAAGGGAGAAACTGCATATCTAAGCGGGGTGCAAGAAAAGCTCTCCTAGAGGGTAAAGTGGGTGGATTCATTCATGTAATTCCTTTTGCTACTTTAGCAGATCAGTATCCCCACATTGGCTGACCTAGTGAAAGTTCTTCCTTTGTTGAACGTGTGAGAGCATTCCTAACAGCTTCAAACTATGTACTGTGTACTATGTACTTCCCCATTATTGAGTAATTTATCTCCTTGGTTTGCTCTTCAGTCATTGATCACATTGCTTTATTTTGGTTCCAGACTCTCTTTTCCAGTAAACTGACTAGTTCTTTCTGTGATAACACCTGGATGAGAGTCTAGAAAGTTTTTCCCGAAGACCATCCTTAATAGACAATAGGAATGAGACCATATCCTCTCCAGACTTTTCCATCCTGAAACAATGCCAGCTGGTTGTATATCCTTAAACATCCTTGTACAGCTTTATATTATGCAACACGTATCCTCGGCATAGTGCTAGGTTGCAGCACAGCTCTCACTTTATTTCAGTTACTTACACACATAAACATGCACAAAAGGAGACACCTGATTATAAGAATACGTCTCTGGGTGGTGTCAAAGCAAGCTACTCTCCATGTTTCCACCAGCACTAATCCATGGAATGGGTGAAAACAAGAAATAGCCATTTCAGTCAGGGCAGCAGGCACTGAGCCTCCAAAGCCCTTTTTATAATTTTTTTAGTAATTCTTTGAAGCAAAATCTTAACCCAAGACCTTGACATGACCCATGATGAACAGTGAGGTGTGTGATTTTTTGGACTACCCTCAGGGCCCAGCTGCATGTCTTTTAATCGGGTCATGGCAGACTTATAATAGACTTTAATGTCTTTTCAATTTTGTTCTTATTTTCATGATAGTGGCTCGGTTTGATAACGCAATTTCAGAGCATTATCATGTAAGTAGCATTCATATTGAATTAGCAGACTATATAACAACAGGGTAAGAAAAGTAATGCATGCTAGACATCTCTTATAATAAGCTTCTGCATCTTTTCACCACAAAATGACATCTGTGACCTTTCTCTTCCCTTTTCGGTACAATCAGTCAGTATGAAAAGCTCTGTTCTAATGTTAAAAATAGATCACTCCACCTATTAAAGGTTGTTCAGCAGAACATGCATGTCAACCTTGCAGAGAAAAGGAAGGTAACAGTAGTCAGCTATCTTGCATTTCTATTTTCTTCAAAATACGTATGGAATTATATATTTCTGTGCTTGTGTTGTCTGCATTAGCTTGAGACTACAGATCCACACTATAGATCTGTGTGCTGCCATAGCACACAGAGCAGCACTACCTGCTCCAGATCAGAATCATGCATTTGACTGCCTTTGTCAAATTAGCACTTGATAGAGGATTTATGTCACCCCTGTGTTGGCTGAAAGACAACAGGGAATATCTGATCTGGTAAGAAGCTGCATGGTTGAAGTTATCCTGCAGGTATATTTTTTAAGGGACAGACTGAGTTTAAACCAGACCTGTGCTGCATGTTCCACGCTGGGCTGCTTTTAAGTGTTTATTAATGCCAGATTTCCTGTATTGTTCAGTGAGCAACTGAAGCACTTGCCTATCCTGAACTGACCTTTAAAGATGTTTTCAGCAACTTGGTCTATGAGTTAGGTCATCTGCAATCCCTTAAAATTCTTCCTCAAAATTCATCTGTGGCTAGGACAGGGAAATAGCTAGCAATGATACTTAGGTGCCCAGAGTATCTTCCTCTCTGTCCAGAAAAACAAAATCCGGTGTGCTCTGAACATGCAGGCACTAAAGCCTTGAGTTAGTGCCAGGCTTACTTGAAACTTAACCCGTTCACGGAATAATCAAATCTTTCTTTGTGCAATACGTGAGCTACCTCAAAATGTATTTGCTTTCTCATTTGCCTCTGAGTACACACACATTTATTTTAAGAATGTCATACTGTTTTATCTGATTAATTAATAGGCTATTTTGTAACTATATCTGCACATTTCTTCATCCTCCATACCTCTCAACCACTTTGTTGTTACGGCAATTTTTCACTTACTGGTGTGAAAGTTTCTCAAGGAGGGGAACAGCTTTAGGTGCTGGCAATAGGATTTAGCTATTTTATTATATTAGTTACTAAATTTATCATCTATTACAGTATTCGCTGAATGTTTTTGACCACCAGAAACCTTCCAAGGATATGTCTATGTGTTTAATTTCTGATCCAGTGTGATGCCTGCCATGTAGAGCATATAGTTTGTCTAGAGATTATTGGCAGACTGTTGGCTATTGTAATTTATCACAGCTTCGGTAGTTTGCATAGAGTTATTTGCACAGACTATAACTGACAGTAGTTGAGGTTGTGAGTTACATTCATAAATGTAAAAGTCTTGGCATTTTATAAAGAAAAAGATGATTGTGTTGTTAAGTCACGCAATATAGAGCAAGGTCTTGGATTCTCTAAAATTTATAGTAAAAATGCCACTTTGTTTCCCAAAGTCAGGACTTTTGTCAAGCTATTCTTCTGTGTGTTGAATCTGATAAGTCATAAATGGCCTTATTATAGTGTTGCTCATGAAGATATGGGTCATATCATACAAAAAATGGAAAAGGAACAGTAACCGTTAAATACAGATGTAAGCCACATGACAAGTACAGAAAGAAAAAAACAATAAGCTAACTATCTGGCATGCACCAGAAGAAATCTGCTGTTTTCATAAGTGATTGTTCATAAAGAACAGAATTTTTTTTGTACTTCACCCACAAGCACCTGCTTTTCTGTTCCTTCACCTTTGAGGGCTTGTACCCTGTGTTGCTGTACAGCTGTGGCTGCTGAGAGCATAATCACAACACATGGTGCTTCAGGTTCATTTTCTAAACAAATCAAGAAGGGTCAGCAACACTGCATTGATTTGATGTGCCTGGGCCAATCTGCAAGATATTAACCTGAGATCAAGAAACCTAAGAGTAGATGCTTTCTGTCCCCGCAGGATCTGACCCTACCCTGAGGACTCCATTCAAATGCAGAGAAATACTATAGTCCCCTTTCACAAACAGAGAAAAAAAATCAGGAAACAGATTTCTGAGGTTTTCTACTGCCAAGAGTCCACTGGATGGTAATTTGCATATAGATAACCATAAAAAAAGAATTGTACACAGACCACTGAAACATGAGAGGTCTGTGACAAAAGCACACTAGAATTCTTTGCCTTTACCACATGGTCATCCTTCCTCTCTGAGAAGTATCGACCTCATTGTCAAACCATAGGCACAACCACTAAGCCCCGGCACCAATCTCCATGGTGGGCAGAGCTGCAAACCTGAAATCATCTGAATGATACAGAAAGCACATGTTTAATCCTTGGAAAGCAGGGTTTCTCCACACAGGTATTATTTACATTTGGCTCTCAAAGATAGGGAATGAAGGAACTAACTTGAGAGAACTAACTTGGGAGATAAAACCCAAATACATTTGATGGCTTGATCATGAAACCTCTAGCTATATCCAGAAAGGAATGAACCATAATGAAACTCTGTCTGTGACGTTGTTAAGAGAGCCTGATTTTTTTAAGACATAACCTGACTGTTACTTATTTCTCCTGCTCTGTTTTCACTGAACTAAAACCAGGCAAAATACACATCAGGAACTAGTTTTGTAATAAGCTGGTAACAATAGAGATACTTCTTTGCATTTCCCTCTTGGAGAACCTGGCAAAGAAATAATGGTAATGGAAAGTGTGGGCCCTCTGCTGAATGAGGTGGCAGCCCTGATAACTGAGGATGCAGAAAAGGCAGAGTTGCTGAATACCTTCTTTGCTTC
>VZZY01004017.1:90383-133985 GCA_013400335.1 Eurystomus gularis | reverse complement strand
CAGGAAGTTCCACCTCAACATGAGGAGGAACTTCTTTACTGTGAGGGTTACAGAGCACTGGAACGGGCTCCCTGGAGAGGTTGTGGAGTCTCCTTCTCTGGAGACTTCCATGACCCATCTGGATGCCTTCCTGTGTAACCTGTCCTAGATTCTATGGTCCTGCTTGGCAGCAGGGTTGGACTTAATGATCTCCAGAGGTCCCTTCCAACCCCTAACATTCTATGATTCTATAAAATAGCAAACTGATTTAAGTAGCTTCTGAAGCTAAGCAGTAGAGTTTTGACTTGTGAATCTGTTATTCAGGGAGAGCAGCTGTAATTTGATGGGTAAAACTTGAACCTAAGAGATTACAAGTTCCAGCTTGCTGCATGAATCTGCCCCTTGGCAACAATGTGAGTTTACCCTGAAGGTTGGAGCTTCTCTGAACCTCAGTGGCCTGGCTTATCTGTAAAACACAGAAAGCAAAGGTGTTATCTAAAACCTCAACTGGTGTACAAGGCAGTAGGAAATCTAAATTAGCAGCAAAACTGAGTTTGGACAGAGATTGTCCTTATCACATCTTTCTTTCTCCTCTTCTATGTGAATATGTGATAGTAACATTTAATGAAGGAGGGGAGAAAGAAAAACAAATTCTTCTAGAACACAAGTTTTTGGTTTGAAGAGTCTTGGGGTTTTTAACTATTTTTTCGTTTTGGCCTGAAAGTCATGACTTCCCCAGGGAGCTGCTACTTAGCTACAATGCTCTCTGGGTTGTCTGAAATGTTTTTTCACGTGAGCCAACCTTTCACTTAGAATCCCTACTTTTCCACTCAATTTTTAGGCTTCCCTGTTACTGCTCTAGGTTTTCAAAGAACATTCTACTTCCCAACATTTTCTCTTGCTTTTTTACGTAACAAAAAAAAAAAAAGAGAGACTTTGCTTATAGATCACTTTAGAAATAATAGTTAAGAATAATTACAAAAAGTCAGCAATATGGGAAATTCTCATTTAGCCTACAGTACTAAGCCTCATCAGATTTGATATATCCCTAGTATAGCATTCTTCTTCAAAACTGTACTAAACACCCCACCCACATTTCTTTGCAGGCTCATGAAAAATTTTATCCTATGTTAGCTGACCTAAAGTTCATGGCCTCTCAACTTATCTTTCAGTAACAGTAACAAATAACTTTTGTGGATTAAGTGAAAATATAATCTAGCTGGCTTTTTCAGAATCACCAGGGAGAATTGGTTATTCGTATGGAAAGAAGATGGTCGTATCCTTTTAATTGTAATCTAACACAAATCCATTATTATCACAGTCACTTTCTCATCCCATATGACAACCTCCTTGCAAAACTGGCTGTAAACTTGCTGACTGAAAAAAACAAAGCTACATCAGTGTACAAGAGAAATGGATGTCGCTCATCAGGCAAGAAATAAGCCGTGTGCATTGCTAATCTTTTGACCATGTAGGACCCTACAATGCATGTTGAGTTTGACTCTGAGCAGCAAGAACTTCTTTCTCAGAGACTGAGAGCTGGAATGGTGAGTGGAGTTCCCATCACTGTATGTGGCTATAATAATAAATTAGTCTCTTCCTCTGCATATCACTTGGAACAGAATCTCTCTAAGGAACATCTGTATCAAAAATACAACCTTATGTTGAGTTATAGCACAACTAAAAAGACCTCAGATGGTAGTTAATCCATCACAACTTAATGTACTTTTCTACAGAGAGTTAGTTACTCTTGCAGATAAAATACGGACTCATTGTGCCGGTTCAGCCATCACCACTTTATGCTGCCTTCAGTTGCCTGATCACATAGGTCACCACTGAACTCAGCAACATCCCCACACAAGTCTTCTTTCAAACAATCCTGCCATAATTTCCTGTGGGCCCAGCTCCTCTGCTGCCCACTGTGGTGCCAGCATCACCTGCTGGATGCAATGGACAGAGATGGCTCCCCCAGTGGCCCTTCACATGGAAGGACACCACCTAGAGAGCTCAGCAAGATGCAACCAACCCCAACAAAAGCCACATACAGACTGATTGGCTTCTGGTTAAAGTAGCCCTGGCCTTGCCCACCACCCCAGCCATGACCACCTGTGTGAGGGTGGAGCCACAAAGACACAGATGGGCCATGTTCTGCCTCTGGAAGATGAAGCCAATAGGAAAAACAAAATATTCTGCTACGCTCTGACTCCTCCACAGGTCAACTCCAACTTGGAGCCCACAGTTCAGGCCCCAGCACTTCAGAACCTTATTCCTAGTCTAATTTTGTCTTTCTTCACCTTTAGGTACTGTATCTTATTGTGCTTCACTCTCCTAGTCTGAAGAGCCTTTTCCTGCCAGAGAACTTTTCCCTGTGCAGGGAATGCCCTTGCCTTTCTTATCAATAAGATTAATACTTTGAGTTACTTCAGTTTTTCAATCTTCTACGGAAGCATTCTAGTGAGATGTTCCTGATGTTTAGTCAATCAGCTTCCTTTTTGAACCTTTCCTCTCCCTGGTCCTTCTACCCTAAAGTGCGACTCACACAAAGTCACACATGTTCAGAGCACAACAGAAGTCATCAGAGGAACAGGAATTTGCCACCACCACTCTTAGATACCATCGTTCTTGTCTCAGTTTTCCTGTCTTTGGACATCCAAAATTTCACAGATGGAAATGAGCTGATTGAAGGGAAAACTAGCTTTTCACATTTAATTTTAAAATTTGCATTTTCTTGTGCATGTTTTGATCAAAAAAGCTGGCGTATGAATATATACAGTACATCCAGGCTAAGATATATAGCTGAAGAGTAGAAGGCTTATTTATTTGTGTTTTTTAAGCTGCCTGACATATGTAGAAAATACTCCAAAGAAGTTTCTCTCTCAAAGTTCTTTGGGGACTTTGTTGGCAAGAAAACCAATTGTTTAAATAGCAACATCACTTCATTCCAGGCATGGGATAAAGCATACACTTATTTAACAATAAATCTGTTTCTAGGAAATTTAAGTGAAAAAATAAAAACAAGAAATAAGCTATTCTGTACCTATACAGCTAATTCTATGCTCTTCTTTAAAAAAAACTTTAGCAATGGTAGATGAAAATCTTTTTATTACTGCAGGACAATGAAGCACAGAGATAGTTAATGAATTATCAGAAGCACCACAGAAAAAAAGATCTAAATTGAGATGAACCTAAGGTATGAGTCCCTCTTGCCCTATCTACTATGTCTTTTTCACAGAGCCAACTAAACCTTGTGAGGATCAGAGCTAGTTTAATTCCTTTTAAATTCAGTCTGGAAAGGAGTTATTCCATAGCAACATTTGTTGAATTATGTATTTGGATGAAAACTGTTCAACCAGTTCTATGAATGTACAGTCTTTGAAACTGCATGTGAATATACATTGTAAGAAGCTCAAGAACTAGAAGTAGTTCATGGGCTGTTCACAGCAAGTAATCAGTTATCAAGCCACATGAAAGCAAGGTATGTGATCACAAAAACACCAGTTCAATGCAAAAAATGATTTTCTAAAGAAATCATAAAAGTTGGTTTGTAGATAACTATACTGCTTTGGCTGTCAACTTTTAAATAATGAGCTATAATACCAAAAAAACCCAAAGCTCTGGTGGAAAAAAAATTGCCTTGAGTGAGCTACTTGACTCCTAATATTTTGATATGAGATTGAAGAATTTACCTCTTGAAAGTTCAAGAGCTTTCAGCCTGCCCAGCTGAAAACTTAAAGGATACAGTGGAATTTGCCAAACTAAAATTAGAATTATATTTAGTTAAAGCCTCAGAAATCAGTGAGGAAAATATACTGCATATTCACTAATTTGAAATTATTTCTACTTTGTGTCACTAATCTTTTCCTCAAAGTATGGGTGTATAAGAGCAAGGTTAATAGCAGAGCCTTTTCTACTGTTAGTGTTTGCACTTATTTGTGTCACATTCTTCTTAGAATTCACCCCTTAAAATGAGGAAGGCACAGGACAAGAATTTCCTGCACTACAGTGACTTAAAGGAAGATATACAACACTGAATCAATGATTCATTTTAGATTTGTTATAAGCTGATTGTGGAGTAGTCAAATAAGAAGCAGTGCTCTCTACAGACACTATAGGTAATCTTGGTGATTTAGCTGCCACAGTGGAATAACAGCAGTGTGATTTCAAACAGGAAACTAGGAACATACAAAAAATGGGAAAAAGCCAGAAACTGGATGATATTTACATGCACATGTGTCCTGGAATTGCTGGAGCTGAAGGCTTTCTTTCTCCCGCTTCTGGTAAATTTGAAGACAGAGATAATTAACTGGGTAGATTACATCAAATTGGAATGATGAAAGGGAAGAATATCCCAATGGTGTTCAGCAGAACAACATGGAGAGCTGAGAAACCTCAGCATCTTCCACTCTGAAGTCTGTGAGATGATTCATTACTGAAGCACAAAAGTGCTAAAATAAGCCAAAGTATAGTGAGAAGAAATGACAGAAGAGACCAGTAATGCTCCCAGAGGCAACCTGAGAATTACCCAGGGGTTCCCATTTTTGCTCAGAACAGCAGTTTGCAGCTAGAGATGTTCAAGCAGGTAAAGATGTTCAAACAGATTCTGAACCAAAGGCTGTTAAGCATCTTGTCCCTTAACCTGGTAATGTGTACAAGCTTTTCCTACAGGCAGTAAGAAAAGCAAGGTATTTCTGAAAGCTTCCACAGGGACAGCCTAAGATTTTAACCTGTTTGCACTGACTCTGGAAAGCAAATCGGATCTTGTCTGTGCCAATGACATGCAGTATGCCAAGGGACTGGAAAAAAGGAGAAGTTTGGGTCAACACACCACAGATTTCCCGTTGAAACTTCTCCTTCCTCCTAGCACCTTGGCTTAAAGCCAATCTACATTATGAACTTCTATACAGGTGCTCAACCATTTGCAAAACCAATATAATGTCTGAGTTTTCATTCACTCTCAAAAACCTGAACTGTCTTTTGAGAGAATGTGTTTCAGAGATGACTTCTAGAATAATCACAGTAGTAAGTGCCAGGAGACGGGGGACCTAAGATCTTAGCTCTTCACAGCTTCAGGGAATCTGAGCCGAAAGATATTATAACTCAGCATAACATCTTGCAGGAAATACTTTTGGGAAAATTTTGCTCTATTAGTCTTGCTTTAGCAGAGCCATGGCACAAGAAAAATGCACAAGCCTGTGCAGTTGTAAAAAGAGAATGAAAAAGGAGTCTGGATGGAGATGTGGTCCAAACATGAATTAAGAATGATAAAGAAAATCTTTAGATTATATCTTTTAGCCATTCTTACTGAATTTAGCTGAGAGATAGGTACCTAATTATTTAGCAGGAACAGGTATGTTGCTCTACATGTCTGATAGCAATATTTCAGATTCATAGAGGAAACCCTGGGTATCTCAAGCAGAAAAAAACACGATTTCTTTGTCCATTGATATTCAAATTATACCTATATGGCATGTTAGGGGATTGAGTTTCTGTTGGTTAAACAACTGTGTAAAAGTATAATATATTTCTTATGATTTACCAAATAACGTCAGCAAATACCTATTTACAGTTCATGTTATACATCTTTCTTGGAGGAATTCAGAGGTTCCTCAGAAAAGCGTTTTATTTTCTTCTGTTCTGATGGTGAGAATTAATTGTAATAGATAGACTTCTGTTGCCTTCTTTAAGAGAGTGAGTAAGTCTATAATTTATTTATTTTTTTTTTCAGGATGTAGGTATTTAAAATAATTTTAGCCTTAAATTACACCTTATATATACAGTGTTTGAATACGCTTCCACATTGCTGTTTGCATACATGCAGTTGTATTTTATTTCCTCTTTTTATTTCTTATCTTAATCCTAGACAATGAAAATATTTGGATGGCCATCTCTACTCTGGAAGGGAAACAAACAGTGTAAACATGGAAGCAAACAAGAATATTTGAGGAACTAATGGGTAAGGATTAAAACTGAAGAGAGAAATGAGAAAGAGAATTTAAGAACAATCTTAAAGGAGACAGGTAAAAATGAGAAAGAAAATAGAAAGTGATCTGTAAAAGAGAAATGGACTGGCATGTGGGGTAAGAAAAAGCAAATGATAGGGAAAGGACAACAAAACAGAAATGACTGAAGTGGGATTTGAAAGGGAGACTTCAAATATCTCAAGGTCTCAGCATGTGGGCTTTTTTTTTTTTTTTTTAAACTTCTTCACAAGGAAAGGGAGGAATTTTGTTTGCAATGGTGTCACAGAAGAAAAAGTATAAATCTGCCAAATCCAATAAGCTGTCTTGTAATGTGTGCTTATTAGAATAAAGTAAATATGGGAATGAATCCAGCTTGACTTCATCTGTATGCATTTGCAGTAACAGCGACAATGGCAGAAAAAACAGCCAAGATTTTTAGAGGAAGAAGTAAGAAGAGATGTGATAAATGAAGAATTGCAGATTTATTTTTTTTTTATGGAAAGGAAAAAAGACTCCAAAAGAGAGGGAAAAAATAAAAGAAGATATAATGCTAGTACAAAATGAAACATAAATATGACACCAGAGGGAGGGGAGACAGGGGATGGAAGAGGATAAAAAGTCTAGTCTAATCACCTACCAGTCCATTTTTTAATTTATAAATTCACTCATCCATCTTAATCTCATCACAATACAACATTTGAGTGCCTAAAAGCCAGAAAGGATTTAACTTCACCCCACTTCCTCAATAGGTAACAGAGAGACGATGCTATCAAGTCATTATTCCATAGTAGCTTGCCTCTGCTTTTTCTGTGATAGCAAAAAACCTGATCTACAATCAAGCATTAAGTGCATGAATCCCAGTTCAGCAATATTTGCTTTTGGAAGGGCGCACCATTGCCCTGGGTTATTTACCTGCACTGTGAAAAGAGACCAGACAAAGTAGATGGCGTGGATCTGTGTGACTTCTTGCTTCTCTCCCTTCTTAAAAGCCCACACAAATCATGTTGTGGCCACCATACATACTACTACTCTTTTTTTCTGTTGATAAGATGTTGCCTCTGTCCTTTGAGATACAGATAGGCTGTGCAGAGAAGGGATATGGCCTCTTAGGGTGGAGGTGAGCAAAGTTTTAGGAATGAGATAGAACTCTTTGGACACTGAATGCTTACGAGTATCAGGAACTCTCGTTTTAAGTGTCCATGCTCTTTTCCGTATCTTCCCCAGTAACTGATAGTCATTATGATTACTCTGGCCAAAGTAAAGTCCTTTTGAGTCATTGAGTTGGTATTGAGAAAGAGAAATGGTAGTTTGAAAATATACCTAAAAATTTGTATTAACATGCAGTCAACTTATTTTTTTTAATACTCATGGATAGTCAAAACCAGTTGCACATTCATTCAGAAATGAAACTTTTTTTTCTTTTTTTAATAACTCTTAAGACCCAAGTTTCTATGAAGGGTTGCCTGACAGATTCATGGACAACATTATTTATACACCTAACTAAGCTCCAATGACCTCCCATTCAGATGTCCTCAAACAAGAAACAAACAGGATAAGAAAGATTGAGGGGAAGAGGGATTAGCTTTGTGAAGTATTTTCTAACATTGAAGAAACTGTCCTTGTGATATTAATGAAATGAAGGCTGAGCATTACGATAGGGAAGACAATAAATAAATAGAGATAAAAGTAATCCTAGGTTATAATCCTATTATAAACTCTTCCAGAAGGTAGAACTTTTCTCCAGACCTTGCAGGAAGGTGGGAAGTCATACTTAAAGAAAAGATAGATACAGTGTGGCATTGACACTTATTTTACTTTTGAGATTAACTAAAATTAATCAGAAAAAATTAACACCATGGTGCTGTCAAATGCAAAGAATGTCAAAGGCTTCATGATCACTGTTAGAAAACTGGCAACAGAGAAAATTAGAGCTTCAGTGGCATTTATAAGAACATCTGTTCTGGGATCCCTGGAGCTGGCAGTGCCGCCTTGTGTATCTCTGAAGAGAGGTAATTAGCACCGTGGAGGACATCAAAATATCAGAAAGGAAAAAGAAAACTCTATGGTTAGTAGAGGAGAGACATTAATACTAGAGATATCAGAGTTCATATCCACCACCCAGTTGCCAATTTAGTCAGGCACACCATGGGATTAATCCAGACAAAAGGAAAGACATGACAAAGCAAATAAGGAGTTGAAACTACTGACCAGTTGATCTCATCTTTGTGTCTGGCAAGGTCATAGAGCAGATCCTCCTGGAAACTATGGTAAGGCACATGGAAAATAAAGAGGTGATTGGTGACAGCCAGTGTGGCTTCACCAAGGGCAAATCATGCCTGACAATATTGGTGGCCTTCTGTGGGGTTATAGCGTTTGTGGCTAAGGACAGAGAAACTTGTATCATCTACCTGGACTTGTGCAAAATATTTGACACTGTCCTGCATGAAATCTTTGTCTCTAAACTGGAGAGACATGGACTTGACAGATGGACCACTCAGCTGGATGGTTGCACTTAAAGAGTGGAAGTCAATGACTTGTTATCCAAGTGGAGACCAGCGATGGCTGACATTCCTTAGGAGCTGGTATCAGGACTTTGTCAGTGACATGGACTGTAGAATTGAGTGTATCCTCAGCAAGACTGCTGATGACACCAAGCCGTATAATGCAGTCGGCATATTGGAGGGAAGGGGTGCCATCCAGAGGGCCCTTGGCCTACTTGAGAGAAGGGGCTGTGCAAACTTGATGAAGTTCAACAAGACCAAGTGCAAGGACCTGTACATAGGTTGGGACAATCCCAAGCATAAATATAAGTTGGGCAGTAAGTGGATTGAGAGCAGCCCTGTGGAGAAGGATTTTGGGGTGTTGGTTGATGGAGAGGCTCAACATGACCTGGCAGTGTGTATTTACAGCCCAGAAAACCAACTGTATCCTGGGATACATCAAAAGAAGCATGATCGTCAGGTCAAGGGAGGTGATTCTACAAATCTATTCCTCTTTTGTGAGATCTCACCTGCAGTAATTCAGCAGTGGGATGTAAGGACATGGACCTGTTGGAGTGGGTCAAGAGGAGGGCCATGAAGATGATAAAGGGTCTGGAGCACCTCTCATATGAAGAAAGGCTGAGAGAGTTAAGGTTGTTCAACCTTCAGAAGAGAAGGCACTGGGGAGACCTTATTATGGCCTTTTGGTTTTTAAAGGGGGCCTACAAGAAAGCTGGAGAGCAACTTTTTAGAAGGACATGTGATAGGACAACAGGTAATGGTTTTAAAATGAAAGAGGGTTGATTTAGATTAAGGAAGAAGTTCCTCACTGTGAGAGTGGTGAGACACTGGAACAGGCTGCCCAGAGAGGTTGTGGATACCCCCTCCCTGGAAGTGTTCAAGGCCATGCTGGAGGGGGCTTTGAGCAACCTGTTTCACGTAGTCAGTATGAATAAGTGCACTAATCACCTTTACTGTCATCCATATAATGATTTTGGTGCTAGGCTACCGGCTTTATATGAACTGCAGCAAGTATGTTCCCATTCATGTTGTCTACATTTTGTGTAACTTGAGAAGTTCCAGGGGAAATGTGCTGGTAAACTAAGTCTTATTTTCAAACACCATATAAACACTTCTTAAACAATTAAATCTCAACAAAATTCTTTTGATTATTTTTGCGTGTGTGCAAAAATAGGAATTGCCAAAATCTTAATCAGATCTATTTATCTGCTTACTGGGATAAACTAGATATAGAAACAAGCCTGCTATAATCTGGTGCATGGTATTTTGTTGTAAAATAGTAATCAGAAAGCTTTTTTAAAATGTACTAGAACAAGAAGGCTTGATCTGCAGAGAATACAGATAATGAATTAGGAGAGGAAAGGTTGAAATCCAAAGAGCAGGTCAAGATCAGAAAATAAATGGGAAACTGTATCTGCTGTCGAAGAAGACATGAAAATAAATTGAATAAAAAAATTGAATAAAATAAAGCTTGGGGGAAGGATGGGAAGGCAAAGGACAAAACTAATAATTTATTTACCAGTTCAGTAATTTAAAATTCTAATTTATGTACCCATCTATCTCACTCTATGCTGTGTGTAACAAAGCTTTCATTAATACAATATAGAGACATCAAGTGCTTGAGCTTTGTCCTCCTCTCCCCTGGAAACACCGAAGGATATTTTATTAATCATTGCTCCTGCTTCAGATCTCCCCCTCCAGAAGACGGGGAGGCAGTGAAAAACCTGCTCAGGGGTCGTTGTTTTCATACTTGGCTCTGATTCCTTTCCTTCAGAGTGCTACCAGAAGTGGATTTAGAAATACCTAAAGAGAAATGAGCTCATCGGGGAAATGAATTTTACCAGAGCTTCCTGAAGAGGTTAAATAAAAACAAACAACATTACTAACCTCTCCCTCCACTGAAAAAAGTCCCAACCAAATACCAAAGAATCCCTCATTTATTTCAGGAGGCTTTCTTTTCGTGATGTTACCAGCTGGAAAAAGGACCAAAAGAGCTATCACTGTGTGACTCTTCTAATCTTGGTCCACATTGTCAGGGTATGCAGCTATAGAGCAGAGTGGTGCTGCAGCATGAGCACAGCAGTTCCCATCTGCTTCCCTTCAGAACTACACAGTCATGGCTTTTGAGGGACTTCTGGGTCTCTCTTGATGCAGTATGCACAACACTGGACATTACAGTAGTCTTAGTTTTACAGCACATTGTACTGCACCTCTGAATGTTTATGAGTTTAACCATTCTCCTCTCCTTCTATGCAGTTTGATCCCCCTGTTTACACATGTTAATAATTATATCACTTCATATTACACAGTGCATTTATTTATGCCTCATATTAACATACCTTTGATTGTAAAAAACATTTAAAGGTATTGGTTAAAAGCGTTATATTCACCATTTATCTAATATTGTGAAATAGTGATTTCAAAGCATTTTACAGAGGTATTATTCCAATGTTTCAAACACTGAAGCCAACACCCTCCAAGACTAAGTGAATCACCTTGCTCATTATTTTTATAGATGGGACTGAAACTCTCATCATAGTGATCTAGAATTATCTAAATTCCTACAGAAAGGATATACAGCATTAAAATACTTGAGCTGAGCTGTGAACTTCAGAGTAAAATCATCTAACATATTATTTTATAAAACCTGACAATTTTTTGAATATTTTTCATCAAACTCATGTAAAACTTCATAGTAACATAAAATATTAAAACAGAACAGCCTTAGAAACAACTCATAACTATTCAAAGCAAGAGCAAATAATGTAAAAAGACAAATGTGTGATCAGAATGGTTGACTCAACAAGAAGGAGATTTTTTACAGTGGACAGGTAGATCTACATATCTACATCTGTTTACATCATAATCACTATCTTAATCAATCACTTTCAGGAAAACCTCATGAATAAGCATAAAATATGTTTTGAACAAAAGAATCCATTTTGAAGAGTTTTTTAGTCACTAAATTGCTATTTACATATTGGAATACTAACATCAATAAACCTAATTCAGAATGTAATTTGATTACATTAGTTGACTATGCTTCCAAATCTTAATTTTCCAGCAGGTTATCTTTTAACTAGTTTTTCATGTTTGAAGAACATATTCTGTTTGTATGTCACACCAGGTATGGTTTGTGCAACCTGTTTAATCCAATTTTAAGCTTCTCAGGTGAAAGATCCTTTAGCAGAGAATGGATATTTGTGAGCTCTGTAAATTTTGTCTCTGTTTTAGCCCCACTTTTTTCAATTCAAACATATCATAAAACTGTCAGTCTTGAACTGAGATCTGAAATCACAAAGCATCCTGTACTTCATTTATTATTTAAGTGCATTGTTTCCTTTCAGTGCATTCTTATTCTAACTCTTCATTAAATAGGATTGATGGAGCAAGAGTAGTGTAGAAAAAAAAGGCAAAAATGCATGTTGTTTCAGATGTTCTGAAATGTTAAGGAGGTCTAATCACTGAAATCTTTGAAAGATGAAATTTACTAAGAAAAAAGTTGGCGAAACAAGACATGACTAGAAGTCTTGATTCCAGATCTGCTCCTGGAGAGTGTTTCTCTCAAGCTATAGCATGGGGCTTAGAGTAGTATTTTCCAGACAGCACTTAAAATGCTGGCAAAGGATCCTAAAGGCCAATTTCAGTTTTGAATTTACTATGATCAGGATAATAGAGTGCATGGAAGGATACGCACCAGCCACAACTAAGGATACTGCAACTTTCACAATATCTTTACTTTGAGAAGTCGACAGTATCAAGAGAATTTGAGCTACAAAACTGGAAAGATATAGGATCAAGAAAGAAATAATGGATTTAATGGCAGTTAGGTGAACGTCTATCAAAGGATCCCTGAAAGTATTTACATAACATTGCATGTTCTTTCTATGTTTCCATAGAGAAGTAATTAACAGAGCTGAGGTTATCACAGATAGTACTAGAGGAAAAAAGCAACCTACAAAGTAAAGAAGAAGCAGGTAGAGATGTGAACTATCCCAGTCCGTGATATGTCCTGTGCTATTTTCTCTACAGTTCCCTGTTGAGCTGCAGAGGTAATTGCCAGGTGTAATCCATAGTAAAGGAAGAGAAGTCACAGAAGAGATCACCAGCGATCCTAGAAGAAGCCATGGGATTATCCCAGCTATTCGGAGCTTGATTTGCAGCAACAGCCGTTGGGTGACATTGATTATTTTTATGCAGTACAGTACATACAGCCAGGTACTGAACCACAAACTGGAGTGGTTTACAAACATCCATACAGCGCCAAAAGCTTTGTACACAGAAGCCAACTTAAACACATCTGCGAAGTAGAGACTATGAATGTGCATCAGTACAGTCACCTGCAAGATAAATCTCGATGTGCTCAGAAAGATCAGGATCATATCAGCAGAAGACATTTTTTTGCTTTTGATCCAGTTAATGATATTGACAGCTGTAATAAATCCATTTCCAATAAATCCAACAATAACTTCAATAGCTACAATGCTTATTGAAATTATAATAACCGGTGGCAACATTTTGCTGTTTCGGTCACCTCTGCCTAATTAGCTTGTGGAGCTGTGCAAGAAGTTGAGCAGACCTGATGGTATCTGACTAACCCCGCCTACAGCCTGCTCACCTTATATATAGGAACAAAAAGACATCTGGGAATTATAATGGAAAATTATTTTGATGTTCTTCCTGAATGTGCAAATCAGAGAAGGATTTAATAATTAATCCTAACATTTTTCATGCACAAGATTTGCCTATGCTTTTCCTTAGGGATGTGAGATAGCCACCTGTATCAACCTCACCATCTTTTGCCTAATTGTTTATATTTCTACCTAGAATGACAAAAAGCTCTGAGGCTCTCTGGTTATGGCTGTGTTTGAAAACGTGGAAGGGGATGCCTCTTGGAATCAAACACGGGTGGCAACATAAGTCAGGAGACAACAAGAGGTCCTGTATTGTAACTAATATCTTTCATACTGTTTTGAAGGTCTATCAGTTATAACTAGATCAATTAGTTACAACCATTTTAACATGGAGAAAATTATACAGCCTCCAGCCCTATTCTGGGCAGCACTCCAGACAACAAAGCCCAAGGATTATATTCGGTGTAGCCAATCACTTCTTATATGTGAGATCTTGTGTTGGTCACATATATAAGATGTAAAGATAACAGCGACCAGTTTTATGATGAGCAGTGATGACAGGCTAGTGAAGCAGAGTAGTCCATCTAGCAGAATCCTGTTAAAAGCCCCACTTTCTCCAGCTGCTTGTACTGTCCTGGCCTCCATCCCACCTGTATGCCACTGTTTCTTCATCTAGATGGTGGATCGAGACCTGTTTTGCTTTATAGTATGAAAATCTGTCATCCATCTGCATTTATAGCTTTGGCTAGATACTATAATAAGCATAGAAATCCAGAGAAGTGGGTGGGGCCCATTAATCTGCGTCCTGAATGAGTACTTATTTATAATGAAATACTTCTAGATTTACAGATGTCCACAGCTTCTCAGACCCAGGCTCATTAATCCAATCTGTGAATATAGTAAAGTGACTCAAAGTGAAAGGTAGGCCAAGCTTCTAATCTAAATGTGGTAAAAAATGCCAGCTGGATTTACAGTTTACATTGCTTCCAAGCTTCAAGTTTTTTTGAGTTGTTCAAATGAGAAACAGTTAACTTAAACTGCTATAAGTACATTTCTTTGTTAACATATTGAAATAAAAATATGGATTTAAAATCTCTATAGCTTTTGTTTCTGTCAATACATCATTAATTTTAAACTTATATTTCCATTTAGGTCCTAGTATTCTCAAAGATTAGGAGCTTTTTTTTTCTTAAAAACTGAGAATGCTTTCTCCACCACAACAATGCAAATTAAAAAAAAAATAAAATTGAGACACTTTTACAAAACAATGCATATCAGTTCCAGATTTTACAAAGCCCAAGGGAAAGAAAGAAGCAAACAAATCAAAAATAAGAATACACTGATACATTTATTTTTTCTATCATGTCCTTCATTATAAGTATTCAAAATAGTGAAAAGTCACATCTTAGTAAGGAAAAAAATAATAAAGGTAGTGTAACTCATTGCCTACTATGTATTTTAAAGTTATATTCATAAAGCTTCCTGTACGCAGAATATTCATTGCATAATTACAGTAGTCAATTACCTCAAAAGTGTACTCATTAAGTTAGTCAAGGGAACCTGACAATAACATTTTATTTTTATGCACTTACAAAAAAAGCATTGCAAATATAAAGTAGACGACTTACAACAGAAGATGAAATCTAGAAAAATGCATTACTAAAATGAATTCTCAGCTGTTCCAACAAAGTTACAAAAATCTATTCCATATTCATATGCACTACCAAAAATAAACATTTTAAAGAAAACCACTTCTAATCTTTACTTACCCATTTCATTTTCATCTCTAGAAGTCCAAAACTGAGAATGACTACTTGAGACACAAAGGAACATTCTTTCCTTGAAGACTCCCACCAGCTCCTTGAGAAAGAAGCCATCACACAACCTATGCACCCTGATTGCATGGAAATCTTCCTGACTCAGGAAAAGGAAACAGTGTTTTGTCAGTGAACTATGTCTAAAGTGCATTGCTTCCAGGAATGGCTTCTAAATAAATATTTTCTCTTGCTTTGCCTCCTAGCATCTCAAGAACTTCCTGGTGGGATGTATGGATGCTATCATCTTCAGGGGTTCTCCAGAGAATGGATCCACTCACGGATGCTGGTGACACATAGCTGCAAGCACCAAGATACAAAAGGCCTGTTTGTGGGTAGCAGCAACCAGGACTTGACCATACAATATGCTGGCTCCAGACAGTGATCAGGTTGTCCACTGGAGATCATTCTAGCTTTTCTCCTGCTATGCAGCTCCTTGAATTCTCTTGTTCCTCTTCTTGCCCTTTCCTAATCTCACAGATAGAGTTGCTGTATTAAAGCCCTTTTGAGCCAGACTTCCTTTTGAACTAGAGTTAATTGTCATGGTAAGACCAGCTTTAATTGGGAGAGGAGACACAAGAGACCCTAGAATATGTCAGAGGTCCTTGAATTTACCCTCTGGGAGAGCACTTGGCTGAATTTATGAGAGCAGCTGAGCCACAAACTAAAGAAGACACCAGCAATTTTAAAAAATAATTATAGGACAATCTTAGCATGACACAAATAGTAAATATTGGAAATAAGTGTCTGAATTTATACAACATTTTCCCTTGCAAGATAAATCTCAGTGTGCTCAGAGAAGTCAGGTTCAGTTCACAGGATAACAGCTTTCCTCTTTTGATTCATGCATTCCAATTAACAACAGTAATAAATATACTTTGCACAATCCCTACAATGATTTTAATTGCTGAAGTAGTTAGAGTCATTATTACAGCAGAGCAAGCAGTTTCTAACTCTTGCAAAACACTGCCTGTTCAGCTCATACAGAGATCCAAAAGTCACTAGTTACCTGGTATCTGGTTAATCTCTTGGCATTTTGCTGTGAGCAAGAAGCACATGAATATGATACTGGAAGATTTATTTCTGATATTGTTCAGGAAGATGTATACGTTTGAAATATCACTGATGAATCATCCAACTATAGCCACTGTCTCAAAATTTTTATAAAAAGTAGTTGTCTGTGGCTAGATTGGGGACAGGAAAAATTAGAACATGTCAATAAAACAAGCTTTTTCTTCTCATATGATTGTTGCTATTATTTTTTGAATCAAGAGCTTTGATTGTGGTATGGTGTGACATACTCAGACTACCACCAGCCTCCATTATTTTCACTCATCTATCTACATGATGAAATATGTCTTTCAGTGCTTTCATCAACACCAATCCAAATGTGGATCAAATTTCAAAATGTAAAGCTTTGTCAGATCTCCAACATTCAGAAAAACAAACAAACTAAACTCAACATGTTAGAGATGGACATCTAGCAAGTCTGTGCAGCTGAACTCCTTCCTAACCTGAGATCCAGGGTTCCCATCTCATGGAGACATGGATGTGTAAAGGCTAGTCCATAACTCAGACTGAAATGAGGATGAGGTTAGGGTGCTTATCTGAACATGAACATAGGGAAGCACTCCCAATCATGGCAATTTAAATGTAACCTGAATAGTCTATTTGTGCAACAACAGAGCCAGCTATATTCTCTGTTGTAACATGGTTTAGATGACCAGTACAGGTACCAGTAGTGTATCTGAAGGGTAGATCACATAAGTCAGAAATCATAAGCCAGGAGTGCTCTTGGTCAACCTAACTGCCGTGCTGTAATCCTGCAATCTCCCTTCTGTCTCCTATCTAAAAGCAGAAGAATACCCAGTTATAATCCTGGAATTTCATTTTGGGATTATAGCCAGAGAGAAAAATCTTGGAAGAATTTCAACTTTTTACCTCTGTCTTACAGATAGTATTGTTTTATTTTGACAAGTATTAGCCGTTGCTGACAGCCAGTGTGCTATTCTACCACAACCAAATCAGAGAACTTGCAAAACAGTCCAAGAACTTAAGAATGAATATTACTTTGATGCTGAACATTCAATTTCCTAGTGAAAGGAGACAAGGAAATGAGAATAACTTATTCTTGTTTGTTTATACTGTGTGATAGAAAAAAAAAAAGTTTTATTTTGAGTTGGAGGAAAGACACTGTTTTCCAGGCAATCATAGTAAATTTAATTCCAGTGGAGTAAGTGGCTACTAAGAGCCTCATGATAAATTCCACCCAGGATTTATAACACAGTTCTGATTGAAATCTCTGAGTACTGGCACAAGACAGTGAAGTACTTTTACTACTACTAAGATACTTACAGTGAAATAACTGAATAAAATAAAGCATGGGAGAATATTCGTGTATTAAAAGCAGGAACAGGCCTCTGCATAGGAGACCCATCAACATCTGGGTTTAAGAAAGATGCCCAGAATTAGCATTCTTGGCTCTCTTACTGGCTGTTTGCATCTGTGACACTTCCCAATGGTTTATCAAGTGTTCCTCACATCTTTGACAAGATACAGAAGACTTGTGAACCTTAATAAAATATCCTGTATTTGGTAAACAATAATTTATGCTGCTATTTAACACATTCCTGATTTTATATTGTACAAAGAGATAATGTTGTAAAATATCTCAAAAATGTGTGTGAAAGGTTGATAATCTGTTCTACCATTAATTTGCAAGTTGTCACATTGCTGTCATTATTGTACTGGAGATAATGTACTGTTACTTTCAGTACAACACTTTTTTTTTTTTTTTTTTTTTTCAGAGAGACATCGTTAAAATGGAAGACCTATGAGACATAGTAATGGAAAGAATCCTCTGAAATATTTGCAAGAAGTCAAGAAGATGAAACAATGTAACACAGATGAAAAGGAAGATGTAAATATAATTTTAAGTATGCATATACCCCCCAAAAGGTAAGAGAAGGCATTAGCAACAGACTAATGATGATTATCAGTTGCTCCTTGCTATGAACAAAAAGAGTTTAATATACAACTTCATCAACTCAAGACAGTATTTGTAAAGATGAGTTTATGATTTATACCATATAAAGTACAAGAGGAAAAGTATTCACTTCAGAAGTAGTAGCTGCATGCTACTTCTTTCATGCCCCTCTAGTTTATGTCCTCCATTGCCTAAGAGGACCACCTTCAATACACTGAAGATTGATATAATTCACTCCCAAGTCCACTTTTCCACAGTCTTACCAAAACCTTGCCCCATATCCATTTAAGAGACAAGAAGATCGCTCATCTTTGCCCTATCTAAGTTCAATTCATGAAGGAAACAGCTTCTCACCTCTATTTCTGCCTTCCTCAGTCCCAGATAAAGGGCTACTCAAAGCTTCCGTTACTGTCTCTGGGGATGAGTATTGTGCTAGCTAGATCAACAATAACTCCCTTTGTTTCTAACTCCATACCTCCTTTGTGAATTATCACTGTCTGCAGCCACAGTTACATGTTTATCTGATCTTTGTCACTATGACTGGAAGCTCCTCTGGGCTGAGTTTCACTGTGTATTGCACAGCATCAGTCAGAAAGCCCAATAAGTTAAAAGGTACAATAAACATTGCTTTTCAGGGAAAGCTTTTCAATGAAAACATACTGACCCTTGGTTTTCAGTTTCAATAGCATACATATTTTTCTTGCCCTAATTAAAATAAGTAGAGACTTTTAAGCATGACAAGAATTTAAACTTCTTAGTTTGCCATTTTCAAGGAGGTTTCCCTTGCACTCAGATGAAGATTTGCAAAAATTTAAGTGATCATACACAGCACCTAGAAGAAAAATCTGTAATTACATCAGTCAGAGAAATAGACCTTGGTAACCTGCATTGCCTGAGGGATGTGGTGACATTATATTTTGAAAAACCCAGTATTGAATCACCAGGAGGACTGCAACTTTGATGGTTTTTTCTTGTAAAGGGAGGGAATAAAGGGTGGGGGAAAACTTAATGATGTCAGGAAGTTGATAGAAAAAGCAAATTATAAAGAAGCTAAGATGTGTTCAATATTCCCTTTTAGGCTACAAGTAATAAAGGTAAATGTCCAGGTAATGGGTTACAACAAAAAAGAGTGTATGTACATATATAAGCAAGCCTCAAACTGTTTTTCAAAGATGTAGTAATCACAAAAGTGTCTAGAAATACCTGTGGCTGATGGCACTAGATTACTACATTTGGCAAGTGAAGGAAGCCATAATACCTAGAAATAAATCACTTTCATTTTGTTATTGCACTCATTTGACTCTGAGGTGGACTCAGGAACCAATAATTAGAAAATCTACTAAAATAAAATTCACTCTAATGTAAACCATATTAAATATATATCTAAGAAAAAAAGCCTATCCATAACCTGGTTTTAGCTTTGTGGGTTGTTTTTTTTTTTCTTCCTTTCTTTTTCATAATACTGGATTTTAAATGTTTTAAATACACATGCTGATATTAGAAATTTTTCCTTAGTTTCCAAACGCATCTGGAATACCAATTTTCCTCATGACATTACTTTTTAATGTTTAGGTGAAGTAGTTTCATTTAAACTGCTTTATATATAATTTTCCATTTTGAAAAATGGCCTTTGCATTCTTTTAGGAATGCTCTTGGACTCATTGTAAGCAATAATTTAAATTCAGCAAGTAGAAATCTCTGTTTCCTGTTGCAATGAATCTATCAGGTGGAAGCATTTAGTGAAAAAAAATACTTTTTGTGGTGATATCATTAAAGATAGTAACATCAGGATTCTGCATAGGCAATCTTAAATAAATATTTTTTAATTATAAAATTTTAAGTGCTTACTCTTGCCATCTCTGTATCTTTAATGTAAATGTGTCTTTTAGTGCATATAAGTACTAAGACCATAATACCTATTTCATCACCATTAGTAAACAGCCTCACAGTAATACGATGATGGATTCACTTGTGTTTGTATAACGAGTGTGCCATTTTGACAGCCAACTGCAGTTCAAATCCCTTTGTCAATACCTACACCACCTGTGATGCAAATTTAAATTAATCCTGATTTTCATTGCTTACTTACACTTTTGGAATAATTTAAGTGACACATGTCACAGCAAATCCTGCTTACTGTGGAAGTCAGCGATATTTCTGGCACTGCCTCTAGGAGAGAGAAAATGTTCTCTGTTAAGAAAGATTCACACTGGAGTCTCTCCTTGGTCCTCTTCATAGCCAGTATGAAGAAAGCAAAAGTCCATGTTCTGATAATCTCTTTTTTTATGCAAACCATTTAAGTTACAGCTTCTATACAACACTGGAGTTGGGTTCAGCTGGATTTTTTAGTTTCAGTTCCCAATTGTAAACAAAATTAATAAATAATCTCCAGTTTAATCTCTTATTCATTTTCCAGTAAGTAGATGTCACATTGGTGTGAGCATCGCTTGGGGTAGCACAGTACGATGAAATCCATTACCAACGTGCCTGGGTCCAGATATTATTTCTCAATATCCTATCAGCTTTTCAACTTTGCATTAATGAAATCTTACTTTATGTGATTACTATAGCAAGGGGTGAATGATGCATGAAATAAAAAGCTGTCAAATCCTTGAGAAAGTGCTCAGCACAATGGCATATGTCTGCTTACTGTACTCAAAGAGTTTAAATGATATTCTTCTCAAGAGAGAAGCACTGAAACATAACGGTCACTTCATACAATTGACTTGCAACATAATTCAAAATCACAAAAATCTTGTGTGCTGTTTTCCCATGTTTTAGGCTAAAATGAAAGAAACACAAGGTCAATGTATCCTGTCAGGAATTAATTTCTGCATATTTCGTGGGACAGCTGTAGTAAGGCTTCCATAAAATGGAGCAGTAACTAAATGCTTCAGTGTGGGAAAAGAGACAGTTCTGGAGGATGTGACTTGTAGATACATCTCTTACATGAAGAAGGTGAATAGGGTTGACAATTTACTGTCTTTTCCAGTAGAGAAAATAGGTGACATCAAATCAAAAAGGAGTTGAAAGTGAACAAAAGAAGGTGTTTTTCCACATTACACATAGGGAAGATGAGAGACTTCTTGTTCTAAAAGTCTGCATGGGTTCAAAGGATGAATGAACAAACCATTATGAATTAAATTAATTGTGTGTTACATAAAACCCATTTCTGGTTCACATAGTCCTTATAAAAGTTTGATGTCTGGGAGAGTATCAGAAGAAAGTAGAATTTATGTTTTCCCAGTTTGCTCAATGCTCACTAGGGTTTCTGCTGCCAAGGGAGGTCACTGGACAGATGTACCTTTGTTCACAACCGGTGTGACTGAATTAATGTTAGTGAGTTATGCTGTGTCATGATGTCTTTTCAGCATAAATTTTATGGGTTATGATAATTTTTCATGGGTTTGATTACATCCAACTATAAAATATAGCCTCTGTGTCACAGCTATAATTATTTGTGTAAGTGAAGTACCTGAATCCCAGAAAAGAATTGAATCCCATTGTACCAAAGGCTGTAAATACATGCACAGCAATGTATTTACAGCAATTTTGTCCCATGCAGCATAAGAAGAAAATTAGTTCCAATCACAATTTTATTGGATTCAGAATGGTCTCCCTAATGCAACAATTTTGCCTGTTCAGAAGTGTTCACATTACTGTTTCAACTTATAACTCTTCATATTCAGTAATAAAGCAGAAGCACAAATTCTGATTCAGTTGTATCACTTTCGCATGACTAAACAGTAAAACCCAGTGGAATTATACTTGGTTTACAGTGTAGAAAACAAGAGAATAAAGCTCATTTCAGAAATGGCAATTAGTTGTTCACTCCCACTTAGAAATAACCGCTGTAAGTGGTTTTTTTGCAGAACACCTCATTCTTGTTTTAGATCCTGACTATTATTTCCAACAATATTCAACTATTTTGCACTTGACTAAGCAGATCTGACTAAATCCAAGAAGGTGAAGTTTGGCTTTCCCTGGGAAAAGCAGAACACTTAAAAATCTCTCTGGGATCTTTCGTACAGATCTGCTTTTACCTGACTTCAGCTTTTCAAACTTATTATTATTTAGGATGAGAAGAAAGGAGAACATCCCCAAAACGTTGATAGTTTTAAAAGTATTCAAATTCTGCATATCAGAAACTATAACTAGCTTTAATGAATGGACGGGTCTGATTGTCAAGATCTCAGTCCACATAGGTTAGATACAAATGATTTATTAATTTAAAGTGGAATAAGGGCACATTTCAGTGATACAGCTGAGACTGTGCAATGTCTCTTCATGGCAGAGAACAGGCCATCCTGCTCCTACCAGCTGCTGCTGGTTTGCTTGTGCGAGATCTGGTGCCCAGCAATCTTCATCATGGTTTAGGTTTTTTTCACTGAACTGACAGAATATTAACACACCAAACCAAGCATGGGTATTCTGCAAACTTAGAAAATTAAATCAGCTCAGTGAAAGCATGAAGATGGGTGCCAGAGGCAGCTCTTGTGTGGCACAGGTTGGACAAGAGTCTAGGAGGAGAGAGGACAAAATGGGGCTGCTCTTTGTAATCACAGCAAATTATTAGAAGGACACAACTGTACCTCACAAATATACAAAAACATGATTCTGGTATGTTGCAACACAATCTTCATAGTATTTCATAAGCAATTCCATGCACTACTTAACTATTTTGTCTTAGGATTTTATGGGATCCTGAGAAGAAAGATGCTCCATGATGTTGATCCATCCAGTCTGCTCTGGATGAAGGTTCTCAGGGTTGTTTTGCCATAGGGACAGAGATCTATCCATGTGTATGAAGCAGCTTAGACAAATATATTCACATTCTGGATGCATTAAAAATAACTTCCTCTGTAAAGAAGCTTTAAAAAACTTTTTAAAATCTAACCCTCCACAGTCTTTTTTCCCAGATTCATCTTCCATCTATTCTACAATAAAAATTGGTCAAATATGGGGTGTAAATTTAAAAGCTTATTTATACAGATTTTAAAACACTGTTATTTCACAAATTCAGTAGTTTAATATTGGCTTCTGTTAACAAAATATATACCAGAAGTTAGAGAAATGCTGTTTCTCCCCTTTTTTCTGTCACTCTTATACAGGTATGGAGTGATTTAAGGGGTAACTTTTCTAGTGTATTATACCGGGATTTGAATCAACTCAAAATTTATGGACTGAGAGCTTCTAGACTTGTGTTGTGAGAGACTAACAACATTTCTGATATGCTATAGATGTCACAAGTCCAGAGGTTTTTCTGAAATTCAGACAGCCAGTACATTATATTCCACCACCTCCCCCCCACCTTTTCTCCAGCTTGGTCATGAATATGATTCTAACACAGATCCTTCATGCAGGAAGAGCTTGTGTCTGACTATTGTAGTTGGCATCTCTGATCGAATCACAGCAGCTACACTCTCCTCTTCAACTCCCACTCCCCTCTCTGGCTGAGCCAGAGAGTCAATATGATGACTAAGCGCAGTAAAATTCAGTTTCTCATTCTGCTGTGCTTCACCAGACTGCCTTGTTATTTTTAAGTCTCTCCTCCATACGGTGGCATGCTCTTGTCCCCATATTTCAGTGGAGTATCCATCCACTTATCTGATACCACGTTGCCCCCTAGTGACAAGTACTTCACTTTTCCTATGCTTCACTCCATCCCACTCATGCAGCGCTCCCTACTTTTCCTGCTGCATTTCCAGTCACTTGGTCCCAGTTTTTTGTTTTGGTTTGGTTTGATTTTAGAACACACCCTTTTCTACACTGAAAAAAATTCTTAATCCTGCCCCTCTGGAATGTTAGTTGAGTCAGGTTCATTTAGGCTCCAGTCTGCAAGAAGACCTCAAGTTTCTCTGCTGCTTTCAGCCACAGCTATTTATATATGATGGGCTGAGTTAACCTAGGCAGGATTTCTGCTACAGGGCTTAGTTATTGCAGAATTCAGCAGTGACTTTTCCTTCATTAGCATGATGCCAGGTAGCCAATGATACCTGCTATATCACAGAATCACAGAATTATTGAGGCTGGAATAGAACTTCAAGATCATCAAGTCCAGTCTATGACCCAACACCATGATCAGCTAGACCATGTCACTGAATGCCATATCCAATCTTTCCTTAAACACCTCCAGGGATGGTGACTCCACCACCTCCCTCTCGGCAGTCCATTCCAGTGTCTAATCGCCCTTTCCGTGAGGAAGTGCTGCCTAATATCCAACCTAAACCTCCCCCAGCACAGCTCCAGGCCACACCCTCTCATCCTGTCACTAGTTGCCTGGGAAAAGAGCCCAACCCCCATCTGACTACAACTTCCTTTCAGGTAGTTGTAGAGAGTGATAAGGTCACCCTTAAGCCTCCTCTTTTCCAGGCTGAACAACCCCAGCTCCCTCAGCCTCTCCTCACAAGACTTTCCCTCCAGCCCCTTCACCAGTCTCATCGCTCTCCTCTGGACCTTCTCCAGCACCTCAATGTCCTTCTGGAAGTGAGAGGCCCAGAACTGCACACAGTACTCTAGGTGAGGCCTCACCAGTGCCGAGTACAGGGGGAGAATTCCATCCCTAGTCCTGCTGGTCACACTATTCCTGATACAAGCCAAGATGCCATTGGCCTTCTGTGCCACCTGGGCACACTGCTGGCTCATGTTCAGCCTGTTGTCAACCAGTACTCCCAGGTCCTTCTCTGCCAGGCTGCTCTCCAGCCACTCATCCCCAAGTCTGTAGCACTGCATGGGGTTATTGTGGCCAAAGTGCAGGACCTTGTCCTTGGCCTTATTGAACCTCATACCATTGGCTTCAGCCCATTGACCCAGCCTGTCCAGGTCCCTCTGCAGTGTCTCCCTACCCTTCAGCAGATTGACACTACCTCCCGAGCTTGGTGTCATCTGCGAATTTACTAATGGTAGACTCAATCCCCTCATCCAGGTCATCAATAAAGATATAGAAAACCCATTGGAAAATGGAAGGCACAGCAAAGATTTGGGGGAGACATTCTAATCTAATCCCATTCTCTAAACGGCTCCCTCTGCCTTGTTTTCCTAATATTGCTGCTGCAGAAGTTATTGGCAAGAAATTCTTCTACACACTGTGAGAAGGGTTTGGAAATGTGAATCAAGCCACTCTCCTGAGGGTCTGGGGAAAGAGAATCTCACCCTAAGAGCTTGGTGGGTGTCTCATGTTGCAAACATTGAATAATTCTTAAGTCTCTTGAGCAGAAGAATGGGAAGGGGGTGGATGAGCAATTTTATTTAGGTAAGCTAAAGGGTTTTTAGTCCTGGATGTACTGACAGAACTAAGCCTACATAGGAAGAGACAGTTGCAAAGTCCTCACCTCTTCCCTTGTGACTAAAGAAGGGCCATGTCCCATGTGTTCCTCATGCTCCACAGTGTGTCTGAATTTCAGTGCCACTCTCTCACTCAGTCTCTGGAGGGAGGATGGAAGGCCCCAGCATGCTACCATGCAGCTTAAAATTATTTCTGTGTTTTAAAATGTATATATAAACTAGCAGATATTAGAGACAGAGAGAAGAGTGTCACCTCTGGCTCCTGACAAACTTACTGGGGTAAGTTAGACTCCGACTTTGGCTTTAACTGAGTTCATCCAGTCCCTTTCCTTTTAATGTTGACATAACAAACTTTTATAAAAACAGCAAAGAGATCTCCTGTGTTCGTGAGAAATACTGTGGCAGGAGCGGAGCACTATTCCTTCCACATAAAGAAATGATTCTGATTTTTACACGAAGGTGTACATTTGAACTGCTTCTTTCACTCAGGGCTATAATTCAGCAAAATTATGCGCATTAAGATAATTAACTTTGCTTTAGTTTTGCTTAATTTAGTTTCCAAAGGCAATAGTGAGACCTCCAGAAGTCATATCACGAGTACATGCAGTTTGTCTGGACTACACAATCCCTCCAAAAAATGGCTATATGACCTTTAAGCAGGTCCAGATCTGACAAAGTTGTTCTGAAAACTTTGATGAAAGAGAAGGTCATTGCCTAAAAATGTTTTTATTATCATAACTGATTATTAAGTACCCTCAAACCTGAGGCAATACCATAAAAGCCATTATGCTGTCTTTGATTAATACCAACACCGCAAATATAGCAACATTAGATATTTATTCCAAACTGTGCCATTCAGTTAATGAGAGCATTGTTTTCCTTCTGTTCTGTAATCACCTTTTAGACCCATTATGACATGAAAGTGCTTCATAAATTGTGAGGTTAGTGGTGGGCAATACCAGAAATCAGTATATACATTAACATACCAATCTCTTACTAGTGAGGAATCAGAACAGTTGACAACAGATGAATTTCCAAATACTGAAAATGATGGTGAGGCATGTACCCCCAGATTTTCAGGAATAGACTCTAGAGCTTTCATATGACCCTACAAGCAATCATTTCAGTGATCTGTACCAAGATAGTCTCCAACTAACAGCTACTGGGCTTTGAGGGTTGGCTGTGGGGTTTGTTGTTTTCTTCCAAAATTTAGTTCTTAGTGTCTGATTGGTTTCTTATTAGTATATTCTAAGGGAAAATGACAGATGTATAGTTCAGCCAAGACTTTTTAGGACTGTGAAAGAGTTGCTTAAATATACTAAGAATCTGAAGTCACTAACTGATAAAAATGGGCACTATCCTTTCCCATCACCAGAGGACGAGGAACAGCTGCCCTGCACACATGACCTTGAAAGCCACATAAGTGCATTTGTTAAGCAGATTTTGCCTACAGTATAAGATGACTTTATACACAGCCTCTCTGCTTGTTACTTTTCTTCATTACAGTACTAATGTAATCTAGGCAGCCTTCTGGTTTCAGAAATATAATATATGACTGCATTGTTTCTAAGATAAAAGGTACTAATAGCAGCCCTGATAAAGATATGCACCTGAAAACAAAGTAAGCTGTTGCCAATTTCTAAATCTCCCTGCTAGTTTGCTGCATGCCATCATTCTCTATGCCATGACATTTACTGCTGCTCCTGAAAGAGATGCTGAATGGGATTGCCAAAGATGCTATCAGAATGCAGCACCATTAGTGACTCCACATGGATATGACCAGACAAATAATTCAATATTTTGCAGTCACCAGACCATAGATCTTGGAAGAAACTGGATGGTGGCAACAATGAAGAAAAAAAAAAAATAAATCCTAGCTCTCTGTATGGAAGAGAGACAAACATTTTCACAAACACAGGGATAAATATGGAAGTTTTGCAGAACTGAGGCTTAGGTAGATTTGTTTTCCCAAAAACATTCATCCATCCTTACTCAGCAGCCCCAGCTGTCCCTACTGGGAAAGTCTGCATCTCTTTTTCTACTTGTCCCTGGCTGCACTGAACTGGCATTTCCAAAAGTAATTAACTCATGAAGTGTAGTTGAACACCCAGAAACACTAAGAATTGCTAATTCTGTGCCAGCTACACTGATTCACCAAGCTGAAAGTGCCAATTCAGCTCAGCAAGAGTTGTGGGGTGACAAGGAACACCGAGACTTCACCAACAGGGACAGGCTACTTGGCAGCTGGATGGGGAAGAGGTGGCTGGTTGCTTATGAAATGTAGATCCAAAGCACTGTCTCAAGCTACACATTAGAGAAGAACAATAGAAATGAAAACAGACTTTGGATGTGTGTGTGTGTGCACTTGTGTGTGTGTATGTGTATGTGTATGTGCAAGGACAGTGAAAGCTATAGACACAGGTGATCATGCAACGTAACACTAAGCAGCTGAATAATTAATGCTTTTATTCACTGCAAATTATTTGTTGTAGCGATATTCTAATATTTCTTGAGATAAGTTGATTTTCTATCAGCTGCCTTGATTGAATTTTACCTATAGTTCAGAAGCAGTGATAAATTAGATATATTCCTTTTACAAAGTAGTTTATTATGTTAAAATCAAATTGCTTTGCAACAAAGGAGTCTATAATCATGAAATTGAAATATTGTCTCCTTTCCACAGTACTTCACCATTACGAGAAGTCACCTCTACCCTTTGCAATAAGCTAAATTGTTTCAAGATGGCCCATTGCATCTAATAAACATACAAGTCCTCTCACAGTGACTTCACATCTATTCTTCTTTTGTTGCTTCTTGTATATGAAAATCAAAATAATCCATAGTTGAAGTGCTATTGATGTCTACTCTTTGCCTAACATTATGCACCACACTCAGATATATTATGTTTCATCTTGAAGGATCTCAAAGTGTGGTACTGTCATTGAAATTGCTTATTCTCCACTGAAACATAGCTATCATCAAGAGAAGAAAACAACAATTGTTAATTCATTTTGCTCATACCTCTGTGTGAGCTACAGGGAGCTTCTCTGATTTTGACATTTTATCAGTGCTGTCTATGCATTATTATTTTATTAACATTGAACTGGGTAAGCACTAATGCCTTACATAAAATTCTGATATCCTTTTATTCATTAAGAGTGAGTCATTTTACATTTCCTATTACCAGCATCTTTCCAGCTATGTGAAATTATTATATGTGAAATTATTAGCTAATGTGGCTAACAGTTGTGAAGTCTGGCTTCACAGTGCATCTCAGATGATGAAAAGACAGTAGAATAGTAGCAGGTATCTCTGACATTGGCCATTAACATTTATACAGTTTTGTCTCAGATTTCCTTGTCTTAGATCCAGTTCCTCAAGACGTGTACATTAATTTTGTCCAGTGAGTTGATACACACACCAGTTAAGATAAGTATCTCTTCTTTTCTACTTGAGGGGCTTCTGGGAGCAGACCTGCAGTGAAGGCAAGCTGGGAGAGCAATCCTAACTGTATAATAATGGATATCACAATACACAGCCAATTTTTTTTTCATCTGTGTGGTGGGATTTACACATCTGTAAAGTGAGCATAAAACAGTGCAAAATCATTTTGTCGAGGTGAAACAACTAAATAAAGTGGAAGAATACAGTCTTCTCATTATCCCAGCTAATTGTAGTTAATACATATAAGGCAGTTTTGCTTTCACCTACATCCACTGAATACCATTAATCTCAAGGGGAAATGGGTAGTACTGCCTGTGAGCTTTATTGTATGGCCACAGTAGGCAAATAGTTTAAATCAAATTGCAGCTCAGAAATATGATGGTATCATCTGCTCTTATTTCTGTTGTTTAAGCATGATCTGCACAGTTATTATCACCTCACAGAGACTCCTGCTCCACATCGTGAAATTTGCATGAAAACAACAGCTGTCAAACAATAGTAATTGCAAGAAAGTACCAGGGTGAAAAGAAGCAGCTATGAATTCTCTTTCGCAAAATGAATGAATTCATCAGAATCAGCTTCTGCACGACCAAATGGGATAGAATCACATCTACAAGCATGTGGGTCCTCCAAGTACATAAAACTTAGCATTAATTAAAATGCTTATTTTCCATCTGTACTTTGCAATCCATTTCTATCCAGTCTGCTCTATGTGTGCACTCCGGCAGAAACTTTGCAATCCAGGCAATTCCGTTAAGATCCTCTTTTTCACTAACAAGATGTGACACACAAAGAACAGTCACAGCTGGGAGCAGGGGAAATCATCACGGTGGGTACAAGCAGCCATTTGCATGCCTCCAAGCCAGTTATGCGAAGAATCAGCTAAAATACCTCCAAGGACTAACAAACTCTTGGCAGTGACCGTTGGGGATGTTATGTGCATATGATCATCCATGGAGGAATCCGTTCTTGGTGCCCCCAGAAAAGCAGAGATTGTGACAGAGCGAACAAAGTATCTACAAATGGACCCTTGCAGCCATTCCCTGACATTCTGCACTTGTGCTGGTAACTTAAATGAAACAACAGATGTGGCCAGATGGGCAAGGATTTCTTTCATCACAGCTTTGGCACATATTTATTTATTTATTTATTCATAATTTATGTATGTCCATTACAATACATCAGTGAGAACAAGCATCAATGAATACTATCCAGTTCTTTGGGTTTTTAGTTTGTTTGGGTTTTTTTTTCCAATTTACATGTCTTATAATATTTACATGTTTATAATATCTATATTTTATAGTGGATAGGGATTTGCCCTGGTTTGAGTTAGAACAGAACTAATTCTCTTCAGTGATTTTACTTTTCAGCTAAGTCTCTTCTAACTAACTGCGCTTTCTGAAGTTAACAGTGTGTTTTTGCAGACAGTGTCTGCTTTTAGCAGTGATAATGCTTGATGTTTAGAGTTACTACCAAGGACTGGTGTGTGCAGAAAGGCTCTGGCTTATGCTTGCTCCTGTGAAGACAAAGTTACTGCTAAATCTTGTGTACAAAGTTGGGGGTGCAGTACGTAAGATGTTGCATCTATAGGCAGAAGCGGACAGGACAGATGACCCTAAACGGATCAGTGAAGGATTCCATACCATATAGGTCATATTCATTATAAAGCTGAGGGATCATTAGGGTCATGCTCCTTTCCTCAATGGCCAGCATCCAAGGAGGACTCTGTCCATTCTGCCTTTCATCCCAATCCATGGGTTTTTGAATCCAGTTCCAGAATCTAGCTCCTGAATCCGGTTCCCATCTGCTTCTGAGTCCAGCCTGGGACTTCCCCAGCGCCAGCTCCACAGCACACAACATACATCTAAAGACTCTTCCTGAATTCCCTATGAACAGCAACAGCTGTTTCCAAGTCTGAAATTTAATACATTGGTTTTGTTTAAAACCCAGCCCAATTTAAATCCTTTTCCTTTACAATATTCTAATCTTCCCTGTTTTGCACAGTCCTGCTTTCTCTTATGTCTTAATTTTAATTCTTCTATGAAATAAAAAATTCAACAGTTAAGCTTCCAAGTCTACCTCTGCTAATCCAGCAGCCAGCCTGTAATTTTAATGAGCTCTACGTACCTGTCTCCTAGGGCTCAAATTAATTTCTTTTTCACTTAGCACCAAGGGGAAAAAACACAATCCTCAAGCCCAGGCCAACTTGGCACAATCAATCCCAAGAAAACTCATTTTATCTTTATTGTTGTTTACTTCAGACAGCAGCCACTTGAACCAAAGCTGGGACTCTTGATGCCAAAGGCTGACACACAGCTCTAGCAAGCCCTGAGAAGCACAGGATCTATACCAGCTATGAATGATACATATGTGAGGAGTAAGGTTGTTCTGTGAGCAACGTCAAAGTGGGTTTTGATCATCTGATCAAAGAGTGCTGTAAATCAACGTAGGCTTTAACGTACTGAACACAAAGTTTTGTTCCTTCACGAATGGAAGTGACTCGCTATATATAGGGCAGGACTGTTTATAACATGCAGCATACTGTTTGAATTGTCATTTTGCACTCTGTGCTGGGATGCTTCAAAACAGTGAAAAACACTTGCAAATAAAATTTATAATATTCATTCAATTGTGAGGAAGCTGTCTGGTTTAGATGCTTAGGTAGGAATGGGAAGTCTCTGTTTCTACAACAAAAATATTAAGCTTTAGTTTTGATAGGATATAGTTTTTCATTGACCTCAGGCACCGTAATTAAGAGATCCTCATGACATGTGAGGTCTGTTTAAGCACCTAAAAATTTCTAAGAAGAGGCTATGTCATCTCTGCTGATCATCTCAGTCAAAAAAGCTATCTGGTTTCTGTGGTGGTACTCTAAGATATGTTGCAGGAATTGGACGCTAGAAATGCCTTCCTCTCTCTTTTAAAGAAAGAAGGTTATTGTGACCAGTGTAGATAGAGTAGGTAGAGCTGCCACATTTAGCCACATTTGGCCTCCTCAGAGTGCATGAGTCCGGCTGCTCATGTAGCCAGGGGAGACAGATATCAGAGAGTGAAAGGTGTGAGTCTCTGGGGATGGCTACTGTACCATGCTAGGGTGCCCCAGACCTGGCTGCCAGAGTCTCACTTAGATTCAGAGCAGGGTTTCGCATGGGACAGTTTGCCCATGCACATGCAGAGAGCCTTAAAATTGCAGAGGAACCACACATGCAAATTTCTAAAGTCAGTTTTAATCACTAACATTACATAAACCCTTAATGTGATGCACCATGCTTACATGCATTCTGCCTTTCTCATTCAACTTAAATCCAGCAACACAAAGCAAAATGAAATCAGGGTCCATGAAAGAAAACTATGTTTAGGATCCTCACTCAGGCCCTCACTTTGCTCCATAGGGTGACAGTTGTGCATGCAGTACAATGTGCTAGGGGTCTAATTCACAGTGTTATAACCAAGGTCTGTCTCAGTCCATGCATGAATTATCCAGAGCATTTCAGTTGCCTTACTATTGCTCTACCAGCATTAATGCCTGTGGGAGAAATTGTTTGGAAAAATAGAGTATAAAAAAAATCTTTGTTTTTAATGTAGCAAAAAAAATTTCTCACACGTATATGACACAAACTCCATATACAGAATAGAGACATGGGCTATCAAACAAAAAAGAACAGAAAAATGTTTTGAACACTAAGATTCAAACAAAATCAGTGAATCCCTATACTGAACATAAGCTGTTTATTGCAGTAGAGTTTACTTTGCTATTAAACTGTCATCAGGTTGTGCATGTGTGAACTAAATGAAACAGAAAAAACTAACCAAAAGCAGCTTAATATCTGTTCTTTGAATGAACTTCTGAAATATCCATGTGTTATTTTGACTTCCAAAGAGCCAGAAGAACAAAAGTAATTTTAGAAATCTCAGTAGATAACCAAATAAAAACAAAGAAGTTTGGGGCGTTCAGAAAGGACTACCAGCAAAGTGCCCCTTTAGTGAAAAGCAGTCATGCCACAGGAGAAGAATCTGCTCAGTTATGTGAATCCACCATGTACATTTGCATCTGTGGACTCTAAGCCCCACCAGCTTCCAGTGTAGTTACCTCTAAGAAAGTAAGGAATTGGAATTAGTTTTACTTTAAGGCTGCAAAAGTGAGTTCTGAATATTATGCCTATGAGTGGAATAAGAAAAATGTGTGCTGAGTCAGCACACAATGTCAGCTGACTCTAACTTTAAATGTCTGCTGATGTGCACATAACTGGAGTTTCTCAGAAGTCAAAGCCCTCTGATTTAGTTTGAAGGTTCAGACACTTTATCTAATGCAGAAATAAACCAAACCTTAATGGCCTGTTACTGACTGTGTACTTAGCCTGGATCAGTCTTGTCTAATTATTGTGGCCAAAATAAAGTGTGAATACAAGCCTTACAATATGAATCCATTCCAAGCTTCTTCTGAAGTCAGTGATTCTTTCTAACTGACTTTCACTAGTCCTAAATTAGCATGTAGGACAAATACAGTAAGAACAAAACAGAAGAAACAATCGCTTACATTTCTAGGGTTTGCAAACACTTTTGGCAAGTTGCCATTTTTCAGTGAAAACTTTTTCATTAAAATTATTCCTGACCATCCCACCTGGCATGGCAAGAGATGTTGAATCTAAGTTACAAATAGGATTTAAGGATGAAATGCAAGCTTGTCCTGTAGTTATAATTGTGGTGTGACTGTGTATAGGAAGTGTGCCTAGGTGTAAGTCCAGCTAGTTATCTCACTGACAGCACAACAAGCAATTTAAACACTAGACCAACTTGAGACATGGGGATGCACTGAACCTCTAGCCACTGTCTTCATAAAGCATGTGACTAACTGTTACAGGAGCTCTCCTAGTGGCAACTTTGGGCAGTTACAAGAAATCCCACTTGGCCGCTCATGTCTGAACCTCAACCAATTTCTTTCTTTCCAGTGTGTTGATTCATGTCCCAGGTGGAGAAACTGCCATCCCAGAGACTCCACAGGGTGTTCCTAGTCCAGAACTAACCAATCTGTACTTAGACAAGGTAGTTATAAATACTTAGTAGGAACTTCTAGATACACAGAAGTCACGTAGGATAGACTCTGTGGCAGGTACAGCCTTCCCAACAGACAAAACAGGGCAAAACAGGCCATGCCAGAGTGGTTTGGTGCTTCTCATCTGTTAAACTGCACCTCAGAGTGATTAGCTGGCATCCCAGGGTCTAGATCCTCAGCCTGTTTTGTCTGTGCTTGCCCCCTCAATCAACTAGAATGACCACAGTACACCCTCGACTAGGGTATAAATGGACCCCTGCCTAAGAACCAGTTGAGCTAGTTCTTCTAAGAGCAGTCAAACCCTCCCCTTGGATATTCCATCCAATCGAGTGAGTCTCCACGGATTGAGTGAGCCTCAACCCCGCTTTGGTGAGTGATTCTTTGGGCACTCTTGTGTGGGAGATTCCCCTTTATGAGTGAGTGTATGGCCATTGTGGTTCATCTTAAGTTTTAGGAATTAGTAGTACAGTAGTTGTATTCCCAACAGACATCTAAACTTGTATTTTGTCAGAAGGAGTGCTGGGCAACTCTGGTTGCAATAAACCCCTATTTTGATAGCTGCTGCTGTCTGTTTTGTGGGTGCCTCCATGACATTCTCTTAGGAGCTGGTTGGTGGATTTAAAATAATCAGTAGCAATGGATTAGGCATGTGACGAAATGATCACACAGGACCTCAGGTCAGTTTAATACAGGAATTAAGCAGAACAATTTTTTAAGGAGTCTTGTCCAACCCTGCTAGAGATATCACTAGAGAGACACCTGCAACAAAGACTTTCATCATCATGTAGACAGTGGCTGACAATCCTGTTCAAGAGATTTTATTCCTCATGCAAGCAATGTTTTGTGCAAACATACCAATACATCGAGGGTTCTTAGCAGCATTCCCTCTGTAAGTGCCTGTGCAACGTCTACATACAGTTACTTTTGTCTTGAGGTGCATGCCCTCAATACCTTTTCTGTACAGACACATCAGCCCGTGTTCAGTCATTTGGGAAGTTACATTTTGCTTGCTTGATAGTGTTTCTTTTACAGAAATCCATACAAAAGTTCAGGTGAAGTGCAGCAAACTCTTTCAGTCAGACTTGCCGTGAAATCAAAAGCAGAAACACAGAAGAGCTTGTGAAGAACTTTTGTTCCCTCTGTTTTCAAATACATGGTGTTTCTTTTAATGCTTTACTCACCAATTGCTTTAAGTATCTTACGACAATTTTTTTTAAAGAATTAACTCCAATATAGTTATAGAGTATTAAAATAAAGAGTATTTTAGTCTGTTGTTGTCTTAGAGTTTCAAGGATGCACACTAAGCAATATTAGTAGAGCCAATGTGGGAGAATTTGCCTGAGTAACAGCCTTTTTAAGATATTAATTAGCCTCCAGACTTACAAATAGAAGAGTAGAATAGAGAGTTACTGCTGTAACCCAGGACTAGTCTGCTTAAGTGGACAGTTCATAGTTGGTAAAAAAAATGAGTGAGAATATGGCTTTTTTCATAGAATCATAGAATCATATAATAGAATTATAGAATCATCCAGGGTGGAAAAGACCTCTAGGATTATCAAGTCCAACCTGCATCCAACATCTCCTTCACCACTACACCACGTCTCGAAGCACCACATCTACCAGTCTTTTGAACACCTCCAGGGATGATGACTCCGCCACTTCCATGGGTAACCTGTTCCAATGCCTAATCATTCTTTCAGTAAAGAACTTCTTCCCGATATCCAATCTAAACCTCCCCTGGTGCAACTTGAGGCCATTTCCTCTTGTCCTGTCAGTAGTTACTTAGGAGAAGAGACCAGCACCAGCCTCACTGCAACCTCCTTTCAGGTAGTTGTAGAGACCGATGAGGTCTCCTCTCAGCCTCCTGTTCTCCAGATTAAACAATCCCAGTTCCCTCAGCTGCTCCTCATACAACATATTCTCCAGAACCCTCAACAGCTTTGTTGCCCTTTGCACCTGCTCCAGTACCTCAACATCCTTCTTGTACTGTGGTACCCAAACTGGACACAGCACTCAAGGTGCAGTCTCACGAGTGCCGAGTACAGGGGCACAATCACCTCCCCACTCCTGCTGGTCACACCATTTCTGATATGGGCCAGGATGCCATTGGCCACCTGGGCACACTGTTGGCTCATGTTCAGCCAGCTGTTGACCAACACCCCCAGTTCCTTTTCCACCAGGCAGCTCTCCAACCACACTTCCCCAAGCCTGGAGCATAGCCAGGGGTTGTTGTGACCGAAGTGCATGACCTAACACTTGGCTTTGTTAAACCTATTAACCCTTTATATGATGTAGTTTAAGTGTTTGTCTAGACATCAGACTGAAACACACAGTTCTGAACTATGAATGAATTATTTTATCAAGAATCAAGAAGCAACACAAAGCCATACAAACATTAACCTAGCTGTTGCTAGACAGCTAGCCCTAGGACCCAATAAGAAACAGCCACGTTAACATGGTGTTGTTATGAGCCAACGAACTCTAGCCTTTGAGTCTGGCCTTAATACCCAATGCTCAGTATCCCACTGACTGCTGTCACTGATTCTGGAGCTGGGCTACACTTTGCAGTGTGTGCTTTAAAACTCCTAAATCACAAATATTGTGTGATATTTACCAAAGGCTACCTTGTGCCTTTTGGAGCAGTCTAGATGAAAGGGTGAGGTTCGGCTGCTTTGTCTCAGGAGTAACATCAAATGATATTGCAACTTAGAGGGACAGCTCATGTTGATATCAGCATTCTGGTTGACAGAAACTGGAAAACTACCATGTGAAAGTACAACTCTCCAACCAGCCATCCACACTGGACAATCCACGGAAGATGGTGCCATAGACTTTTTTCTTTACCACTTCCCTGCTGTAGTTAGAGCCACAATCAAAGAAGCACTACCATGCAAAAGGGCTGGGAAGTAATTATTATTCCTGCATGACTGACACATTTTGGACATCTGACATGCATAAAATGTAAGGTGTTTTGTGTAATTTTAATAAAAAATTATTAGGGAAGGCACTTTATTTGTCAAACAGGGAGCTCGATTTCCATGTATCAGAGAGTAACAAGGCTGTAGAAGTTTTCAGAAGTTCCTAATGGTCCCAATATATGCTTATTTTCTCTACTTATAGAAAAAAAAAACAAACCTGGTTGCTTCACCATTATCTAATTATCCTTTTATGTACTTCTGCATTGATTTGTCCGAGTTATAATCTCAAGACAGTGGGTGTTAGGACACTTTCTAAATGAGTCTTTTATTCTTTGAATTCATTGCCAGCCCCGTATCGCATCTGATAGAGGGCTGAGAAAAAAAAGCTGGCCATTGTTTTCCCCTGCTGGTAATTATGGCATTTAGTTTGTATGTCTTCTGTAAACAATATTCTGTGGATGTCTGTTGTATTAATGATATCCATTTCCCTTATAGGAAAACTTTGACATGTTTTTTATAATTCCATAAAACACACAATACTGAACAGTAAATAGGCTCCACAGGAAAAAAAAATTGTTAATGAGTCCCTGTCCAATTAGCTAAACATTAGGGAAAAACTCAATTAATATTGAATACAAAAAATAATTTGGAGCAATCTTGCAAGGATTAGAGGCTTTTATTCACTGTAGGCCTTGCACATGGTCACTATGTGGTCATTATGGACCTAATACAACTTCCGTTAAAACTCATCAAAATGTTGCTTGTGAAAAAAACTATGAAAAAAAAATTAATTAACACAGAATACAAAAGATTCATATTAAATTAAATAATTCAGCCCAATATAAAATTAAAGAAAGGAGACTGATAAAAATAAAGCTCCAAATTTTCTCCTGGTGCTTCAAAAGGCATTTGACATTGTCTTCCACAGCATCCTGTTGAACAAGCTGACGGCTCGTGATATAAACAGTGTTAAAAAATGGATGAACGGCTGAGCCCAGGGGGTTGAGGTGAATGTAGTTAAATCCAGCTGGTGGTCAATCACAACCGGGATCCCTCAGGGCTCAGTTCTGGGGCCACTCTTGTTTAATGTCTTTATCGATGACCTGATTGATAAAGCCAGGTGGGACTGGCTAGTTCCCCATACATATATATTTAGTTAGTTACTTATTTAAAGCATAAAAAGAAGCTTGCTATGGTCATGCAGACATATAAACAGCAATTTACATTACAACATACACTCAGAAACTGGTACAGACAGTTTCTTGTATTTCACAGTCTGGATCATTGCAGGTGATGGGATGTGTCAGTGGTGTACATGTTGATGTTCTGCATCTGCATCTGTTTGATTCACTATCTGTTCTATCATAAGATTGAAGTTATGGACATAGTCATATCTGTTTTCCCCCTATAGCTCCTGGGTATGAATTCATGAAAAATTCTCCACTCCACCAACTGGCTGCTCAGATTGTTCTCTGAGGACAGGATTTAGACTCAACTGAACTTTTCATGCAGTGTGCAATTTATAAAAAAGTACTGCTTTTCAAAATTATTTACAGCTATATGTTAGAAAAATAGAAATATGGTTAGCTCCTATCTGCCCTGCCTACATATTTACATGGCCTTTCTGGATTTCTCCTGGATTAATTGACCCTGTGTGTGCAAAATGTTAGGATAGATATTACAAGAGAGAGGTACATTATATCTAGTAAGAGACAAGAAATCCTATTATGATGGAGAGAGAATATATAAGGGTGACCAAAAAAACATGCATGCAAAAGTTACACACAGTGCTCTTATTTAGCATGGGAAGTTTGACCTTCCCACCTAGAAAACTATTTTATTTTCTTAGAATAAATGATTTAAGAAATCTTTAAACAGCTCTCTTGCCCTATTAATACAAATACAAAAATATGGGATACTTTTCCCCTCCAAATTGTCTAGGGCGGGGACTCTTTTAGCCATAACAGCTGTTACATAGACTAGCCACAACCATAGCACATAACATTTGGCCCTGGATCTCCTCTGAGCTCTTTTTGTAGGACTGCCCAAAGTGTTTGAAATAATCTGAGAGTACTGCTGGAATCCATATGCATGGGATTTTCATAATATAAAACCAACCTGAAAGGAGGTTGTAGTGAGGTGGGTGTTGGTCTCTTCTCCCAAGTAACTAGTGATAGGATGAGAGGAAACAGCCTCAAGTTACACCAGGGGAGATTCAGACTGGAGATTCGGATTGGATATTAGGAAAAAAAAAAAATTTTCTGAAAGAGTGGTCAAGCACTGGAACAGGCTGTTCAGGGAAGTGGTGGAGTCACCATCCTTGGAGATCTTCAAAAAACATGCAGACATGGCACTTCAGGTCATGGTTTAGTGGTCAAGGTTGTGTTGGGTTGACGGTTGGACTTGATGATCTTAGAGATCTTTCCCAACCTATGATTCTATGAAACCAGAGCCATGCGTTGTGTACTTTGAGGAGAAGGTTGGACTAGGTGACCTGAAGATAATTCCAACCTGAACTATCCTATGATCTCATGATGCTATGAAGTGTTCCAGAATGACCTTGGGATTTACAAAGGAAGACTTAATAGGATAAAGGGAGACAAATTTAATGCAGGTTTGTTTTGCAGGTTTTTTTTTTTCCAGATTGTTTTGAATGTGGTTGTTAGTGCATCTTGTTCCATGAATAATGTCTTGGAATTTTCTTTCATGGGCTGGTAGGCATCTCTGTGCCAAAGAGAGCTAACAAATAAATACTAGGTATGATCAGAGTTTGAGCTAGCATTTATACTCTTTACATTGGTATGTTCAAGAATGGAGATTACTTTTATTTAGCTAAAAAAATATGAAAAAAAGGAAAGAAAAAGAGCAGTAGTATAAATAACACTGCTCTTAGTGTGATGTTCTTGATGAAATGCACACTTCACAGCATCAAAAGAGGTAAGATAACCTAATGGTTCTTTCTGGACTGTAATAAGATGAAAATATTAATGGAAAATTTAATATACAGAATGTGCAAAGTAGCTAATCATGTTATTGCTTTGTACTCAGATGACACAAAATACATTATACTGCCAGTTCTTTGATGACCACAAATTTTAGGTACTTCAAAGAAAAACAAGTAATTGTTACCCTCATTTTTGTCCTGTTCTTATTTTCACTTATCCGCTCAATTTCTTTTTGTTTAAATTAAGGTGTTGTTTTTCTACCAATGTCTCTCAAAAGATAGCACCTTTGTCTAAAAATAAGATGAGTTGCAAAAGAAGATGCTGTTAAAAAATAAAAAGAAGACAGAAATGTTCAACTGGGTTTTTTTGCTTATTATCTGTAACAAAATAGGAAGAAAAGTTTATCTATTTGAGGCATAAAATAAAATTTGTCAATTCTGAGAAAAGAGCATAAATATTTTCAACAAAATCAGTTGACTTACAAGGAAGAGTTCTAAGAGAACTACTTGATGGAGATTTCTGAAATCAAGTTGTTTATTTGTAACGGTATATTGGCAAATTTTAGTTAGCCAACTGTTAAATTGGAAATATCTGCAGAGACTGATATTAATCAATATAATTGCCTTGTCTGAAGAGAAGTAAATCTGTTTAACTCGTACCAATAAGGTGAATAAAGTTGTCCTTAATTCACAATTCCAGCAATGGAGAATTAAAAATTTAAAAAATTTTTAATGCTTGTGAGCATTATGAAGAGCATAATTCCTGTTGTTGCATCAATCTGTTACAGAGCTGGTTGAGTAAATACATGATTTTAATATTCTACTTGAGTTTCTCTGCAGCTTTCAGATGATATCAAATGACATTTTTATTTATAAATTAAAGAAGAACCTCAACTGCAGTATAGTTTAGGAAACTACTCACCACATAGTGGATCAACATTGTTTATCCAAGTGTTACATTGATTCACTTCCACATGTCAGGTGCGACCTTGACAGAACAGACTTTCTGTAAGGTGTAACCAAGACAGTTTTAACAGGTCTTCTAAATAGTTAGGATTTAGTCCAACCAAGTGAAACATTTCGTGTCAACAAATCCATCAACAGAGAAGGCAGTGTTTACTGATTACATATGCAGGGCTTGTACATTTTTTGTAAAAGGAAAGAAGGGCAGGTGACTGTTTCAGAGTTAACTGATATACTCCCAGTTCAGTGAAACTCAATGCAATTTATATAAGTGAACAAGAACTGGAAAAAAAGCCAGATCTGGGAAGTTTTTGTCTTGTCTGGTAGAAATATATTCATAGAAGTCCTGCCTAAGATTTGCAGTGCACAATGGTAGGAAGCTTAAGCTAAAAAACGTCACTCTTGTGATTAAGCACAATTTGTTATCAAGGTGGAAAAATGGTTACTATGGGTAGACCCTGATCATATTTTCAGTCAACAACCTTACACTGAAATGATGTATTTATGTTTATTCATGGCAGTTCTTTCAGAGATATATTAAATTCTATATGAGCTTGCTAATATTACAGCTGCCTTTCTCACCTCTTGATTCTCACACTGTCTTTATGATAACATTAATTGCCTTTATAATGCCTGCTCCCAGCATCACACGCAACATTCAGACTCTTTAGCAGATCACACTGCAGTTGATTAGACTTACTCTGTACTTGACGGACTTTGAGGTGAAGAGTGTCTGAATGGAATAGAAGCACTCAGTGTTTGTTGCAGCTGATGCAATGGAATGGGGTTTGGTTTAGTTCTGTTTAACAGGAAAACCTTAACAACTTATTTTGTTGATGACTATGTCCTGTGCAGATGTCTTTGGTCATCCTAACAGTCTGATTTAGGATCAGGAAGGATCTTTTTCCTGACTAAGATGTCCAAAAACCTAAATATTTTGGTTGCAGGGCATTTTGCTTGCTAAGACCTGCTGATTTCTTTGATATTATGCATTCCTCAACCATCATGAAAACTTCAGCTCAGGAAGTGATGGGAACACGCCCAAGCAAGTCCTCTGCTTCTACAACCAGAAACCATACAATAACTTTCATTTGCTTACCAGGCTTTATCTGCAAAGTTGTTGTATTTTGTGCCACTTTTAGTGTCCCTAGACTGCACAAAAAAAAATCCTTTTCTGAAGAAGCCATAATTAGAATCATAGAATAATAGAAAATGTAAGGTTGGAGAGGATATCTGGAGGTTATTTAATCCAATCTCTGATCAGGGTCAATGTGATCATGTTGCTCAGATATTTGTCTAGACAGGCTTTGAATCTCTCGAGGATGAAGATCCTACAGGCTCTCTCAGCCACTGTTCAAATTTTTAAACATTATAATGCTGAAAAAAATGCAAAATTTGTATATAGTTTTCTACATCTTTCTTGAACCATATAAAGAGAATTGTACTCTGTACTTGAGATTAAACCTCCTTAAACTCTTGTACAATTAGTCTTGTGCAATCAGTGTTAAAAATTACTTGTATGTCTTAGAAGCATGTTTAACTTTTTCACAGTTGAATCATATTGAAACGTAATAGCCTTTCATTGATGAAGTCCTATGACCAAGGTCCTTCTCTTCCAGCTCTTTCTAATGAATGTATTTCTAGATTATAGTGGACAGGTTTGAAACTTGGCTTCTAAGTTTATTTTGCACTATTCCCCTGCACTTCATGAATTTCATCCTGTTCCTATTACTTCTGTTCTCAAGGTCACTTAATTCTTCACTATGATGAAGTAATATTTTTGTCCTCCAAACGATGCTTCCCAATTTTTGCTTCCATGCCAAGATCATAAATGAAAACATTAAACCCAACTGTTCCCAAAATTGATTTTTGAGAAATTTCAGTAGTAGCCTCCTTCTGGGCTAATACTTCCCCTTCGGCTGAACTTACTGTCAACTCCCCATTTTTGTAGTATGTGCACTAAGTACCTTCATCTTAAGTAATAGTTTTAAATGTGTTTCCATGCCAAATTGCATTGCCTCTCATTTTTTTTTCTATGCAACGTCTGTAATTTTTCCTTCAAAATGATTGAATTAGTGATTCACTACATTTGTATTTTATTAGCTTATTGTATTATAGAAAAGCTGTAACTACAAAATTACAAAAAAGTCCACAGACTCAATATACAGTTGTTTGATATATCAGATGTAAACCTACTGATTCAGTAGTGGCTTCCAGCCCAAATTCAGTGAAAACGGGAAAGAAAAGCCAACAAAAAATTTTGAAAGATGCTGAAGAAATGGTTCAGCCTTCTTATGCAAAACAAAACAGGAGAAGAGCCTTTGTGCCTCCTGAAAACTTTGTTTGCAAATCAGCAGGCATTGATATCTGAGTGCGCTTTAAAGAAAGAAAGTTAATGAAAACTTCAAGTAAGAACTGGATTTCTTTCTCAAATATTCTAGCTGGTCTTAGGTTTCACTGCTTCCTAATCATTCTGTATTCCATCTTCAGAGCATATCTACACTTCTTCCACAGCTCAGAAAAATAAATCTGCCAAAATACAGTCACAAAATATTTGAACAAAGACAAAATGCCTTCTTGCTGCATATCGTCTCTTTCAGAAAACTGATTAATGTCACTTGAACAGAATCACTGTTAGAAGAGTGAGCAAAAGGACAGGGTTTCTTTTACATTCTCAAGACCACTGCTTTGTAAGGCTGAAACACTAACATTTGGCCCAGGTTATTGTACTTGCTATTAACATTCCCTTCTGAATCTTCAAGACCACGAGGTACAAATGTAAAAGGAAAGGAAAGTCTTGCCACATCTACTCTTTCATTTCATATATTCAAGTCTAGCTAAGTTAATAGCAACAGAAAGTATATAACCTAATTAATTTTCCTTTTATTCTGATCGTGAAATTTCCATTATCATATTACAAGTTTATTTAAAAAAAAAATCTCAAATCTTGGAAAAATAGATGCTTAACTTTAAACTGTTTAAGAGTCCTAGTGAAGCCAGCAGAGCTACTTACAACAGTTTGGACTAAATGTGTGCGTGTTTCTCTGTGAGATCTGTTCTAGGAAGGAGTTAAAATGTCTTTAGTGTAGAATTCCTGTTCACTAAATCGCTTACTAAATTCA
>VZZY01004017.1:53588-90366 GCA_013400335.1 Eurystomus gularis | reverse complement strand
TAAATTCAAAAACATAGCTCATACTATTGTTACACCAAAAGACCTACATGCATAGCTAGTACCGTTTTAATTGCAAATCACATATTTTCCTCCAAAACACTCCAATTTGTGATTAAGATTGTGCTCATTTGCTATATAAGTAATCACAGTCTGAATCTATTTCTGGTTATTTAATTCACACAAATAATGAGATAACTACATAAACTCCACAGTAGGCAGAAACTGCCATGCAAATATATATAACATATAAACACCCTGCAGGAAATCTGGCCTCCAGTACAATGCAAGCACATAAAGTGCAAATCCCACTAAGTCATAAGTCTGATCCGTACCCCAAGAACAGAAGAATACCGACCAACTCACACACTGAAGTGACAATGTTACAGATTATGCCTGAGAGGCTGTGAATACAAAAATTGAAATTCGTTATTTGAATATTCAAATATTATATTCACTTTCTTACATATCTTGCTATAAAACTCTCACACCCAGAACAGTTCTGGAAAGGCAACTGAGATTGCCTTTTGAATCTGAAGAACATTCCCTCCCCATATTATCACTAAAACACACCCTCATCTCTATCTCCTATTTTCCACTCAGTCCTAATTATTCTTTTTCTTTGACCACAGCAAGGGCAGCAGGTGCTTCCCACCTCCCTTTCTTTTAAAGTAGTGTGTTTTGCTTCACTTCTCACTGAAGCAAAGAGGGTGAGAGAGAGAGAGAGAGAGGATTTCAAGGAGATAATGCATTTGACCTCTGTGTTAATATTCAAAATGCTGGTCAGGAAGGTTAGGAGCAAACATCAGCTTTCTTTCACACCTCTTAGCTCATTCCACAAATTAATAACATCATACTGGGAGCAGCCTAGGCCCTGAGTAATGAATGTTAGCCGTAGTTCCTGCTGGCTGCTTCCGAGGATGCATTTATTTTTCTCATTATCTTACACACAATCTCTCAGCTATTGTCTGCTACCCCTGCTCACTCAGGAAACCTCAGAAAGTGCTAAAGATGTCAAGAAGCAATAAGCCTCATTTATTTTTATGGCCTTCATCAGCACTTTCTTTTTTGCTTAAAGGTCTATAATAGAATCCACTGATTAGAATCAGCACCATATCAGAATATAGATATGATAGCCCTTTTCTGAAGGTGAGTGGGCTACTGAAGGACACTTTCTCCATTTGATACTTCTAGAGGATACTGAAGCTAAACAAAATTAATTGTGTTATTTCTTTTCATCTTTTCTTCCTCCTTCTTGGTCCTTTCCTGACTTTCCCAATTTGGAAATTGATTAACTAAAATCTTAAGGAAGATGATCTTAAAAAGTCCAACCAATTAAAAGAAAATTATTCAGCTGAAACAATACCACAGGGTAAGCAATTGGATTTGACAGCTATTAATAAAATGGTACAAATGAACAGAGAAACCCCCATTTGTTACGTGCTATATTTACCACAAAATTAAACCAAGAAGCAAATAATTGACTTCTGTTAGACTCTTTTCAGTTTAATTTCATCCACATAATAGTTACAGTCCAATGCATGATAAATAAGTTCTCTATTCTCTTCCTTGCACAGATCTGACCTGAAAAATGTTCTGTTTTCAAGCCCTAGGTATATAAATCCCATACAAACATTTTTAAAAGAATAGTTTCTCCTTAGTGCACATCTATTCTCTCTAGACAATCATAAAAAGTGAAGATTAGCATCCCCTGTTCTAGTTGACAATTCCAGTTTGTTGCAAACTTAACAGTAACTTTTGCATTAGAATTAGCACAAAGAGAAACCACAAAGACAATATTGCACAAAAAAGGATGTGGAGGATGCTTATAGTGCAACCGCTATTCTTTACAAAATTATTGCATTCTTACACCTATATGTATCTATTTTTATTTTTTTATATATCTCTAAAGAAAATTCACACAAAGACTTCCTCAGTGGTAGATTTCCATAACCGCACAAGGTGTTTATATTGAACAGTCAGTGTACTTTCAGTATACTCTTCTTATTCTTCTTTAACTTTCTTTGAGAGACAATACCTTCAGGCTACATTTTTTTCCAAGCTGTTCTGAGTAAATCTGTGGTGTGCAGATTTACTGGCAACATAGGGAAGTTACTGCTTTTGTGTATCATCTCATTTCTGAAGAAGCAAGGTTCAGGCTAGTAGAGGGACTAATCTTTTAAGAATGAGGTTTCTCTTCTTCAAAGAAAGGAGGTACTCTGAATGTAAAAAATTGAAAAGAAATATTTCGTGCTAGGACTGCCCATGTAGACGTGTACAAAACCTGTTCTCTCACTGAAACTGAAAATCTGGTGGGCTCTTTAAGTAGGCCACTTGCCTCTCATATATACAACATTGTACAGTGTAAGTTCACAGTCACGAAGTATCATTTTTTTCTAGATGATCACGGTAAGAGGAAAAGTTGCTGCAGAATAATAATGAAACAGCAATCATATGTGACGTGAGCAGATTTATTATACTTTCACAGAGATTGTTTCACATTAAGGCCAGGATTCAGAAATTATACACAAAAAAAGAAAATTCACATACATACATCCTAAATTCATAAAAAAAAAAGAAGCCAGAACAAAAATGTTTTACTGTACTTGGATCACCTAGTGTAAGTTTTCATTCCAGCAGAGCTATTAACCTATGAAAAGAAAGAAAAAAGCTGATTCTTGATGCCCAGGAGGTTTTTTAAAAACAGTGGGTTATAACCAGGATTTGTTGCACTAAAATTCAGCTCTAGCTGGAATGGGCTTTCATAATATAGGTAATTAGCTTTGCCCTTTCTAGATGTGAGTCAAGATATGTATGTCTAGTTATCTGTTAAAAGTTAGTAAAATGGTATGTAAAAGTTACTAAAATAGTGCTGAGCTAAAACAAACAGTAAAAAAAAAAGAAAATCAGTAAATGCAATCACTCTTCATGAAAGATGTAAGAGGAAGTTGTACTCAGCTCAATAGCACAAGGGGACCATTTCTCTCGAAACCTTGTTCATCCCCCATGACAGCTTTCACAAAGGGATATGGAATATTTACAGTCAGCTAATGGAAGTGGTCAAGCATACACAATTAACTGGTTCCAAGAAAGCAGCCTGTGAAGAGCTCTGCCCACATGCCTGGCATGGAGATAAGCAGACCAGATAAAAGACTCTAAACATCATGTTTTGATGCACACATAGAAGTGCAAACCTACATGCATGCATGCACTCATACAGACAGTGTTACTGTGCATAGACAGTGATGAAGAAGTGATAGTCCATTGCTATAGCAGGGTAGAGTTTCAAGGGTTATTATCTATGACAAACTGGAGCTCTTTCCTGTGTAACCTGCCCTAGGTGAACCTGCTTTGACAAGTGAGTTGGACTAGATATTCTCCAGAGATCCCTTCCAGGACTTACCATTCTGTGATTCTGTGATTCTTTAGCAATGGCTAAAGTCTCTTATCTTACCACATCACCAAGTCTTGCATCTAGAAATATCTCCTATTTCCTAGCTCAGGAGAGCTATTTCACCCAGGTCTATTGAGTCTACTGAACTCCAGCCTAAACTGGCTGGAACTGCAAAAAAAGTCTAACAAGAACTCCTCTTCTGGACTTTGATTCTGTTTTTTGGTATGATTTATACTTCTATTGCTGCTGTCCAGCCTGAGATTTTGGAAGATGTTGGCAGAGCTGGTGTTTATATCTAAAGAGCTGTGATTCCCTCCTTTCTTCCCAGCCTCGCAGCTGTAGTGCTGGACAGTTGGAAACCGCAGATCATATTCTTCCAGGTTCATTGCCCTTTAGTAAAGCCAAGCAGGTCTTGAGAACAACCCCAAAACACTCCTCAAAAGACTGACACCACGTAGTTTAACTGGTTGGAACAGTGAACTCAACCTTATCACGTGCATTTTGGGGAATTTTAAGAGAGGAAATGTTTCTCATTGTTCCCCACTCTGGTCACATGAGAAGTGTGCTGTCATCATAACCAACCTGCTTGAGTTTACAGAAAAAATAAAATGCAGACTTTGAGGGCTGAAGCTGCTCACCTTTCCCGAACCAGCTACAGTTCATTGGTTGGGAGTATTAAGAAGCTAGTAAACATCCTATATGGATGAGTCATTTAATGGAAATGAGAAGTCAAACTTTCAGTGTGAGATATTATTTTACTAGGAAAAGCAAGCATTGCAGTGTGATATACTGCCATGGTGATAAATAAAAATGTCTTCGAGACCTTTGACCAATAATTTTCTAATTTTCTGTAAGGACATCATCCATTATTTTCACAAAATTTATAGAACTTTGGATAATTTCTGCCTAAGTGGAACTTTTTTTTTCTTTTGTTTTCTTTCAAGTTTCATTCTAGATAGATAATTGAGGAGGAATCATAAATGTGCACTGAGCAGAGTTTACACTTTTACAATTCAGGGATAAAGAACTCACTAAATTCTTACTACTCCTACCTAGCAAATGCTTTCCTAGGCAGACAGAAAGACAGACAGAGAAAAAGACAGCTTTCCTGACACATTTAAGCTAAAAATAAACAGATTGAATATTTAAAAATAAAAATGCAGGTGAAAATAAACTGATTGAAATACAGCACATTCTAAGTTCCTTATAAACTATAAGCAAGAGCTTTAAAAATTGCAAAATAGGCCTTGTGGTGCCATACTCTTGAAGGAAATTAATAAATAAAGGTGTGAGATTCAGGAGCAGTGATTTTTAAAAACTGTACAAAGGACTCAGATTGCATGTAAATCACCTGAAAACACAGAGAACTACAACTGATGTCAGCCATCTCTTTCATATTCAGAATCATTAATCTCTTGGACATGACAAATCTTTTTAACAGAAGGGAATAAATTTGAGATAATAAGTTTTAAAGTAATGAATAACTCTTGCCTGTGAAGTGCTTTAATGACTCTCCTTGTCAGAATTCAGATTTTATTATTAACTCTGCAGAATGGTAGAAGCCTGAAGAGATACACTTACAAATCATTTCACTGCTCTTTCATAACGAGTCACTAATTGACCTCGGTTTCTGATGGAGTCACATATTTCTTCCCATACTATATTTTAATGATGTGTATATCAAGGATTTAGCGACTGGTCATAAAGGAATTTATTTTAACTCTGTGTTGCCTTATATAGGTTTTTAATGGCAGAAATAGAAATCATTTTGAAAGCATTAACTGTAATGTTTGGGTTGTATTTTTTAAACTCTTTTATAGTTAAGAAGATAATTTCTTAAAATACGTGCTTCATTTGTCTATCTTAAAACAGGAAAGAATTATAGTGAAGAAAGAACATTCAGATTCTCCATATAACACTAATGATTACAGACTATACAGTATTTTACTTAACTTTCATGGGGTCTTAAAAAGAAATGACATTAGAATTAACAAATGGCTTTGGTAAAACACTGTTTACTACAGCCAGTGTAATTTTGAAGTACATCCTTACAAAGTTTTAAGGTATTTGAGTAATGAATGGCCAAAATATATTGTTAAAATTCGATTGCATCAGATTTTTTTCTGTTTTTTACCTGCCACAAGCTGAAACAATTTTCCACACGTCATTGGGTGTTTAACATACTATGAAATAAAAATATCTGGCCTTTCCTAACCCAGAGAAGATAGAATGCAAATCCAGATGTTTTAAAGAGAATAATTGTACCAGTTATGTCTGAGTTTATAAGGTAAAAGAGCCACTGTTTGAAAGATACAGGCTTTCAGAGTCATTTGACGGTGTTAATTCACTTTGAAATTCATTTTGGGCATGAATTACATACAACAGAGAAGGGGAGAGTGAGGGGGATGGAGAAGAGTAAGGAGTCTGCAGGTTCATCTGCCTATCTGTCTGAGCCTTGCACCTGGTGGCCACGAACAGCTTACCTAGGTCTAGTGGCCATCAGCAGTAGACATCCATTAGTGCGTGTCCACTGGCGAATATATTGCTCTGCTGGAGCAGATGTGGTTCCAGTAAAGCACTGGTTGCTGTACAATGTATGAGAGAGAGTGAGAGAGCAAGAGAGAGAGTGTGTGTGTGTACTTGGCTGGACCTGGGCATGAATTACAAGCTGTAGGGTACTGACACTGAAAGAACAGCCAAGGTCTGTATTGGACCAGGAGGAAGAATTGCCTGGATGATGAAGTACACCAACTTCAGCTTCCCTTAGCACACTACAGCTGAAGCATGTGGTGTGAGACTGGAGCTGAAGTACTACTGCAAGAAGTTGTTTGCTTGTACTTTCTATACATTATGTCCTGTAAAGAAAGCCAGAAAAGTAAAATAGTACTAAATACTTGCATTCAAGTCTAACTTCTCAAAACATATCAAGTACTCTAATTCAGCCATGAACTTCCAGCGCTGATCATTTTTGACATCTGTTGCTAGGAAAGACCAATTCTATGGATCATAAAGATTTCAATCCGATGTTACATGAAGTCAGACATAAAATTATATATTTTAACCATAAAATCTAAGAAATTACTGTTGCCACCCAGTTGTTTTGACTATGTAAGCATAATGAGAAATAATCAATTGCTAAAAAGAGAAGAGAAAAAACCCAACACACCACAAAACACCTCCAAAGCCAAACGCAGATATAACTGTCATACAGGCATCTTTAGAAAACAGTATTAACACCTTCAACATCCAGATACAACTTAACCCAGTAAAAGCAAACAAACAGCAGGAGCTGGCCTGCCTTGAATCTTTAAATCATGTTTTGGCTAAGCTACTTTGTGGGCAAAATAGGGCACTTCTTTCTGCTATTCCCATAAGAAATCTGCAATGACTGCTAAGGTATGTAAATGCTAAGGTAACTGAAGGTCACTGTTGCTGTTGTTGACATCACAAGCAGAGCTCATTGCAGAGCTCAGACTGCTTGTGTGACTGGGGACATCCTGGAAAACAAGGAGCTGTGTACTTGCTTGGCTTGCAGTGGCGAGTAGATGTTTTGAACACAAATCCTTGGCTGATTGGCTGTTTGCTGTTGGTCGATACTATAAAAGGCTTGCTGTGTATAATAAAGTTGATTCTATCCTTGCACAAGATGGAGTCCGTGCCTTCATGCACCACACTACTTAAATTCTTAAATGGAACAGGTGTTTCCTTCTAGCTCTGTTAAACTCCAGCTTATATGTCTTCCTGCGTAATATGTACCATTAAAAACTATAAAAGTGTGCTATGCTTTTCCCAGTTGGCAGCCAGCCTGGAGCAACCACCTATGTTCTGTCAACATTGTCAATAAAATGCTTTTGACATGTCATATCTCTTCTGAAAGTTGTAGTGCACTCAAACCCTAATTGTGCAGAAAAGCAGGTCCAAAGTGTGACATTTCACAGCTTTAAGTATCTTCTAAAGATGCTTCAAGGGCCTACAATTAACCTAAGATGCAGCCAAGTAAGACTGATATTTAGGTAACTATTCTGGTAATTATATATTCATATAGATACATCTACATATCTACATCACTAAATGCTTTTCATGTTGCTTTTAGAACGTAGAGGTTTTCCTTTCCTTTTCTGTACTACCTTGCACATACAAAGGAAAAAAAAAGTATATCTGGACAAAACTGTTTCATGCACACATCACCTGTGTGTGCGTGTGCGTCTGTGTGTGTACGTTGTCAGAAAAATCAAGTGGGACACATCTTGTCTGAAGCGTTCTTGGGTACTATATCTTTAACAAGAATTTAGGCTGTATTATGCAAAAAGCAATAGTATGCTTTTGCTCCATGCTACATTTTTCCTCCTAATATATTAAAAATGTTTAAAGATGTTTAAACTCAATTACAGAAATAATGTATGAAATAAACTTCAGCTCAGGTTCCACAAGTGTGTAGACTTGCATCGTCTCAACTTACAAGTTTGAAGATTTATTACACATAGGACTTTGCCTCATTTAAATAACATCCAGTTATTCCCAGTTTCACTGTGTATCTCATTTGGTGTGTGTGCCAGACATTATTTAACACAAACAATTTAAATCTTACAACAGTTCAGCATCATTACTTTCTTAATGAGTGCAGGGACGGATGACAGACAGCGGGAGGAAGAAATGGTACAGGCAGGATGATGCTAGCAGGGCTAAAGTGATGGAAAGACAGAAAAGCACTGACAAGGATCATGAAGGGCTTCATGTGACTAGACTAGACAAGACTCAACTAAACTAGACCAGAATAGCCTAGACTAGACAAGACTAGAGTAGACAAGAACTAGACTATTTCAGTCGGAAGGCATCTACAACTACCATCTAGTCCAGCTACCTGACCAATTCCAGGCTGACCAAAGGATAAAGCATGCTACTAAGGACATTGTCCAAATGTCTCTTAAACACTGACAGTCTTGGGTCATTGATTACCTCTCTAGGAAGCCTAGAGAGGTGTTTGACCACCCTCTCAGTAAAGAAATGCTTCTTAATGTCCTGAAGCTCCCCTGGCCCCGCTTTGAACCATTCCCGTGCATCTGTCATTAGATACCAGGGAGAAGAGGTCAGCACCCCCCTTTCCCCTTCCCCTCTTCAGGGAGCCCCAGAGAGCAAAGAGGTTGTCCCTCAGAGCATATTCTGGCTGAAGAAGGAGAAACAGCTCCTAAAAACAGCCAGGTGGAGTGATGTATAGTTTCTTTTTTGTCTGAAGATGGCTTTGGGCCATGAAAACTTCACAGACGTTAATGGTGAAGACCGTTTTGTTTTAAGCAGTTTTAAACACAAATGGATTCTCACACAAAGTTGCAAAATGCATTCTATGTATTTGTGTTAGAGCATTATTTCAGAACTTGTGGTTTTTGCAGATCTGACTCATTTTTGAATACACAGAGGTTACTTGCTGCAAGGTATGTGCTTTCTGCTCGCATCAGCTGAGATGACAAATTAGCAATTTCTGTAGCACTGGAATTGACCATGACCAGAGTGCCTAGCACAAAAATCACGTTCGCTTTAACAGCACTGTTCTCAAATATTTAAGGCACATTAATACCAACCAAAATAGTTATGTCAAGCACATCTGAACATATTTAAATTAAGTAAAATATGAGTTTATACTGATAAATTATAATCTCAAGTAAAGTACTTTCTAGAAACTTTTTAATATTTTATTACTTAATTATATGAGGAATTAAATTATATCTTTCCTTTTTTTTTTTTTAATCCTATATTCCAAAATTAGGGTAACGGTTTTAATCTTTTCTCTTGCTGTCCTTTCCTAAGGATTTACAACTGTTTAGGGATCTTAGTTAACATGTTTGAGATTATGGGCTGTTTTTTGCTTCTTTTTAAATTTGGCTAATCCTCAGAGGTAGTATTTTTTTGGTTTTGGTTGTTTGTTTTTTTTTTTTCCCCAGTGTCTTACTGTAACACATTCATGGATATCATGTTAATATCATTTTTATGGAAACAGAGATGTTTCACAACTTTGATATTTTCTTAGAAATTAAGATAATATAATTTAAGAAAGGAATATAAGATATGGGATACACAGCCTTGTAAACAAATCTCTGCTGACTTGGAGTTCATTATTAATCAGACCAAATGCTCTATAAGCACAGCAAGTGGGATTCATCTCAGTTTTGGACACCTATGACATACTTCCTGAAGCCTTCATACTTCATCAGGGCAGTGAGTCAGGCACTTGCAGAACATGTTTCACCCGTCTTCTGCAGACAGCTACATTAGGATGAGCTGAAGCATATCTTACAAAGCCTATTTCTCTCAACAGAAGAGATTTTTGGGAGACTGTCTGAGTTTAGTTAGACAAAATCAATTCCACCCAGCACTCCTAGAGTGCTTTTGGATCTTTAAGATTTCTTGTCACTTTTGTGGAACAACAAAAAAATCCCTAATTAAAAACAAACAAACAAACAAAACCTAAAACCACTGAGTTTCCCAACTACACGTTTAGTAAATTTTCCATTGTAACTTCAAATTTTCAGGTGCAAGCCATGGCATGAATTAGATATTAATCACCTGTCAATATGCACAGAAGCATTTTGGATAGATTGAGAGATCAACCTATATTTAAGAGGCAGTACTGGGTGTCTGGATCCACAGAAAACTACACTACCCATTAGACCTTCCCTTAAAGCCTCTGGCTCTAGTATTTATAACAGATACAAACCTTGTGCTAGTGAACCATTCAGTTTAGGAATTCAGTCCACATTTTAGATCCAGTTGGACTTCCTTCAGTTTGTGGAGCTACTGATTTAGCATCCACTCACAGGGAGCTTCCTGGTGTCCTGATTCTCTGCCTAATATACTGCTTAATACTACCAGAGAGACGAGATTATCCTGCGGGGAAGGAAGGGGCATCTCTGTGAAGGTGTTCCTCTGAAGAGTTTTCAGATTTTTTTGTAAGCCACATTACCAATATCACCCGTGGTGTATTTGCTGAAGATATCATTCATTTGCCTTTCCAAAACACTGCCATTTTCTCCAACTCCTTTATGTATTTCATACTTGCAATGTTTTGGAAAGAAAAATGACTGGGCAGGAGAGAGAGAGAGAAAGCACACCTTCTCCAGCCCCTGATCATGGAGCCTTGGTTGTATGTACACCATTTTGAAATCTCTTGAATACATCTATGCACAAAAGCAATGTATGAAGGCAATACCTGACGCCACAAATATGCTTCAAGAACACATCCTGTGTAAGCAGGATAGGCAATCCTACCTAGGTGAAGAAAACGAAACCTTCACACAAAAAAATTCCTGTGATCACAAACTGCCATGATGAAAAATAAATCCAATTCATCTTTAAACATATTCTTTAGCTGTGCATCACTGAGAAATCTAGCTGCAACATATATGTTTAGGTTTCTCCCAAATATTGGCCACGTTATACAAATTTTCTATTTTGGCCAAACAGGTCGCAAGAAAAGGATGGCCTTGCATGCCAAGGGTACTAAAGACTATTTACTTTTACCTATAAAGAAACCCACAGGCACTTTTTATATCTACCTCTTCAGGTATGGCAGACATGCCTGGAAGCATGCCTAGCACTGAGGCTGGCTGACATAGAAGAGCCAACATTTTACTGCACTAGTAAAATCTCAGCCTGCAGACACAGAATCTGTAAGGAGATTGCTTCATTGGTGAGCTCTGTGGATGGGTCCTGCTTCCCAACTGAGCTCAGGAGCTATTTAAGGGAACACAAGTTGGCAAGGGCAAAAAGCCTGCAAGAAACTGCTTGAGCAATTTCACAGTCTGTGCAGTCACGTTCCCATGCCTGGCAATGTTCTCCAGCTCTGTTTAATTTACTACCATAGATATAGCCAGACCATCTTTCTTCCTAAAAGGTGAATCAATCTTCTATCATCGGGGTGTTCCTGTCATATAGAAGGAGGAGGTTAGAAGATATATGCTCTGTAACACATAATAGCCATGAAAAGGAAGAGCCCTCACCAGGACTTTCTGTAATAGAAGCTTTACTGAAGGCAGTAGCCAGCATTGTCTTAATGTTCATTGTTCAGTCTAATTAGGAAAAAAATTACGGTTATATATTACAGATACCCGTATAGTTGGAAACTCTACCCAGACTGTATTACATCTTCATAAAAATGTGTATGATTCTAAACACAGAGCTCAGCCCTATGGTACTATAAGAGAACATATTTTAATGACATCTCCAAAATAGCATATTCTGTAAGTAACATACTCATACTAAAGGCCTAGAAGGTCATATCAATGTAACAATCATTGTCTTTTCGTATTCACCCATCACGCTTATGGTCATTGCAGAAAAAAAGGAAAAGAAAATCACTTTTTATAGCGCTCGATGAGAGTTAAAATGTTGCTGGTTTATAACCTCAAGGTGTGGGGAAAGATGGAGTTTCAAAGTTGCAGGATGACAAAGGAGAAGCATTAATATACACTCACAGCTCCTTTATACAAAAGAAGTTCAACACATGCCCCAGTTGACCATATCTCCAGCAACAGCATCAGAAAAAGGTACATATATTTCTAGTGAGCTTACTTGGCATAAAAACTGTGCAGATTTGTTTGGCCTGGACAAAATGGATACTTAAATTTATTTGATGCAATAATTTCTGAAGAAGTTGCATGCTGTCATGTACTCCCACATTTCATCCATCATATTGCTCAGTTTAATTTTTCTTTGTAATGTTTTTGTGTAAGCAGGAAAAAAATGGATTTGGGTGATTCCTGTGAACTTTTTACTATTAGTGTGAAATCAGACTGAATTGATTTCTATCTTGGTAGACAGTAGCCATCCTAAAATAAAATCCAGCAAGAGTTGCATTGTCTCTGCAAGAAACTGAAAGTTAAAAAAAATATAATGAACACTAGAAACAAAACTAAAACAAGACATGAGGATTACGTACTGCATTGTCTATTCCATTTCCATGTCTGAAAAGACTGATGATAGTAATTCTACACAGTTGAGTGTCCTGGTTTGGCCAGGACAGGGTAAATTTGGTGCAGCCAGGCTATTCTATACTATGTTGACATCATGCCCCGGAGCCAATTCTGGGGCCAGTTCCAGTTCGGCAGGATGGCTCAGGTGTGTGCGATCAGCCTGTTCCCTCTCTTTGTCCCTGGTATTGCTTTTTTTCCTTACTGTTGTTATTGCTTTTGTTACCGTGATTGCTTCTTATGTGTTTCTGTATTAAACTTGCCTTATTTCAACTCAGAAAGGCATGTTAAAGCTTTTGTCCATCTGTGGTGGGGGGACAGCGGCAGCGGCCACATGGCTCGGCTGCTGGCAGGGACTGAACCACTGTGGCTTTACTAGACCACCACAATGAGTTTCTGGAATACCAGTTTCCACCCTTTCCCTTCTCTTTCCTTCCTTTTAAAATGTATTTATGGAGTTAAATGCTGAAGTTATAGGAAGAAATATACCAAGTTGCCAAAAGAAATTAGTTGATGGATATTTGAAGTTCTCAACAAAATTAGTGTTCAATAAATCTGACTATATCCAGGTGTGTCATATTCTTGCTGAGCAGCATTGGTTTATATCAATGTGGATAATAAAATATCACAGATTATTCTTCTGTACAACAAGAGTAACCTATCACCAAAGAAATCGTAACACAACTGTATTTTTTTCTGCAGAGCCAGAAAACTTTTTTGGGAAGCAGAGAAGAAAAGGAGGGATGCAAAAAGTCTTGGTGTGAGCTGTGAGGCCCAGAACTCCTCTTCAACTCCTGGGCCTGGTGACCTCCTGCTGGCATTGATGGTACATGGAGGATGAAAGCCACTCTCTCCTCCGTCTGTCCCTCAGAGTTGAGACTGCACCAAAGAGGTCCCTGAGCTGTGTAGCTGAGGCCAACACCAAGCACATACAACAGAGCACCTGTCCTCCATGCCGCCTTCTGTTTTTTAAGGTCTTTCCTCCTCAACATCAATTAACCATTGTACTCATTTCATTCTGAATACTTCACTCACTATGACAGTATAACTCCATGAACACTGCAATGAGAGTCCAACAGCAAGACTTAAATAGTCTCAGATGTCTTATTCTCTCCATTATGAGACACTACCTTGTACTCTGTCATGTATCCATCTGACTTTGGGCTAGATCTCCAGCACAAGTGGTTGAAACTTTTGGTAAAGACTATTTTTCTACTTTTTAACATACTATCGTAATCACACTACTGGTCCTCTAAAAATAGACTTTGAAGGTTCTTTGGACAATAAAACTGGAAAGAGGTGGTTTGGATTATCACAGAATCAAAAGATTTTCATCAATTTATAGAACCAAGATTACCTATCAATGCAAAAGAAAAGAGATGGTACCCAGACTGAGCTACTTCTAAAACTGAAGCAAGCCTGTAACACTAATGAAAATCAGGCTTCAGATGAAAACATGTGGGATGCTTAACAAGAGTGAAATCCTGTGGCTTTACATGCTATGACTCCAGAAGACCTTGTTCATTGAAGCTCTAAGTAACTTTTTTGCCTGTTCCTTCAAATGTGTGACACGAAACAGGCACAAAGTTTTGATACATAACCGTGCATAAATGATATGAAAATAGTAAAGAATGCTAAATATTTTATTTCTTGAGTAGTTAAGACTAGCTGCTAAGGATGACTCACTACCCTTTTTAAAATTTACTAATGTAGATTCTGTAGAAATCTGGAAAAATTCTTTATTGTTTTGACTTTTTGATTACTAACAAAAGAAGAAATCCTGCAACTAAATTTTTTAATAGCTGCATTTTGGCAGATGTCTTTTCTGTATTACTTTATTACTACAACATGTCAGCTATAGGCGGGTCTCATTACCCAGCAACACAAGATTATCTGAATAGCAGCGTCTGTGTCTGAAATATCTCCCTGTTTGAACTGCAGGCAAGCAGGAACAGATAAACTTCTGTGGTCTCCTGATGACAGAGCAGAGTGCTGTGGTCCAAAATTGCCATCCAAGTTTCCGGCCCACTTTAAAAGAGAGAACACTGGCCAGATCTGGAGGTGACATGTTCAACAGAGTTGTGCAGTAGGATTACTGCAAGCAGCTTTGCTGAAACTGCCTGCTGCCACCTCCCTGCTGCTCTATGGATCATTTTCATGGCTGTCAGTCGGCATCCTCATTTGCATTACTCACAGATGTCCCTGAAAATCCATGTATCCTGGGACCATTTTTGTGACACAGGATGTGGAATGAATGTTCAGTAACTTTAAATTAAACATCTGGAGATTTTTTTGGTTACCTAGATTTCAAGAAATTCTGCTTCCATTTATAAGTTAATTCAGTTTAGTTCATTATAATTCCACAAGAGTACTTAAGATCTTTGTATCTTGCAAGAATGTAAACCACCATAAATCAAGTGGAACATGCAACTCATGTCTCTTGCCACTTTGAAGAAGATCAGGAATAGCAGGAAAGAAATTAGAAGAATTATTTTGACATGTATTCTGATAAAAGCAGAAACAGAACAGCCCTGTAGTTTTCAAAATAGTATATAAATTTATTAGGCTTATTTTTTTGTTGTTTTTATAGCAAGTTCTAACGTTTAAATTTCCTAGTCTTTCACCCAATCAGCACAAGTACAGTTTCCATACCTTCAGATAGGAAACAGGCCTAAATTTGCCCTCAATATAGGGATCATGTAATTATTGTTGGTACATACATGTCAGTGTCTCTGGAGAAGAAAAACTCACCAACATCCACATACTTTGTCTTAAACCATATATTCTAAAGGCAAGTCCTCAAAAAATTCCCCATTTTCCTTCTAGATTCCCTGCTCATGTTTATGTATTCAGATGATGCCAAGATCTTTTCCTTTTTTTGTAGTTTAATAAACTTCCAATATTCAGAGATATGTTGCAATGGGGCTTAAAGATTGTATTATTCATATTTTTTGTAGTTATGAACAATACCTGGCAAACTAGAACTCAAGGCACATTAGTGCTGTTTTGTTATGCCAAAAAAAGCTCTGGTGGCTGCCCTAATTTGACTATAGGTGTAAGAATCACTCATTAAAATCTAATGTCAGACTCAAAGCTAGCAGAAACTTTCATTATGCAAACATGAAATTGACTGGAAGGGCTAATGAGGGTAGAAAGATACCCCAGATGTCAATAGAAAACAATCTACTTCTTAGCCAGCCTTTCTTCTGGGAATTTCCCCCATCTAGAGTAAAGATTTTGTTTCCTGATATCCTCGTACTTGCTAGGCTGAAGAATCATGAAAGCGCAGTAGAAGAATATGGTGACTCTCAGACATAATTTCTTAATTTAATTATATACTCAACTCAATAATTGCTATTGTTCTTGTTCTCAAACTGAACACTCAGTTTTAGCCAGAATTTTTTAGTCATTATATACTAAGAACTGACACAGGAAAGGAAATTGATAGATGGCTTTAATGTTCCTTTTATATGACTGATTTACATTCCACAGAATTAATTTTTCCACTTTCTTTAAATCTAAATTCAGATGCAGTCATAGTTTAAATAGACATCCGTGAAAGAAAAAAAAAATGGAGTAAAGGCAGATTTGGGTTGTGTTCCCAGCTCTGCTCTTTGTCTGCTGATGACCTTAAACCAACTGTCTTCAAACTACCATTTTTTATTAGTAAAATGAGAATACAGACAAACAAGTATAGAAACAACCTCAAAGATCACCTTTTCCATCTTTCCATTTTGAGAAAACTTTAATTATACTTAGAAAATCTCTAGAGATGTTTACTTAAACTGTTCTCTATCCTATAGTGTTAAAAGCTTCCTACTTTGATAATTTGATGACAATGGGACTTACTGTCTACCGGTAAAAGCAGTTTGAAAGTTGCTAAATAAAATAACTCTATGATCTCAGGTGTCATGATAAAGTTTATATTATAAAGTGCACTGACTCAAGTGATAATTGTTGGATGTTAAAAAGATCAAAGACTTTGGAACAGGATCCCAAAGTTTTCACTGTCAGCTGCAGACTTAATTATCTTGCTTTTATTCTTCCTCAGTTGCTGGAAAACTAAGGAAAATAACAAATTAAAGGACATTTTGTGTTTCAGAGTAATATCAATTTATTCCACTACAGATTGTGATCTTGGCAATAAGGCGTCACTAATCCACATCTGTTCAGGATAGGAATATAATGATGATGGAAATGCTTTGCCCATGTGTCTGTTTGATATTTGCCTTGGGAATGCGAGAATACATTTAAATATTCTAGGAGGATCATAATGAGAATAAAGAATAGTTTTCCACTAAACAGAGTTGTAAAATAAAGCTTGATAAGGGGAAAACATTTCCTAGCCATGGTGCCTATCAGCATGCAAGGGAGCTAGTCTTTAAGGAAAAGTGAAAAACACGTGTTCAAGCTATCAAACTATCACATATTTAATCTGAAACTTTATTACAAATCTGGCGTAAATTACCTTTCTGATGAGATATGGCATGACCTCCATCTCCTGAGAGCCCAAAATGAATTCATGGACAGCCACATACCTTCCAACTATTGCTGTAAGAGGTTGTAATTTAGGGAGCATTAAACTTTGTGATAGTAAGCATGAAAAATTCATCTCAGCTTTTAAACAAGATTTAAGACAAATCAGTGTAAAACCAAAATACTTTCTTAAGGATACTTGCCAATTATTATGGAGATTTCACGAAATAGTGATGTTTCTTATTGTTTCTCCAAACACATCTGAATATTGTCAGAAAGAGACAGCATGAGACATGAAACTGAAAGCCAAAAATGTCTGATATTTCTTCTAGCACTGAATTTCTTTGTGGCCTTTATGTAAGTCAGTTTGATGAATACTTAAACACTATGTAATGGTACGGAAGAATTAAACTAAAATCATTTTCCAAAGCACTAGGGTCTATCTCCTTCACTCTAATCACACCAGCTTTATTATGAATATCTACAGAATCAATATGAAAGTACACCCCTATGTGTTATTAAATGTCAGCTTTTTCCATAAACTAGAGTTTAACTCTCAGTTTAGTAAAGTACTTAAGCATATACATAACTTTAAGCAAGAGTAGTCCTACTGACTACATATCAAGAAGAAACCTAATCATATTTAAATATTAACTAAAACCTCTCCTGAAATAGGTAATAACAGATAACATAGCTTGCAGAGTAGATTTTTTATTGGTAGTCTCTAGTCACTTTGCAAAAGAGAAAAGTACAATTATGACTGTCACAGATGAGAGAAGTCACACAAAGACACAAAGATATTTGGCCAATGTTATTTCTAGATTACTAGTGGAACCGTGGAAGTATGTCAGACAAATATATAAAGCCCACATTGACTGTCCACCCAGTGGACCATGATTCTTAACAAAATGATAACAAAAGCACCACTACACACCTCTTATTTTATCCTAAAGTTACATTTTGGTAGATTACTACATTGTAAGAAGAATATTTCAGCTAAGGGCAAGAATATACCGAATATACCAGATGTGACCATACTTTCTCTACTATATATAGAAATATAAATTCTGATTAGTGATGATGTTTATTAAATATTACCCCTAAACTATGACAGATCAGTATCTCAAAAAAGGTATAGGAAACCTGAATGGGCCATGGATGGACTACAGAACCTGAAAGGAAGATCTGGTTATAACAGATTTCTTGCTCTTATTATCCTATACTTTATAGTTGTCTAGACTCTCAAAATCCCAATGAAATAGAGAAATAGCATTATCACTTCTGAAACGCATAGTTATTTAATTTTTACAGAAGACAACTAAGTTACTTAGGAAAAAGGAAACTTAAAAAAACCCTGGTGTCCTAGAAATTCAGTGGAGGAAATTTAGATCTCTGTAACTGCTGTGCTCATACTAGACTTCTTTTGGATTTCATGGAGGAAAAATAACACTTTATGACACAATGTGTCCCATCCTAAAATCAGTCAGAAGGATTGACCCATAAAACGACCTATTTCTCCCAACTGAACACACCTTGCTAGTTTAAGGTGGAATTGTAGAAATCTGTGCTCTATAAATCCTAAGTGTAGGAGCAATAACACATCTGACTTCTACAGACAGTTCAAGCATAGATGCAAATCAGACAAGTTTTCCTTGTGTACTTCGAGGTTTCTGAAAAGCATACCAGACTTTTATCTGCATTGACAACAGGTTTATAGATTCATTTATAGGAACGTGTAAGGTCACACAAGAACTTTGAGACAGAACAGAAAACTGAGTTCTAAATCCCAGGCTAATATCAACATCTTTGCTACAAAAACTCAAGACTTGTCTCCTCCCACAGTAAATGACCTTTTCTCTCTCTACAGCCCTATTTAAAATGCAGTAGGCTGAAGGTTCTTGTTTAGTTTTCTACTCAGATTCTGACTTCAACTACAGAATTTAACAATTATACTATTAGTTGGTTCATGTAGTGATGACTTGGAGATGAACAAAAGAACCCTAATTCACCTAATCCTCCAAAATCAATAGTCAGAGTAGTGGACGAGGATGACAAAATAAGGGAAGGAGACTTACCCCTTTGTCAAAAGAAGGTTAAGAGGTCAGTAACTGTGAACTTTTACACTGAACTTTATTCTCTGTGCGTGGAGAGGTAGAGCTGAGTATTTACTATTAATTCATCAGAGTAGTTTTATACCGAATACACAGGGCGAGGGCCAGAGAATGATGACACAAGCCAACATAACTGCTGAAGCATAAATAGCAAATACATTTAGTCATTCAAAAATAAAAATATTAACCTACAAATCACAGATGGCCTATATGTGGTGGTCCACTTAAATAGGGCTTAAGCCTAGATCACATTTAGTCATTCAAAAATAAAAATATTAACCTACAAATCACAGATGGCCTATATGTGGTGGTCCACTTAAATAGGGCTTAAGCCTAGATCTTAGCAGACTTGTTTCTGGCTCCCAGGTCTACTTCAGTTGTGTGTCTTAATGCTTTAGGAAGGTTTTAAGGATACATTAACACTACATGGTACAGTATGATGCAAAATGTATGTTTATAGTGCTAAAGAGAAACCCAGATTATGCTATTTCTGACCTTAGTCTCATGTTCTAACACATGGGTTCCCTTAGCAAGATTTATCAGGATGCTGTCCCCTGAGTAGAGAACTGACTTCTTAAATCACTCTAATTGTATCAGCAGACATTATACACAAGCTGAAATAACCATCCTAGTCTTAGATCCAAAGTAGTTTCACTGCCACTTGTTCAATAGTGTCTGCACACTTGTTTATTCGTCCTAGAAATGCTATTTGACTTTCTGCACTTCAGTTCCCCAAACTGCTTATAAAAAGATAGTATCTGAGCTTGTAAAAGATGTTGTCAAAATAAACCTGGAGGGGTAGATGTGCTTAGGAGATGTGCTAATGGAAGCAGTATAAATAGATAAAATAAATACCTGAAAAATAATTTTCAATCACCTGCAGTAAACGTTATTCAAGTATCACTGAATCATAGAATGGTGTGGGTTGGAAGGAACCTTATCTAGTTCCAACTCCCATGCCATGGGCAGGAACACCTCCCGCTAGACCAGGTTGCTCAAAGAACCCATATAACCTGTCCTTGAACACTTCCAGGGATGGAGCATCCACAACCCCTCTAGGCAACCTGTTCCAGTGTCTCATCACCCTCACAGTGAAGAATTTCTTCCTTAGTTCTATGTAAATCTCCTCTCTTTCAGTTTAAAAAATTACCCCTTGTCCTATCACTACATGGCCTTGTAAAAGCCCCTCTCCAGCTTTCTGTAGGTCCCCTTCAGGTACTGAAAGGCTGTTCAAAGATGTCCCTGTAGCCTTCTCCAGATTGAACAATCCCAACTCTCTCAGCCTTTCTTAAGAGAGGTGCTCCAGACCCTTGATCATCTTCATAGCCCTCCTCTGGACCTGCTTGAACAGGTCCATGTCTTTCTTATGCTGGAGACCCCAGAGCTGTACACAGTACTCCAGGTGGGGTCTCACAAAAGCAGAGTAGAGAAGGAGAATCACCTCCTTCAACCTGCTGATTATGCTTCTTTTGATGCAGCCTGGGATATGGTTGGCTTTCTGGGCTGTAAGTACAAACTGTCAGGTCATGTTGAGCCTCTCCATCAACCAACACCTCAAAGTCCTTCTCCACAGGGCTGCTCTCAGGCCACTCATTGCCCAGCCTCTATTTGTGCTGGGAATTTCCCAGACCCAGGTGCAAGCCCTTGTACTTGGTCTTGTTGAATTTCATTGGGTTTGCATAGGCCCACCTCTCAAGCCTGTCAAGTTCCCTCTTGATGGCATCTATTCCCTCTGTTGTGTCAACAGCTTGATGTTGTCAAGTAAGAACTATACTTAGATTTACCAGGAGTTCCTTTAATCCATTTCTTTAAAAACCTAAATATGTCATTTTCATGTAGTTCAAAGAAACCTGCTTGTAAAGATTCCCTAGCACAAATATTGAAGAAAAGGAAATTAACTGATTTTAAAATCAACATATAATAAAATCAACTGAAATGTAAAAGCTATAAATGTGGACATAGCACATTCACTGGAAACAGTCTTTTGGCTAATTAAAATCCTTCAACCACTCCCACAGATTATCTATCACTTAAAAAATTCTGAGGATGAAAATTTTTTTCATTGACATTTTCTCCTGAAAAGTTGGACTTTAAAAATAAAATATTATCCATATAAACATGTGTAGATTCAAAATTAGAAATTTTGTTTTAAATGACAAACAAATTGAAAACTCTTACTGGAACTCTGTTTCAGTAGGACATGTCACAACATATCACAAATACAAAAGTTCTTTGTTTTTTTTGTTGTAATGCCAGTGTTTTCTCCCACTTCTGTAAATATTACTAAAACAAGGCAGGGAAAAAAAAAAAAAAAGAGAGAGAAATAAACCCCAAAATATTTTGGTTGAAATCAACTTTGTTTTCACAGTGAGACTGGATAAACTCTGAAACAGTTCCCAGAAAGGTTGTGGAAGCTGCATCCTTGGGAGATTTTCGGTATCAGACTAGATGTGTCCCTGAGAAACCTGGTTTAATTGTGGAAGTAGCACGGCTATGAAAAGGAGCTTGGACAGAGTGTTTTCCAGAGGTTCCTTCCATCCTAAATTATTCTATAATTATTCTTATTCTATGATTGTCCCTCTGGCAGTCAAGTTCAATACTTTGTAATCAAGCCAATGAAATTTAAATAACTGTAATTGAGGTCTGAGTTTCTAATATCCTCTAAAGGCAGAAGAGATCCATGAGGAAATTTTTTTTAAAAAAAGAGGGAAACAAGACACACGCACACACAAAGGTAGAAAATAAAGGAAAAGAACACAGAGGACAAGAGTGAAGATGACAGTCATAGATATAAGCGTGTGTGGTTTAGAAAGATATGTGGATATCCGGAACGTAAGGACATCCAGTCAGTGAGGCTGACAATCATTCAACATGAAACAAAACCACAAAGAAGAGACAAGTAGAATAATAAATTAAACACTGAAGTAGGTGAAAAATAACAACGTTGAGTCAATGCAGATAGTATGAAGGACAAGATTTCTCAGGTTATGGGTGGATGGGTCAGTAATGAGCCACTGAAGCGTAGCTTGACTACCATGGACCTTGTTAGGAAAATGACCCATGGTAGTCATATTGCAATATAATCCCAAACTATTTTGGGATCTTTAAAGAGGCTGGTAGGATAGAGTAAAATCTGTTCTAGGATGTTTTGGGACTGTAGGAATGTGCAAAACTTCTGGGATGTTTAGGGGAAGGGTCAAATGCTGGTAAAGGACTGGATCACAGAGAGTTGGGTAGGAACAACCATGCTAAAAATGAAGGAAAAGGGGATTAAAAGGAATAAGCTCTATGTAAACAAGCTGCAGATCAGGCGAACACCCACTACCTGAAGTATCATGATGCAGATTATCTTGCTCTCTGTTATGTGTGTGGGATGACTTGCCAGTGAAGTCAAGCAGGATTAGTTACTAGATACATAGAGACCACTTAGGAAGCTCACAAGACCAGATCTGAAGGCTAGAAAAGGGACAGAGAGTCAGAAAGGCCTTGCAGTGTGATCTACTTTCAGGGGACATGTGGACACATATGTGGCTGTGAATCAGGAGATTGAGGATGTGTGGATGTCAGAAATCCTCATCAACCAGAGAGGAGAAATAGGGTCAGCTCTCTATCTTGTCCATTTCTGGGCAACTATGGTAGGTTTTTAAGGGGGTTACAATAAAGGCATCGCTCCCTGTCTGCATTGGCTGGACGTGTGTATATTGCACATCTTGGCATCTCTACAATACAGGCTGGGCCTTGTTTGTGTGCTTGTGTCCAAATCCACACACAGATGCAGTAGCACAAAGACTAAGTTGGAGAAATTCCTTGAGAAGAAGGCCTCAGATTTGTCTTCCCTTAATGACAATATTACTAAATGAAGGAAGACTTTTTTATTTTTGCTTACTAATACAAACTTTTGACAGAAAATTATGCAGTCTTTTAAAAGCAGTAGCATACTATGTGTGTTCTGGTATGTATACCAGAATGCTATGTGTGTTCTGGTAGTCTTGCCTACATCTCTGATGACACCCAACATTGTCACAGCGTGGTCTACTTTAGAAAAGGAAACTTATCTTTCTTCTGTTAACAAGACACCTGAATGACACCACTTTCAGTCACAGTCAATATTCAAGTTCTTACAACTTGCCTCTGTTAGCAAGAGGACACACTCCAATTACTCTTAAAACTAATGAAGCTTTCCTTCCTCAAGAATTGTCTCCTATATTCCTATATTTCTTCCAAGACATTTCAAGGTTCTTACATTTTTTCAAGAACCCATGTACCTTCAAGTTTATCCTGGAGTCCAGAACATCTAATAGCTTCAGTCCTCACCTGGGCCCCATGCTGCTGTGATGATTCAGCCATCACCATTTCATGCTGCCATCAGCTGCCTGATCACACAAGCCAACACTGGACTCAACAATATCCCCTCTGAAGTCCTCTTTTAACAGTCCTGCCATAGGCTCCTGGGAGCCCAGCTCCTCCGCTGCCCACTGTGGTGCTAACATTGCCTGCTGGACACAACAGGCAGAGATGGCTCCCTCAGTGGCCCTTCACATGGAAGGGCTTCACCCAGAGAGCTCAGCAAGATGCAACCAGTCCCAACAGAAGCCATACCAAATGGGAAATCCTTCCAACTGATTGTCTCCTGGTTAATATAATCCTGGCCTCACCCACCACCCCAACCATGACCACCTGGGTGAAAGCAGAGCCACAGAGACACAGGTGGGCCAGGTTCTGCCTCTGGAACTTGAAGCCAATAGGAAAAACAAAACATTCTCCTAGGTTGTGACTCATATACAAGTCAACTCCAACTTAGGGCCCACAACTCAGGTCCCTGCACTTCACATGCTAACACAAAACTGCATTAATGATTATTTGATATCCGGACTTTGCCAAATATGTGTATATGTGTGTATACAAGCCTGTAGCGTTGCATCGGGTTGTTGTGATCAAAGTGCAGGACCCAGCACCTGGCTTTGTTAAACCTCATCCAATTGACCTCAGCCCATTGCTCCAGCCTGTCCAGATCCCACTGCAGAGACTTCCTACCCTCAAGTGGATTGACACTCCCGCTTAGGTTCATGTCATCTGCAAATTTACTGTTGGAGCACTCAATCCCTTCATCCAGGTCATTGATAAAGAGATTAAACAAGAGCGGCCCGACAACTGAGCCCTGGGGAACCCCGCTTGTGACAGGCCACAAAATGGATTTAACTCCATTCACCACAACGCTCTGGTCTCAGCCATCCAGTCAGTTTTTAACGCAGTGAAGAGTTCACCTGTCTACACTGTGAGCCGCAAGTTTGTTCAACAGGATGCTGTGGGAGACAGTATCAAATGCCTTTTGAAGTCCAGGTAGACAACATCAACTACAATAGGTATTCAGAGGTGCAATAGGTATTCAGAGAGATTATTGCACCAGATAGCATAAAGGAAGAAACAAGTAAAGGGGAAATTTTCACTAGTCTATGAAATTTGTAGTTTTTTGCAGAATTCCTGTTATTGTTCAGAGAGCTTAGCATTTAGCCTGCTGCTTTTCTGTGCATCTTACCTAGTGCGAATTCTGCTAAATCAATTTTGTTAAATAGCCTTTTATACTGTCTCTGAAATCTCCCAAAAAAAACAAAGGCAAACTGTTTTGGGAAACAAATAAAATGCCAAGCAACTTTCCAAAAAATTGACTTTTTGTTTATTGTTAGTGTTTTTTCATATAATATGTATATGTATGTATATCTATACACACACTTTTAAAAATTATTTTTAGGTTATGTCCTGACACATTTAACAAGTATTTTATATAACTGTATAATAGAGTCCTTTTTAATAATTGTTTATATTTTATTGACATGTATTCCAGTTTAATGTGGTTTCCCTTTTTGGGAAAACACCATCAGTTCTTTCTTTCTGGACACGGAAATATTCCCAGAGATACATTGCCAACAAAAGCCCATGTGTTAACTTTTCTTAGGAATTAAAAAAAAAAAAAAAAAGAAAAAGAAAAATGGTGAAGGAAAAGGAAAAGAATTGCTTAAAAAAGAGAAAAACAATGACCAAGTAATGATAGTAAGGTCTCACTATATCATTAAAAATTAAAAACAACAACAACAGCGAAATAAACAATAAACGAACAATCCCTAGTTACAAAGCCACTTTTTAAAATATAGTCATTGGAAGTAAAATAAGAAGCAATAAAGTTTGCTTTGAAACTTTTGGAACAACTTTTCAGGTAGTAAAAATGAATACAATTTTCTTTAAAGTGAATAGAATTTGGCTGGTTTACAGCAGCTGAGGGACTAATGCTGGCTGCCAGAGAGAAGCTTTGGTCTCTTCTACCACTAAAGCCCTTTCACTGTGTCTCATCTTGAAATCCATCATGGGGTATAAGCTTTCATATTAAAATGGCTCACATCCACAGATTTATCCTGCTGTGAATCACTATGGCTTTAATGCATGGAATAAAGCCCACCTTGGGACTGTCCACTGAAGGGCTGTCTATGTTCACCAACAGCAGAGTTAAAGGCTAAAATCTCCGTACATTCCTTTCACTGCCGATGTAATTTTCCTGGACTTGTGCAAGGCGTTTGACACTGTCCCACATGACATCCTTGTCTCTAAAAGGGAGAGACACGGGTTTGACAGATGGACCACGCGGTGGATAAAGAACTGGCTGGATGGTCGCACTCAAAGAGTCGTGGTCAATGGCTCGAAGTCCACATGGAGACCAGTGACAAGTGGTGTTCCTCAGGGCTCTGTTCTGGGTCCAGTGCTGTTCAACATCTTTGTTGGTGACATGGACGACGCCATTGAGTGCACCCTCACTAAGTTTGCCGACGATACCAAACTTTGTGGTGCCGTGGACTCACTTGAGGGAAGAGATGCCATCCAGAGGGACCTTGATAGGCTTGAGAAATGGGCCAGTGCAAACTGCATGAGCTTCAACAAGGCAAAATGCAAGGTCCTTCACCTGGGTCGGGCCAACCCTAGGCACAAATACAAACTGGGTACAGAGTGGGTTGAGAGTAGCCCTGAAGAGAAGGATTTGGGGGTGTTGATAGATGAGAAGCTCAACATGAGCCGGCAGTGCGCTGGTGCAGCCCAGAAGGCCAACCGCATCCTGGGATGTATCAAGAGAAGCGTGGCCAGCAGGTCAAGAGAGGTGATTCTCCCCCTTTACTCTGCTCTTGTGAGACCCCACCTCGAATACTGCGTCCAGTTCTGGTGTCCCCACCAGAAGAGAGACATAGATCTGTTGGAGCGTGTTCAGAAGAGGGCCACAAAGATGATCCAAGGGCTGGAGCACCTTTGCTACGAGGACAGGCTGCGGGAGCTGGGGTTGTTCAGTCTTGAAAAGAGAAGACTTCGGGGGGACCTAATAGCTGCCTTCCAATACCTGAAGGGAACCTACAGGAAGGCTGGGGAGGGACTTTTTACAAGAGCGTCCACTGATAGGACAAGGGGTAATGGGTTTAAGTTGAAGGAGAATAGATTTAGATTAGATCTTAGGAAGAAATTCTTCAGTACGAGGGTGGCAAGACTTTGGAATAAATTGCCCAGAGATGTTGTGGCTGCCCCCTCCCTGGAGGTGTTCAAGGCCAGGTTGGACAGAGCCTTGTGTAGCCTGATCTAGTTGAGAGGCGTCCCTGCCCATGACAGGGAGGTTGGATTAAATGATCGCTAAGGTCCCTTCCAACCTAGGCCATTCTATGATTCTATGATTCTATGATTCTATGTTACCCCACTGTTTTGCCAACCACCTTGCTTTTCCTTTCTTTTTATTTGTGTGTCCTCTACTATGTAGGGTCCTCCTGACTGGCCGTCACCTACTTATTTCAACCTTGGCATTCACTCAAGAGCTTTCCTTCACTGGTTCAGCTCATGAGGCGGTTGAATGCTTATCATATGCTTCTGATTACCAGGCAGTCGTGCCTCATGTTCAGCATGGTTCTATGCTGATGATCTGAACTTGCTGCTCTCCAGGAAGATGACTGTGAATCAAAGATGACTGTGAATCAGCCCATACAGATTCCTGTCACTACAGTGCTTGCATGTACATGGGATTCTCTGAGTGAGGCAACGGGAGGGGATTCAGCCAAAGCTCCAGATTGCAGCTACAGGAAAGAAAAACAAAAGTTGTGTGGCCAAGAATAAGCGAGCACTTGTTGAGTTTGCAGCTACTATGAGAAGCTGGATTGTATATTTTCTTTAGATGATCTTGCCCAGCTGCTGTACATTGTGACCCATGTATTTGATAACCTGTCATGATAAAAAGAAAACCCTAGAGGGCACTGATACTAAAGTCACCTTGTGGAATCAAAAGTGCCAATCCTCCTATCTTCGGGGCTTTTGCTCCATCTGTTGTTACTCCAGCTGCTCTCTCTTCATCCCATTACTTGTTTCCAAAAAGGCATTTGCACTGGAATGTAAGAAAGGGACATTCTTTCTTATGTTCTTTTCATAAACATACAGGTATCACTAGAGATTTTTTTAAACTCATCATGTCACAGTGTTTATCATCTTATTGGCTTTCTGGACATTTCTCTAGTGATCTGCTTTCCAATTGCCTCATATTGATGGCAGTACCACACATGGAGAGTAGCTGAAGAAACAGCATTTTCAACATAGCAACAGGGCAAAAAAGATGCAGTATTAACATAGTTTATCCAGCTCTCAGCTTCGTTAACACGATGAGCTTTGAGCCAACACCAGATACTAGGTACACCTGCCAAGTCATGCACACTTCCAAAAGAAAAGTATTTAAGGCATTAAAATAATTCAACTACCTTTGTGTTACTATAAAACTCTATTTATTTTTAAGCGCACTTTATGTTAATCCTAAACTGTGAAAAAAAGAAAACTTAATCCCAAAACAGAGCTATAATCTGTACAGAAGTTGTGTAACAATGAATCTCAATCATCAGACAAATATCTGTGGCTCACTACCTTTTCTTTGCCATGTGGGATATTTTCCTGATTTACACATTTAAACAGAACCTGTCTTCATCTTTGGGGACACACTTTAGGGTACCACTTCTTTAAAGTAGTGACAGAAATGTACAAACAATTTTAATATGTTTTTGAGAGAACATCAGTGTTTAAATATTGGCGGCATGTCCAGTTTCTGAAGGAAGTAAAGGAATACAGCTTGTGGCTTGATATATGACAGTTTGTCCCACCTTTCAAGTGTGTACAATGAGTGGATGCATGGAAAGACAGGACAAGTGAAAATCCATAAAACAGAAAGTGATGGAAGTTCCAGGAGAGTCAGTTTGCCTGGAGAGATTAGAGATTTCTTGGGTGAGGGCCACGTTCAAATTTGTGTTTGTGCATGGCCCTATATACTTTCATGATCTTGCTCATATCTTTCATTGCAATATGTTCAAGTCCTACTCAAGCCCAGGGTGACTAGTTCATATGGTGACATCAGTGTTGTTAGAATGATCCCACCATCAGCATCACATAACAAAAAGGAAAAATTTGCATAATGGGATATGCTCTTATCGCTTTCAAATACCAAAGGGTTGACTTTTCTACAGACAATCAACATTGCATGAACCTCAGTGAGTACACATGGTGTCTTTCAAGTATAAACATGTACGCATGACATACTTAAATTAGGCCTTTAATATCTTATGGTATTTTATGTTTTCAAATTCAAACGTTTAGTACTAATGAGACTGAAGAATACATTTAAGGCTGTTACTAAAAAATACCCTATAAAACCTAAAACTTTACATGAATGGTTCTTTGCCTTGAAAAATTCAACACAATTTCTATTTTCACTGTGACTTCGCTAGTGCTCTACTTTCACAAAGAAATGCCTTATGCTGAAACCACCACAGACAACATTAGAAGAAGTTTAGTAACACTATGCATGAACATTAACATTTATGTGAGTAACTGAACCCATGTATGTCACTCAAAAGTACTGTATGTGTTGTTCAAAACAGGAACAGTTATTGCCTCTAGTCTATAGTCCTGAGTAACTGCAGCTTATCACAAATGTTCTCCCTGTCAATATAAAAACAATTTTTAAAAAGGGTGTCCAGTCTGCTATTCCCTTTCCATAATTCACTCTTAAGACATTTTTTTGCTAAAAAAAAATTTATAAAATGAATCCTCCAACCTTGAAATTTGTCTTTTCCTTCTATCTTCCTTCTCTATACTTCAAAAGAATCAGTCTACAGTCATTTTGCAAAGAAAAGGCTAAGAGAAGGCTTCATCTGTCTGAGGGAGAAAAACAACCACTGACAGGAGATGCTTGAAATACTAAGATACTTGGTCAGGTCAGGATCTCTAGAGAGAGGTAATCTCTTCTATAGTACCAATGGATGAAGTGATCTGATCAATGATTATACAGTTTTTTGTACTTTGTTTCCATTTCTTTTCTCAGGTTAGCTACAGTCCAGAGGGTGTCACAATTAATAGTAATGACAAAAAGCCAAGACACTGAGTATTAAAGGATAAGGTTCTGTTGTGGTTAAATATGTTGTATGATGTCAAAAAAATTATTCCCAGTATATTTAAGGATCTTAGCTGATGACATCTCTTTACTTTTGAGAATTTGGCAAAGCTGGGATAAACACTGGGGCACTGGAAAAGGTTTAGCATGATCCCTACCTTCAAAAAGAGAAGACAACAGAAAAAAATGCAAAACTCATAGTGTGCCTTCAAGTCACATAAAATATTTGCATAAAGAGAATTTTCACTTTATTTCAATGAGGTCTAGAATGGAAGCCAAGGATTAGGTCCATAAGCGACTCCAAAACAAATCAGAAAGCCCACCTAAGAAAAGTCATTTACAAGGTTCAGTTGCATTCCCAGGGTTATGCCCTAAGGGAAGCATATATATCTTAATAAAAGGGGCTATATATCTTAATAAAATAGCTAACCTGTTTGTGAATAAAACCAGGGATGCTATCCTTTTTCTACCCATGACTTTGGAAGTTAACATCTATTTTTTCTCTCTATCTTCTCTGCTTAGAGTTTTGTAAGAGACAGACCTAGCAACTTATCTAGCAGTTCTTCACTTCTGCTTAGCAAAAGGGAGAAGCATCTTACATTTGTCATCTAATCTCAGAATGCCTTAAGAAAATTTGGATTTATTTTGGCATAACAATATTTGCATCAGTTTAGTTGTGAATCCAGAAATACACACCCTATTAAAGGAATGAGAAAAACATTTTTTCCATGTCTTTCCATGTCTTATGTCTACACAATAAAAAGTAAATTACACCAATCAATCAATCTATCAATCAAATACTTCATAATAGAAAAGGTACAGTTATTATTATGTTCAAAGTACATGTATCAATTGCATTTACAGCAGAGCAAAAAAAGTGGAAGGGCAACATAGACCAATTCATACCAACAAATTCTGCTAACCAAACCAGGGCTATAAACAATGGCATATGTGATAAAGAGACTTTGTCTTCCTCTGCCAGAGGACAGCATTTAGTGTAAATACTGCCACAACTCACAAGGTTTTGTTGAATCTCAAGAAAAAGTGGGAAACTCACACCACATTAAATTTTGTGTAAAAGTTTTATAGGGATCAGGGTGGACTTCTAGTTTGTAAACAAGCCCTACATCTTGGAAAGACCTAGACCCATTCTTTCAACACAGGATATAATTTTGAAAGGCTTGCTCTAAATAGCGAGAGCCTATTGTGCTCACACATTTTACCAATGTTTCTTTAAATGGAATCTCATCTTTCTGAACACAGTGTCAGATTGCAATGGTGAATGTTTTTAGGGCATCTATTCCCTGCATAATTTCTAATGATACTAGAACAAACTCTCCTAATAGGAGACAAAATGCTGTTTTTCAGTTGTTTCAGCTGAAGATTTGAAGTATCAAAAGGCAAAATGTGAAACTGAGCAAAACCTTCAACAAATGCAATTTTTTTCTTCAAGTCTCCTGTTTCTGAGCAGAATCTCTTGAGTATCAATAACTCAGACTCCCTGAACTATGTATTAGAGATGTGAAATCTTCCATAACAGAGCTCACAGTCCTCAGTATACTCAAGGTACTCAAAATACTAGCCAATGGGCCTAACTTTTTTATGAGCCAGCTAAAATCTACGGCTGTTTGATAGGGAAAAGTTGAAAAAAAATGAACAAGTCCTAAATACTATTTTTCTGGAGCCATCATCTGATCAAGTTGTTAAACTTTATGGAAGAAGTACTGGATTAAGTACTACAGTCTTTTTTACTGAGGAACTCAAAACTAGATCACCTTAATGGATACTTCTGGCTTTTATAGTCCATAAATCTGTTATACAAGAACAAAAATATTTTAGTTCACATCACCTGATAAAATATTGAAGTCCTTCTATCAGCTTAGAGACTTTGGACCAGGAGTTTTTGTGAGAGAAATGGAAGATGGATGGATTTTTACTGAGGTGGTGACTAGGTTTAAAACTAAAGAAATGTTTATGTTTGAGACAGGTACTGTGAATCAGGGTTTAGCCTTTATAGTGCAAAGCTCAAAGTTTTATGTATAAGGGATAGAAAATAGCTATATTGTCATTCTGTAGTTGTGACATACTGTGCTTTTGGGAAAAAAATTAGAGGGGAGTAAAAGACAGCATTTAATCATTTATAGATTATTTTAAAAGAAACTGATACACAGGCATGAACCTTTAAGAAAGAAAGAGATATCAAACAGCTGCAAATCTATCATAATAATGAGTCTGAAAGGCTTTAATCTAGAGAAAGATGTATCTATGAAGAGGATGCTACTTCATGATTGTCAAACGGGGCTGAAAAATCCAAATGTCTTCCACACCGTATTGCCAGCTAACCATAAAGCACAAAAATGCTGATTTATTGAGAGCAGGTCTCTGAGAGAAATGGTGACCGCTTTGTTGGACTGAATCAAAACCAAGACTTCTGATTCACAAAACATATTGAGGTTTGAAATTTGAAAAGGCTTTATTCACATTTGCAAGGAAATAAGTGTTTAAACAACAAGAGAAATGGGAATGCCCCAAAATGAACCATACTGAGTAGCAGAGTCCAAATGTACAGTTTCTTTACTGCCTAATTTAGAGCAGGACTTGGTCTTGAAAACATGCAAAATGCTATGTGAACTCTATATTCTGGGATACATTTTGGTGGTCTGTCTACGATCCTGTTCTTCCATGGGGCCAATATTCAGCCCTTCATTTCAGAATGGAAAAAAATTACCCGAACAAACACATACTCACAAAGTGTCCAGTCCAACAAAACTCTTTTTTTTCCTGTCTGTTGGTGAGTATGAACAACTCTCCCTTGGCAAAATGGCTTGGATAACAACAGATGATATGGTAACAGTGTAAGTGTACACAGCATATATAAATGTAATATCTGAAACTACCTGACAAAGTGTTTTCCCTAAAACTTGTAACAATGAAAGGAAATTAAAATGACAAAGTTTGCATAAATCAACCACCAACCATATTACCAAGGGAATCTCCAAGCAAATGAGCCCACTTGAAAATAACTTTAAAAGTAGCATGAAAATTTGTGACTGTGGAGAGGTACACTGGAGTATGAACGGAGTGGCAGTCAAGCTTAGACTGATGCTTCCAAAACTTGATCTCATGACCTTGACCTGATGGAGCATCCTCCCTGCCAGATGTTGTGAAGGGCTTGCACCCTGCTGATGGGCTGACAGTGTGGGTGCAATAAGTAAGGACCTGCACCTGGGGTATGAGGGTGTCAGTGCTTGAGGGGGGCTTTCTTACCAGCAGGCAGATAAGCATATTGTTGGAGCAGCATAGATGCACATGAAGCTGGAGCACCCATGACACCTACAAAAGGGCTGAACAAGTAGAAGACATGCTTCCAATGTGTGCTTGCAACCTGCACTTCTGTTGGGGTAGTGTGCATATAACTCTGCGTGCGTGCAATTGCGATTTATGGGTATTAGTTTGATGTTTTGATGATGTTTTGAAATTTGTAAGTGCTTATTAACGATTTGTAAACATCTGGTAATGTTATTTATCTGTTGTATTGCTGATATTGATCCTGAATGTATAGTTCACTGATTGGCAGTTAATTACATGGTGCTAATATATTAATACAGAACTTTGATCCTGATTTAATACAAACTACATGAGTTGAGCAGTTTTGAGCACTAATCTTCAAAGCACACAGAACAGTCAGTGCTCTGACAGTCTTAACAATCTGCTTTCCTCACAACTGCAGTTTTGATCATCTTCAAGGAGGTTAAATGTACTTGTCTTTGTTGTTAAAAAATGAGTGCTGGTTTACTAGCCTGTCTTAAGTCCTTTGGCAAGCACCTTTATTTTAGAAACAGGTGTTTCGGACCTTTTTGAAAGTCATAGCATCCTAAACAAGATTCAGTTTAGGTTTTTTCTTCCCTTCCAGTGGTGTAATACAAAATAAGATGCTCTGGGAAATTCAGACCATTGTACAAGTAGTATGCAATTTGCTGTAACCTTACAAGAAGAGCCAGCCTACTTCAGCAGGCAATGTAGCATATGTTTCTCCTCTGGAAATTATTCTTCACATAATTTCCAGCATCTTCTCTTTCAGAACCTGAATGAAGATCCACTTCCAGCAACATTGAGACCAGTCAAGAGTAAACACATTTGTGTGGAGAGCTGCAGAGCACCTTTATCTTTATCAAATAATTGATATTGCAGAATTGGTATTGCAGAAAGAAATGACTCTTCTTTAGGATATTAAGCTAGTCAAGTCAGTTAAAAGTATTGGCTTTTTTTCAATTGCTACTGGAGTCCATGTGTCTGTTTAATTCTGTTGGCTTGGGACCAACTGATAGTCTGCTTTTCTGGCACCATACCATTTTTCTGTAAGCAAAATATCAAGAAGATGTAGATCTGTGCCCAAAGAAATGGGAGCTTTCTAACAGCAGTTTTCATTCTCCGCACCAGATCTACTGCACTCAGCATTTTCTGTGGAAAAGAGCAAGAGGTCAAAGGGTTGATGCACAGAGAACTGACACTATTTTGTAAGGCCTCTGAATTAATAAAGCCTTAATATTCTTCGATGAATCTAATGCTCTGATTGTAATATTACTTCTAGCGTTCTATTTTTGCTCAGTTGCTTCATTGCACATCATCATTGGTCTAATATCAAATCTCAGAGTTAATAACAATTTAGCTGGGCTGCCAGAACTAGAACTAAAATATGAAATGAACATTTTCTTGCACTTATGAATCTCTGAGATTGGCGCTTGCCCTTGACATTCCCTGTGGTTTTTTTCCTGACTTAATAAACTTAGACTATTAAAGCAGAAAAAAACTTTGTGACCTGAACTGAACTGCCTGTGAAGAAGCTATGTGTCAGGGAAGTGTGAAGACAGTAGTGTACATTAGTCTCACAACCATTTTGTTAGCTTCTTACTTGCACTGATTATACTTAACATATAATAACTCCAGCTAGGGTACATCACAGAATACAGTGAAGCATCTGCCTGTCTCCTTTATAAAACTGAAATATAAGGCACTACAGAAAGAAGGTTAAAAGATTTGTATTGTCCACAACACAAATCATACCAAATAAAATTTATAAATCATATCTCATATCATATTAAATTTATCATTGAAGTAGGGTATGTGTCCAAATTTAATATTTTCACAGTTTTTATTGTTGTGCCATTACTGTAATTATCTAACAAGCATTAAAAAAGAAGAAAAAAGAAGTAATTCCATGCCTGTTCAATTTTATTTGTGATCTACCTAAGGGATATATTAACTAGGGGGGAAAAAGATTAATGGACACTATAGAAGCATGATCTGTTTCCATATTTGACATTAATTCTTGACATATTATGGAACTGTTAACATTTAGAGAGTCATGATGGCCTTAATACAATGTACAAGCTGTTGTGAAAAATTAAACTTTTTGTATTAGCATCTTGTCATACTCTTTGGAGCATCTTCAGGTGCAAATTATTAAAAAGAACTACATTATTTATCACAGGTTATGAAGTTGAGCCCATTCTGGAGCCATATCCCCTGAAGAGGCATCCATCCTTTCCTTTCATGGATAGCCTTTTTCCGTCTGAGATCTGGAGTTGCTCTCCATTGTAGCGAGGCATCATTTGTCTTGGTTAAGGTTCCCCTGTAATTGCACAAGCTGCTGTTCCTTGGCACCCAATGTGTCTCACAACATGATGTTTGATGACAAAATGAATTGGTTGTCACAGACATGAGTGTGAAAGAAAGAGGTATAGGTGACTGGTTTACACTGCCACCAGACCATTCTGCAATTTTAGGCTGCTGGGGAGGTCCACTCTGTAGTCTAGTAAAGGAGATTTATTTTTTTTAACTACTAGCAAAAGGCCACATAGTTTGTATTGCCATGACAATGCCAGTTCTCAGGACATCCTGGGTTTTTTCTTAGTCTTGACTGGTTTTAACTTGTTTTATGTGTGACAGCAATTGTTTATCTGTCAGGTTTGGACATAGTTGGTTTTAGTTCATACTGACAACAAGTAGTTATTCTGTGTAGATTAAATTATCTATGATCCCAGAATAAAATGTGGTTTTCAAGACCATAAAATCAAGATGCTAATGAAGATCTTAGGCTGTTAATACAAATCACAATGGTCAATCAGTAGCCCCTTCAGGAGCACAGACTTATTAAACTGACTTAGATATAACAAAGAGAACAAAAAAAACAATTAGCTGAGATTAAATGAAGAGAATATGCAGAATGTATTAGGAAAATGATAAAAATAAACTCAAGTGGCCCTCAACATACAGAATGAAAAGACACCCCACTACAAGCATCAAAATCCTCCTAACCTTGCTCAAACCCCATCCCATCTCTGGCTCCATAATTCTTGGGTCTCAGAGGGACACTGTGAGCGTGTGAGTAACATCAGAGGAAAGAGGAATCCAGGAAGTTTTTCCTGGATAACAATTTTACTTCTATTATTTAGACTTTTCTATATTATTTTGGGCTAAGAGTGGTAGCATTATTATGGCTGGACTAATAACAACTTTTTTGCTGGATTTGAATTAGACTGTCAAATTATATTAACATTAAGCTCTTGTTGCCACATGTATATGGTACATTCCCTTTTGCCACAATCAAATTTTGGAGTGTAGCAGCTGATGGGATTAAAAAAAAAAAGTGTTGAGGCGAAAGGGGTTACATTTGGTGCATAGGGACTACTTTTTGATTGACAGATCTGGAGGCTACTAATCCTGGAAACACTCTCTCTCCTGCATTGTCTGTGTGTGCCCCAAGCACATGGGTCCTTGCACCCTGTCCCAAGCTGCTTAATATAGATTAGTCTGGACCACTATGAACTAGTCACTGAACTGACCAGAATTCAGAGTATGGAGAGGTGGATTGGATCTTCTTTCTTGCCTGAATTGAGATATACCTTCTGATACACTTTCTGCACAGTGTAGTGTAGAAGCCTATCCCTTCCTGGGCAGAAGCTCTTCTAAGAAAGTCGAGGAAAGGACAGCCCGAACTCAAAGATGTAGGGCATACACTGGACTCGCTGGAGCTTGCAAGTGTTTCTAGAGTGCATTATGACATCAGTGCAAGTAACAACTGAAAAGAGGATGGAAGGAAGAAAGTTTGAGAGGTGGGAAAGTGGATTAAGCTCCATCAGAAAAATGAACTTTTTTTCTGGAGTGAACTGTCCACAAGCTGGAACATTTGCACTGCAGTTTCTCTATTTTAAACTTTCAGTTATTTTGCCATGTACTGAGTCCAATGTCATGACTATTTTTTAATTGTTTAATTGTTTTTTAATTTTTTTTTAATAAACAGATTGCAGAATCACAGAATCATTATGGTTGGAAAGGACCTCCAGGGTCATCAAGTCCAACCTTTTCCTAGCATCTCTCTAACCACTACACCATA
>VZZY01004017.1:31573-53380 GCA_013400335.1 Eurystomus gularis | reverse complement strand
CAGTCCTCATAAGACATGTTCTCCAGACCCCTCACCAGCTTCGTTGCCCTTCTCTGCACCCATTCCAGCACCTCAATGTCCTTCTTGTCCTGTGGTGACCAAAACTGGACACAGTACTCAAGGTGTGGTCTCACAAGTGCCGAGTACAGGGGCACAATCACCTTCCTACTCCTGCTGGTCACACCATTTCTGATACAGGCCAGGATGCCGTTGGCCTTCTTGGCCACCTGGGCACACTGTTGGCTCATGTTCAGCCAGCTGTCCACCATCACCCCCAGGTCCTTTTCCACCAGGCAGCTCTCCAGCCACTCCTCCCCATGCCTGGAGCGTTGCTGGGGGTTGTTGTGACCAAAGTGCATGACCCGGCACTTGGCTTTGTTAAACCGCATACAGTTGACCTCAGCCCATCGCTCCAGCTGTCCAGATCCCACTGCAGAGCCTTCCTACCCTCAAACAGATCAACACTTCTGCTTAATTTTGTGTTATCTGCAAATTTACTGAGGGTATATTTGATTTCCTCATCCAGGTCACTGATGCAGATATTAAACAAGATAGGTCCCAAAACTGAGCCCTGAGGGACACCGCTTGTGACCGGTCGCCAACTGGATTTTACTCTGTTCACTACCACCCTCTGGGCTCGGCCATCCAGCCAGTTTCTAACCCAGTGAGAAGTCCTCCTGTCTATGCCATGAGCTGCCAGCCTCTCCAGCAGAATGCTGTGGGAAACGGTGTCAAATGCCTTCCTGAAGTCCAGGTAGACAACACCCACTGTCTTGCCCTCATCCACTAGGCGGGTCACCTGATCATAGAAGGAGATCAGGTTGGTTAAACAGGACTTTCCCTTTATGAACCCATGTTGGCTGGGCCTGATCCCCTCATTGTCCTGCACTTGCCGTGTGATCACTTCCAAGATGAACTGTTCCATAACCTTTAGAAAGCTTCTTAGCAACAGTGCGCACAGCTCTTACTTCTGAGCCTTAAGAAGGGAAAGCAGTGATCTCAACTATCACAAACCTATGAATTTGACCTCAGTAGCATGTAAGATAGCAGAATACTTTCTGAAGAGAAAATGATTATAGATAAGGTAATGAATGAGAAATAGGCTGGCCAAAAGCTGATTGTACAGCCCTCATCAATACCGCAGATAAACAGCATATTTTAGAAATATATTTTGTATAATATTATGGCAGCAAGTGCAGTAGATCTAGACTCCTTAAAAGCAGTTAACAGAAAAATCAGTTTATTAGAAAAGGCCAAAATGAAATTCTTAGTCCTACAAAATGTCAATTGCAAAGAATACTAGGAAAACAATGCTGAAATTGTAAGCTTGGTAAAAGGGAGATTACCAGAGAAGCTTGTCAAGGCTCAGTTTTTTTCTGGTGATGTGGATACAAAATGCCAAATTTACAGTAAGATTTTCAGATGATGCCAAACTGTGTATTGGTATTTGGGGTTGGACTAGATAACCTTTAAATGTCCCTTCCAACCCAAAACTTTCTATTATTCAGTTTCTCTATATGGGAAAAAATGGCAAGTGCTAGAGAAAATATGAAAGCTTAAGTATTAGTTTAACATGAGAACTCATTTAAGCAAGCTTAAGATGGAAACAAAAAAGATATTTATATCCAGTGAAACTTGAAACATATCACTTCCTTGTACAGTATGCAGAACCAACAGAACCCACCGCACATCACACGTCAGAGGAGGAGGAAAGAGGTAGCAATTGTGTTTTAAGTTTTCAAAACTTCAGTCCCAGCAATAATACATCATTAGGTCTAAGCATCAGACTCAAAACTACCAACCAGTGATTAAACCACTTAGGTCATTAATAATGTGCAGAATGTGTGAGATGTTTACCTATTGGGCTGTGATTAGGAAGCACCTGTGCTTGCAGAGTTCAAATTAAGTTCATAAATTTGAAGTAGCACAATTGCAACTCATTACACAAAGGATTAAAAAAAAAAAAAAAAAAAGGCTTTGTTCCCTGTTATACTCTGACATAATTTCAAAGGTTATTTTCTTTTATTTTTTTTCCTGCTTAAATATAAACACAACTCAGAGAAGAGGAAGAAAGTATTTCTTGGTCTACAAGGATCATCACAATAACAGAAAGATCTCTGAAAGGGGAGAAAAGTATACAGTATCATGAGATTCAATGGCCTAATCAACCTCAATAAAATGAAATCTCTCAAAGTGCATTTGTCAGGGTATAAATTATATTAGAGACTTTCATTCTGGAGTTTCCCAATTTTTAAAATTTTAATGTTTTATTCTTAATAGTGTTAAATATTGCTTTGTATGCATTGTTTTATGTTTTTTTTCCCCCAGATCCTAGTGTCTTTTCTTTGCCAGTCTTGTCTCCAACCTGATTTCCCTCTAGCTTTGGATCCACGCTCTGTTCCTAGTTTTCAGGGTCAGTTTCCACTTCTTCTTTTCCGCTTCAGTTTGATTTTTACTTTATCTTCAAATATGTAATAATGTATTTGTAGCACAGATTTTCTGCTTTTGTTACCTGGCTAGACATAGTTACATAGGACAACATCTCTACCTAGATCTTATCCTTTCATCATTCAGATTAGACCTCCAAACAGTTAATGACAAATTAGATACTATAATTTCCTTGCTTCATCTTCTGTTTCTTTAATCCAGACTAGGCAGTGACCCAAGTGCCTAGACACAACAGCTGGATAAATTTTCAGAGAATTAGCCACAAAGCTTTTCCAGGAATCTCTGAAAATGGTTTTAATCTCATTTAGTATTTAGCCATATTTGCTCAAATTTCTTGGTTGCAACCCATTTCTTTTTATCCTCCTGTATTTAGAAAGCTTGCACTAAAGTACTTCAAAGAAGAAAGGAAACAAAAAAAAAGAGAGAGAAATTATTAAAAATTTATAATCCATTGTCCCATAAGCATGTCCCTGTAAACAGTCTGATTAATTCTAAAAAATAATGTTAAATGGTTAATAGTCATTGATTGTGGAGATCTTGGAGAGGAAAATGTCAGGCAATCTAAAAATCTGTCATGCTACTAAACAGGTTTACTAACCAGAGTTGAAACAATGAGGAGTGGAATGTGTACTGGTGGAATGGAACACAGGAATAAACAAAACCAAAAGTAATCTTGTTTCCATTTGTAGATAACTTACAAGGAAAAAATGAAAATAAAAGAAAAACAAATGAAAATCCATACATTCAGTGCTCTCCTTATTGTTCCAGCAACTTCAGGTCCTTAGAAAATAGTTAATATTTATCAGCTCTTCAGTTACTGCATTGTACTGTGCTCTGACTTCATATTTCCCATGCTGCTTCTCTCATTTTCTCCTCATGGATCTCAGTGAAATAACCTGAGAGCCAAAGGGGTAACAGCTCTTCATAGCTATTTCTGCCCTTTTTTATGCTGGAATACTTGGTTTCTCATGATCTTTACACCCCTTCACGTTGCTCAGCCATGTAAAGAATACATAAAAATACCAAGCACTTGAATATAATCTCTACCAGATAAATGAGTAAACACACACATCTCCTCATGCCCCTATAGAATGTGATTCTGCACCACTTCTCTGATGATAGACTACAATGGACTTAGGGCAAGAGTTAACTGCAAGGCTTATGTCTGAAGTTCAAGTTCTGAACTAATATTTAAAAGATACTCATACAAACTATGCAGCCTTTTGAATCTGCAATCTTAAACCTAGCAATCTTATAAAAGATGAATCACTGATAAAATTTCTTGCATTTCTGCTTTTAATCAGAGCTGGAAGCTTAACAAGAACTGCATCATCTGTCAAGTTATTTTCTTATGTTCTCCTGACCAGACACTGAAAAAAGAAAAAAATACTGCATTTCAGTATCGGCTTAAAAGCTTTGTTTTAAACACAGTTCTAAATCCTGACAAATTCTTTTTTGTTTTGGGGGTTTTTTTCCTTCTTGGGTTTCATTGTCATTTATTTAAACAAGCCAACAGAAACAAACTCTTAACACCATAGGAGAGGAGGAGACATTCCATGGACAGTGAATCCAGAGAAATCTTACACAGGAGTCTAGACTTCGTATTACTCCAGTCCAGTGCAGGAGACATCACAAGTGAGAAGGCACAATGGAGACATGGCAGCTCTCTCCTCGTATGAAAGTGCCTAGGGTAGACACCCATGAGAAACTACCTTCCAGTGTCCCCTTTTGTATGTGGTGGGTCTCATTGTAGGACACTAGCTTTGATGTAAAGCTCTGTTATTAATGCCCATGGACTCCTCTGTGCAAGGTCTACCGCAACGTACAGCAGGACAGAAACTGCTGTGCATGCAACAAGCAAAATACAATATATTTGGGTCCCTAGAGTATTCAGCACCCTTGTAGTTTTGAGGAAAGCTGTAAGTGACATCATCTCACACCTGTTTCTTCTTTCAAGGTCTGAACATCAGGAAACTAACTGTAAATGTAGAACCTGAAGTCTGATACACTTACAAAATGGCTTTTTTTACCAGAATTATTCTCCTTCAGCGATAGCCCTGTATAGCTGTGTGTGTATGCGTACACATGTTATATTCCATGTATGTGTATACAATGTTCAGAATAAACTTTTTAGCTTTATCTTGAGCACCAATAACTTGGAGAATTGCTGGATAATGTAACTATAAGATGTTACGTAAGAAGTGAGACATATGCATGGTACTTGAAAAGTGCTATAAAATATAGCCATAATTATACATTATGTCTAAGATGTGAAGATCCAGTCAAACTAATTTTAGTGAGATCAGAGTTTCCAATTCTCTTAAACATTCAGGAGAATAAATGAGAAAGTTGATTCTGATGGCAATGAGGTTCTCACAGTTCTGAGGGAGAGGAATGGGTGGAGGTGGCGGGTGGGAAAAAGAAGGAATTTTTTTTTTTCCAGTTAACTAAAATGGTAATGTGTAAAAGTCTGAGAATTCTACTCCTTTTCTTTTGAGACCAATATTTTCAAACAAAGGGTTCTTGAGTTCTATTTATCCGAGTCAAGATTTTTCCCTTTATGTTACCTAAAATGCATTCTATGTTAAAAAAAATAGTACATGCCCCTAATCCATTTGCAATTCTGATATAAAACTTCCAACAAAAATACAGTGCATCAACCCAGAAAAAACAATGCATCAAACCCTATAAACATGGCATGATCCCAGTAATGAAAAATGAGGTTTGCAACAGCCTGTAATTAACATGGGAATGACAGGCATGTTTTAAACCGTTCAGAAACATGTGGGTAATTATTGAAGAGTTATGACAGTAACGCATCAACAAGCCTATCCGTCTTACTCTGATTCTGCGTTCTGGCTGCGTCTCAGTGGATCTTAACATGCCATTCAGTAATTTGGTGGAAAACTGTCCTGGTTCAGCCAGGACAGGGTTAATTTGGTGCAGCTAGGGTATTCTATACCATGCTGACATCATGCCCCGAAGCCAGTTCCGGTGGGGGGGCAGTTCCGGGTTCGGGGGTTCGGTGGTTCGGCGCCCGTGTGTGTGCTCGTCCGTCCCTTTATCCCTGGTATTACCTTTTTCTGTGTATTGCTTATTTCTTGCTGAGTTATTGCAATTGTTTCTTACGTGTTTCTGTATTAAACCTTCTTTATCTCAACTGAAGAAGGCATTTTTAAAACTTTTTTTTTTTCTTTCTCTGTCTGCAGCCCGTGGCAGTGGGGAGGGGGCAGGGAGCAGCAGTGTGGCCACGCGGTGGCTCAGCTAGCCACGGCTTTACTAAACCCCCACAAAAACTCACCACCCAAGAGCAATGATAGGGTTCCATCCATAATAAGGTGGAAAATTAAAAGAATCATCAATTAAAGGAAGAGCTGAGATTCCAGATAAGCAGCTTAAAACATTTTACATTTCCAACCTGCAATCTTTCCAAACTTATAATTTGCTGGTGGGAATTTTCAAATTTCTGCAACAGTGGATATTTGCCTATAATTCAATAACAAGAAAGTGGAGGAGGGGAGAGAGAAGGTAGAAAACAAGTCAAAGGAAGATGACTGTGGACTTCATCAAGATCCTTACAATTGCACATCTATTGCCCCAGAAGCATTCAGATCCCCCAAAGATGAAAACAATCATTAAAACCTCATACTATGGTAGTATCTTGAGGCCTTCCCAAGGGGAAAGAAGAAATCTCATTGACAAGTGTGTTTCTCAGAAATACAAATAATAAACAGAGAAAGTAAATCTGGAAGCTCTGAATGGACTAAACAAATAGCAGCTAGTATAAAAGCACAGTCAGTATCACTACCTATTTAGAAAAGAAAAATTGGAGTATAGGAGAAGGAATAGTCATTGATCTGTTTATTAATGGTTACAGAAATAATCTTATCCTGCCATCAACACTCAATTTTTAATTATACTTAGCAGAGAAGTTCTTTTTTTTTGCAATGGGATTGGAAGACAGAGATGAAACTGGACACTGAAACAAGAATTTCTAGGTCTTATTAATCAGGTTTTTACCCTAAAATGATAAAGCTTGAAAATGGCTTGCAGTTTGACTTTCATTTCTGATATATAGAAATGGGAGTGGAGATGGAGGGAGAGTGAAAAGAGAAGGAGAAAGTCTGGGAATAATATTCACCTTCACACTGAACCACTTCTCCTATCCTGAGTTACATAGCAGAAGAAAAGACAGGAGTGAGCTGACATCAATCATCTTTATGGATCTTTACTTTTTATTCATTGTTCTATTGATCCTTTTCAGCATTATTTCATAGCTAGATTGCAATAAAAGTCATTTTTTATTATGTCTCCATTTTAACTCATAAAGCATATGACACAATAGTTTTTGAATGAAGGACAGGTTCCCTGAGGGAAAGAACAAAATCCTGGGTAAAAGCACAGATTTATTGATCTCTCCTTCAATAATAATGATTAAAATCTAACCAAGCACTATTGCCTTAATAAATTATTCAGCTCTCTTTCCCTCTTCCACATTCCAATTGGGATGCACTTCAAAACAAGAAAAGTTTGATCACAAAATGTTGAAAATACTGCCTTCTTCATGCAGTGAGCCATGACAATGTTAAAAACACACTAAATAACAGCATCTCACAGACAAGAAATACTTTGGCCCAAAGCCCAGCTGGCCAGCAACTGGGGAAAGAAAACAACATATGTCCTGGAAAGAAAGGGAAGAGACTTTGTCAGCTCTTTCTATTTTCTAGGCAAATTTAAGGGCACTGTTTTCCCTACTCAGCCACGTTTTCTCTTGCAATGGAGGCAATGAGGACTGTCCCTATAACCATAATTCTCTCTCCTGTATGAGAATAGATCCCTTGTGGGTTAAGATGGAGGCTTATACTCATCTATCAAGTGTCTTCACTTCACCCCAGATCTCAGGAATATTTCATTGTCAAGGCATTTTCTGCCTAGGACTGCTCCCAGGACATCCAACCCTGAAGCAGAGATTTCCAGAACAGGACAAGAATCTCCCACAAACAGAAAGTTTACAGAAATAAAGCTGGAAAATAGTACAGCTAGTTGGTTAGATTAAAATCTTGTCTCTTCGTTTTAATTTGTTTAAACTTCCATGATGATGTTTCATTCAAAGTTCCTGGTAAGATTAACATGTATCATATGTTCACAGAGAATGAAATATATGCCACAGAAAGTAATCGCTCATACTCAGGATGCTTATACATACTATACGTCTGAATATCTCCTCCTTTTGAATAAAACTTTGATGAAATAATAGGAAGACCAGCATAAAATAGATAACATTTCTAGACAGTGATGATGCATTAAAGAAATGTTTCATATAACCACTCTCAAATTATCCTTTATGCCACAGCTATAGTACACAGTTATGTATCTGGATTGCTAGGGAAACACCTGTCTATGAAGATGACACTGGCTATGGATAAGAGTGGATAGAGGTGTCAGTCATTTAAAATAATATTAATGATTTAAACCATAAAGATCTCACATTAACTTTCTTGAAACGTCAAAAGAATCATATAAGCAACCATTTTCTCTTCTGATTATAATTCATGTAGTTTTCATTCAAGGACAATGTTTAAAAGCATGCATGCCTAGTTCCATATAACTCAATAATTTGTTATTTTAATAAGAATGGTTTTCTTTAAAAGAAGGTACCTGGCTTTATGGAAAGAATTAGCTAGGATACTTGATAGATTAACCAAGGTTGTATTTATGCAAACTGCTATAGGAAAGTTACGGTGTATTGTTTTAGCATGGCATGGTTTTGGTAATGGGGAGGGTACAGGGTGGCTTCTGTGAGAAGCTGTTAGAAGCTTCCCCCATGTCCAACAGAGCTAGCACCCACCAGCTCCCAGATAGACCCCTTTCTGGCCAAGGCTGAGCCAATCAGTGATGGTAGTAGCACCTCTGGATAACATATTGAAGATGGAGGGAAAAGAATCTGCCCAACAGCAATTGCAGCTGAAGAGAGGAGTGAGAATATGTGAGAGAAACAACTCTGTGAACACCAAGGTCAGTGAAGAAGGATGGGGAGGAGGTGCTCCAGGCACCAACGCAGGGATTTCCCTGAGGCCCGTGGTGAAGACCATGGTGAGGCAGGCTGTCCCCCTGCAGCCCNAGGCCCGTGGTGAAGACCATGGTGAGGCAGGCTGTGCCCCTGCAGCCCATGGGGATCCACAGTGGTGCAGGAGATATCCACCTGCAGCCCATGGAGGACCACACTCCAGAGGAGGTGGATGTGCCCAAAGGAGGCTATGCACCCATGGGACACTTGCACTGGCGCAGGCTCCTGGCAGGATCTGTGACCCCATGAAGAGAGAAGTCCATGCTGGAGCAGATTTCCTGGCAGGACTCATGACCTCATGGGGGACCAACGCTGGAGCAGTTCATGAAGAACTACATCCCATGGGAAGGACTCACGTTGGAGAAGTTTGTGGAGGACTGTCTCCTGTGGGAGATACCCCATGCTAGAGCAGGGGAAGAGTCTGAAGAGTTCTCCCACAGAGGAGGAAGGAGCAGCAGAGGCAAAATGTGATGAACTGACTGCAGCCCTCGTTCTCTTTTCCTCTGTGACATTCAGGGAGGAGGAGGTAGAGAAATCAGGAGTGAAGCTGAGCTTGGGAAGAAGGGAAGGGGGAGGCGGTTTAAGATTTAGGGTTCTTTTTATTTCTCATTATCCTACTCTGATTTGATTGGTAATAATTTAAAATAGTTTTTCCAAGCTGAGTATGTTTTGCCCATGACAGTAATTGCTGAGTGATCTCTCCTTGTCCTTACCTCAACCCACAAGCCTTTCATTGTATTTCCTCTCCACTGTTCAGTTGAAAAGGGACGTGATAGAGCAGCTTTGGTGGGTACCTGACATCCATACAGCATCAACTCATCACAACTGGAAACTGTTTTTTGTGATTTGAAATAAGTCCTATCAATTGCAACCATATTTCCACACCTTAAGCGTCAAATAAATCCAAAACTAGAATCTAGCTTTTTGGTTTTTAAAAAAATGCTCAGAACTTGCTTATTCAAGTCTGATCTAAAATAAATTAAAATTCATCTAAAGCAAGAATTCATGCAGTTTTAAATTCCTCCTTTTGAAACATTTTCAACATCCTCATGATATTAAAATCAGCACACCGTAAATAACAATTCTGTCCCCAAAACAAATTGTATCAGTATTTTATAATGTGTCTTGATGGGTGCTAAAATAGCTTCACTTAGAAAAATAGGCACCAAATATTTACCAGGTATATGAATTTCACTATAGATAATGCAATAAAGCTTTTAGCTTTCATTTCATACACATTGTCCTTTACCATGTGAATGAGTGCTCCAAGTGCAACTTCTACTGACCTTTAGGTGTGTCAGAATTGATCTTAACTTTAAATAGACACTTCTTCAACACCACAAGTGGCCACAAAAGACAAGGTCAGCTCTAATTCAGCATAGCATATTCTTCTTTTAGCCGTAGACAGATAGTAGATGGCCAAAACAAACAGCCTGCCTACATACTATTTGTTTTCTCAAACACCTACCAATTAGCCCCATATAAATGTCACTTCTCATTCAAATAAAATGTGTTACAACCAATCCTAAGGTGCTTTCCACCTTCACTTCTGATGGAGACTGCCAAACAGAAGCAATGACTTTCTATTGTTATAATGATAAAAACTGGAAAGAAAAAGAAAACTAAAGAAGAAATAAGTCCCTTTAAATTTGCTGATGTTTTCCCATATTCCAACCAGGACTAACTGTCTTTACAATGCTATTGTTACTGGGTTTTTGTGACAGTCTCTCTCATATGCAGAGTAGGAGGAAGAAACTATCTGATTGCCAGATGTTATAGAAATCTTAATTAATCAGTGGCTGGACTATATATATCATATATTTTAAGACATATTAAATTGTTGCCTCTCTTGGAGCAAACAATAGCTTGACTATACACTTAAAAAACCCCAGAAGGCTTAACATCAGAGCAGTGAGCATCCATTGCAGTGGTGAAGGCAGAAAAAAAAAAATCCCCTGCTTATAACATGAAATTATTTTCATTTATGAATAAGAATATAGGATGTGGTGGTCTGAGATAGCAGGGAGGTGAATTTGTTGACTTGTAAGGTGTCTTCCCTAAAAATAGCAGCTGCATTATTGGCTCCAGAGTATGTGCCTGTTGTATATTGCATGTTTTTGCTGTAACTCAAAAAATATATTTATTATGAGCCATGGTGTATACAAAATTTCACGAGCCCGGAATCAGTTAGTTTCATATTTCACATTTTATTTAGAAAAGGATATCAACACATCCACATCCAGTTAAAAGTAACAGTTAGAAGAAGACTGTCCAGTACAAAATCAGAATGACAAAGCTGTTGTGTGAATCTGCTATAGTGAAGATAGTACAATTACAAAGCTGGCTGCTTCTACACCTAGTATTATGTCTGTTATTCAATATTACCTCATCCCCCAGGATGTTCTTTCAGAGCCAGTTCTAAAATCCATAAAACTGCATCTTAGAAATTCTGAGCACTGAAATTCAAAATATAGCCGCAGAGAGATACTGGCTGGGGGATTCCTCTGGGGCAGTGTGCAATTTTCCAGAGTGAAAAGCAGGATAGGGAGACACTGATAGACATGGGCTATTGAATTTAGGAGTAACTGGGCAGGCAATGATATTAACTCTCAGGAAAGTTTTCACTCAGGGCAAGATTTAATCTGTGAGAAAACCAATCTTAATGTAAAGGCATATGATTTAATTGCTTGCCCAACAGAAAACCTCAAGGAAAAAGAAATAAAGTGAACGTCCTAAGACTCACTGAACGAGAACATGTTCAAGGGTTGAGTCACTATTCGTTGCTTGTTTTTTCTCTCTCTCCTGAGCACACACCTTCTCAGTGTACATGTCTTTCTGTCCAGCAGTTAGGCCATAGAACTGCAAATGGTGCTTTGACTTCTATGTACCAGCACTTCACAGTAAATATCTTATATTTTGCATATATTTATATCTAAGATAAAACATTTAAGGAACTAGTGTTATAGAACTGAAATATGTATTAGTTTTTAACATATTTTACCAGTAAAATTCAAATGCTTTATAAGAGGAGATGTTGGTTATCCCATACTGTAAAAGAGAGCAAATAAAAGCAAAGTTCCTTGTCCTGGTTAATCCTGCAGGTTTGCAGTGGTGCTAGGAATGGAAAACAGACCTTCCAACCCAAGCCAACCCTACAGTCATCTCTGCTTCTCAGAATGAAAGGGTCAAGCTTCAGGTAAGTGTTTCCCCTAAAATCACACCATGTTTTGAACAAAACACCCACATTTGACAATATTGACAAACTGAAATTGAAGATTTACAAATAGTATACAGCACTATAAAATATTTTTTTTAAATGAGTATGGATAAATGCAGTTTTTAGAGAACTATAAAATCCTGAAGTTTTCACTTTGCCTGTGTGAAATTGGTGTGCACTAAGTTTAAAGGGACAAGAAGCCATTATTAGCAGAGAGCATTGTTTACTAGATTTTGAAAAGGGAGATTTGAGTGCCCAGATGCCGAATGGAGACATACCTAGTTCATGAAAGAATGCCAGAGAAGGCGTAGAGTCCAAAATGCAGCCTTTATATTATATATTAGCTCTAAGGCAAAGAGTAGAAGGCAGCACTGAAGCAGGAAGTTAGCTTCTATGGATCCTGCTTTAGGCACCCCTTCTTCTTCATTAACATTGGAGAGAATTTAGGCAACCATGGAGACAAGTATCTTTCTAGGATGCAACAAGACTTCAGTGTCTAAGTCTCCTTGTAAATCTCAGATAAAATGTTTGGCTTAATGTTACATAAGAACGTTGAGCAAAGGCAAAGTCTTGAAACAAATTATGAAGAATCATAATTTAAATGGGTAGCAATGTATTGACACAATGTTGAACCAGCTCTTCTTTTTGCACAGATTATTTCGGAAGATGGACAGTAGTGAATAAGGTTCCATGGTCAGCTCTTTTAGAATATATAATCTTATTTTCTCCTTATTAACATTTGGAAAGGAGGACTTAAATGTTATTGGGAATTGTTCTGGAAATTTCACTGATTCATAAACTTCCAGTGTAAGGAATCTGGAATTATTATGGAGATCTAACTTGGTTCCTACCCAGAACAGAACATTGTTTAATGTCCAGTAAAATTCAACTTGAGAGATATTGTTAATATTGTTAATTCATAAAGACATATTGTATAGCCATGAATACCTATCAGAACAAAAGCCTAGTTCCAAAAAAAAGAAAAAACAATTTTATGGTACAAAACTGGTTACATTTGAAAAACATAGTGAAGAAGGTATCTTGCAGTGACTAAATATAGTAGGTTTTCAAGACAGTAGCATGTCTTTTGTTTTTCATGCTTTTGTTTTGTTTTATTTGACTGAAGTAGAACTTTATTAAATTAAATTCAATGAATACATGGAGAAGAAAAACAGCATACACACAACCATAACATCCAGAGACTGGTCTTCTCTTACCTGTGACATTCTAAGAAATAGCTGCCTGGGATTGCAAGGAACTAAAGCAGTTCAGCAAAGACATTTAATCTTTACTCGGTTGACTAAATTTGAAAAGAATATCTAGAAGACCTGATTGAACTGTTTAGAAAGACACAGAGAAGAGGTAAAAAGGATCAACTTATAAATTTTGTGCAGTCTAGTAAACAAGAGAATTTGGTATGATTACTCATTGTAGTGGTAAATTTTCAATAAACGAGGCAATATTTATTCATATTAGTAAAGTCAGCATGACTTTCCTAAGGGTGAGTCATGCCTGACCAACCTAGTGGTCTTCTACAATGGGATGACTACATCAGCAAACAAGGGAAGAGCTACAGATGTCTATCTGCACTTCTGCAAAGCCTTGAGCACGGTCCCCCACAACATCCTTCTTTTCATATCTGGAGAGACATGAATTCAGTGAGTGGACTGTTCGATGGATAACAAGTTGGCTGGCTGGTCACATCCAGAGGGTAGTGGTCAAAAACTCAATGTTCAGATGTAGATTGGTGACAAGTGGTGTCTCTCAGGGGTCTATACTGGGACTGGAGCTGTTTAATATCCTCATTAATGACATAGTGGGATTGAGTGTACCCTCAGCAAGTCTGCAGATGACATCAAGCCGAATGGTGCTGTTGACGTATCAGAGGGACAGGATGCCATCTAGAGGGACCTAGACAAGCTTGAGAAGTGGGCCCATGTGAACCTCATGAGGTTCAATAAGGCCAAGTGCAAAGTTCTTCTCCTGGGCTGGGGCAATTCTCAGTATCAATACAGGCTAGGGGATGATGTGATAGAGAGAAGCCCTACGGAAAAGGACTTGGGGGTACTGGTGGATGAAAAGCCTGACATGAGCCAACTATGTGCACTTGCAGCTCAGAAGGACAATTCCACCCTGGGCTGCATCAAAAGAAGTGTGGCCAGTGTGGCTGAGAGAGGTGATTCTGCCCCTCTAGTCTGCCCTGGTGAGACCTCACCTGGAATACTGTGTCCAGCTCCAGAATCCTCAACACGAGAGGGACATGGACCTGATGGAGCAGGTCCAGAGGAGGGCCACAAAAATTATCGGTGGGTTGGAACACCTCTCCTATGAAGAAAGGCTGAGAGAGTTGGGGTTGTTCAGCCTTGAGAATAGAAGGCTCTGAGGAGACCGTATTGTGGCCTTCCAGTATCTTAAGGGGGCCTACAAGAAAACTTGAGAGGGATTGTTTACAAGGGCATGTAGCAATAGGACCAGGGGCTATGGTTTTAAACTACAGAAGGGTAGGTTTAGATTAGACATTAGGAAGAAGTTCTTTGCTATGAGGGTGGTGGAACACTGGAACAGGTTGCTTAGAGAGGTAGTGGAGGTCCCATCCCTGGAGATGTTCAAGGCCAGGCTTGATGGGCCTCTGAGGAACATGATCTAGTTAGAGATGTCCCTACTGACTTCAAGGGGTTTGGACTAGAAGACTTAGGAAATTTCCTTCCAATTCAATACATTCTATGATTCTGAGATTCTATGATATACTGAGAATTTGGTCACCTTAGGGACTTTGCTATTTAGACTGGTCAGAAAAAAAATGCTACACAGGGGTTGAACATGTGAGTAAGTGAAGAATTGTGAACAAGATTTTTTCTATTTTACACATTCAGTAGATGAAACCAGGCACAGACTGACTCCCAAGGGATTCAGGAAGAGTGTCTTCTTTCATGAATACTCCTACTCCTTTCTTCTGCCTCATGTTCTTCAATGAGTCTTCACAGACAGATAAGAGCCAGCTGCCACTGCCAAAAGCAGATATCCCATTTGCAGTCATTTATAACAACATAATTCAGGTCTAGCTAGATGCAGTTCTTTGCTAGATACAGTTGATTTGGATATTTTTAAAACATGTGCTTCTGCCCTTGAGGTTTCAGATGTAGTGGAGTAGAACCTCCTCAGGCTTGTTTTTACATTATAGAGCAGGTATGCCTCTGAAAAGCTATGAAATGTGTGCCTCATATCCCCTTCCATGCTAGAGTCTCCACTAAATAAATGTTTTCATAATATGGTTCTATCTCAACAACAGTTGGGCACTACAGGCTCTACCTTTCCAGCATCAGGAAATATTACAAACATTTAGATGCATTCAGAACTTCTGAACATATAAAGAAGACTCGAATGCAGCTCTGTTCAGGTATAGCAGGGGATGACTAGAGGAAGTACCTTTCAAGAGAAATGTAGTTAGACATGACTGGGAAATGGGAGTCCCACTTCAAAGAAAGATTCTTCCTGAATTTATTTTCATATTTCATTTATTTTCACTGTTGTGAGCAGAGTCTCACATTTCAAGCTTCCTCCAAGAGACGTTTACTGCTTTAATATTTTGTAGATCTAAAAAGCTCCAATGTTGGCTCAAAATACCATTTACTTGAAATGTGTGTTATTCTATTTTATGTGATTGTTAAAAATATATTAAAGAATCAATTCTTGAAATGAAATCCTTTGATATGATCCTTTTAATTTTTTCTTCACATGTTTGGATTCATGGTGACTTTTAAGATGAAAACCATGAAAATTTTTTAAGTAAGTATGAGAAAACTTCATCCTAACAATAGGTTAGGACAGTTTAGAAGAGTGATGACTCTCTCTTGAACAGTACAGTTTTCCCCAGAGTTGTATTTACACCCAACACAGCATTTTTACTCTTGATGCAATCCTAATTTCTTGGAAGATATTTTCAGCTGCATGTTCAGATTATATATTGATCCACAGAAATGATTAGTTAGATGTATTGTTTTCTATTTATATACATACATAACCTCTGGTCATATAATTGCAAATTAAATATTAACAGCATTTTTACCTTAGGGAGTCAACAGCATCATGTAAACAAATGTAAATCTTAGAAACTAATAGTATGTTTAATAGAAATAATCACTCTTTTATCACACTAGCTATGACCTGCATTTTAGAATTCAGAACAATAATCTATTCTCGTTCTGTGCGACGGTTCTTTGTTGTTTAGAAACATTTGTTGGAGTTATTTCTATTTTTACAAGGACTACTGAGAAAATAAATAAAATTAAATGGAGCTGTACGCAAATGATGACACAACAGCCAAAGTCATGAAGAATAAATTCTGTGGCATCTCTAAAAGACTAATTTAACTTTCCTATCCAAATGGAATTTTCCAGCTAAATTCTGTTCATGTTCCTTTTCTGTGTAAAGTTCACTTGAATGATAATTTAATCATTGGTAAACCCTGATCATTTGCAATTCAATATCTCAGATTTATGCCATATTAGTTAGTTTCTCTGTGATTTGTGTGTTGCAAATAAAATCGTGGTTTTTCCCTCTGAATAGAGGTTGGAAGACTTAGGTATATCCTTTTTTCACACTGGAGAGACAGGGTGTTGTTTTGTTTGCTTTTCACGTGTGCATAACATTTTATTGTTTGAGCTGTGATTATCCAAACAGAACTTCGGCATTGATATTTGGCTATGCCAAATAACCCAGAGCAGTGAGTGTGGAGGCTAGTTAACGTTGAGGCATCCCTGCATGTCAAGCCTTAAAATCTTTTCCTGAATGCATAATGCCAATCATATATTTTCACTTTCTTCCAGCTGAGATCAGGATAGTTAGCATGAAGTGAAATCAGAAGGTCAACTTCTGCTAGTCATAAGCCTGGAAGCAGCTCTCCCATCACAAACACTGCAGGATATTTTCTTAATCTTTAGCAATTAGTCATCAGATAATATACAGATAATTTGTGTAGTATTTGTTGCACCGTGAGAGTTTTCTCAAAGGAAAAAAGCTCACATACTCTCAGGTCTGGTTTCCTTAGCCCTTAGGAATCCGGCTAGTTTCCATGTCCAACACAGAACACAAGGACTATACAAGATTTCACCTTTTTCTAACATGGGGGTAAATTTCCTTCACACTCTCTACAGTATGTTCCACTCAGAAAATATGCATTATTCTCCTTTTTCAAGGTCCTATAAATTATTGTGCTGCAGGTTCTAACTATTCACAGAATCACAGAGTGTTAGGGATTGGAAGGAAACTCGAAAGATCATCTAGTCCAATATCCCCGCTGGAGCAGGATCACCTAGATCAGGTCACACTATTCTTACTGTATAATTAATGAGGTGTTTTTATCCCTCTCTTTTTACAGATGAACATCAGAGTTTAGAGATTTTAAGGAAAAATGACCAAATGTCTCAACCTTCTTGGGCTTCCAACTGACATTCACATAATTATTTTTTCAGTAAACATAACCTTTTTGCAGTACGACTTCTGTTCAGAGAACTTGGCTTCACCAAGGGTAAGTCCTGCCTGACCAAATTAGTGGTCTTGTCTGATGGAGTGACTACATCAGTGGACAAGGGAAGAAGAATCTATCTGGACATCTGTAAAGCCTTTGACTCAGTCCCCTACAACATCCTTCTCTCTAATTCAGAGAGATATGGATTTGACAGATGGACTCTTTGGTGGATAAGGAACTGGTTGGATGGTCACATCCGGCAGGTAGTGGTCAACAAATTTAATGTTCAGATGGAGATTGGTGACAAGTGGTGCCTCTCAGGGGTCCGTACTGGGACCAGGGCTGTTTAATATCTTCATTAATGACATAGTGGGATTGAGTACACCCTCAGCAAGTTTGCAGATGACACCAAGATGAGTGGTATGGTTGACATATCAGAGGGATGGGATGCCATCCAGAGGGACTTAGAGAAGCTTGAGAAGTGGGCCCATGTGAATCTCATAAGGTTCAACAGGGCCAAGTGTAAAGTTCTTCACCTGGGCTGGGGCAATTCTCAGTACCAATAGAGGCTAGGGGATGATGTGATAGAGAGCAGTCCTGCAGAGAAGGACCTGGGGGTACTGGTGGATGAAAAGCGTAACATGAGCCAACAATGTCTGCTTGCAGCCCAGAAGGCTAATCACATCACAGGCTGCCTCAAAAACAGCATGCCCAACAGGTTGAGGGAGGTAATTCTGTCCCTTTACTCTGCTCTGGTGAGATCTCACACTGAGTACTGTATCCAGCTCCGGAGTCTCCAGCACAAGAAGACATAAACCTGCTAGAGAGTTCCAGGGGAGGGAGGGTAACAAAAAAGATCAGAGGGCTAGAACACCTCTCCTGTGAAGAATGGCTGACAGAGTTGAGGCTGTTCATCTTGGAGAAGACAAGGTTCTGGGAACACCTTTCAATGCTTAAAGGGGGCCTATAAAGAAGATGGGGACAATGCTTTTAGCAGGGCTTGTTGTGACAGGACAAGGCACAATGGTTTCAAACTAAAAGAGAGTCAATTTAGACTGGATATAAGGAAGAAATGTTTTACATTGAGGGTGGTGAAATACTGGAACAGGCTGTCCAGAGAGGTGGTGGAATCCTCATCCCTGAAAAATTCAAGGTAACATTGGGACAGCATGCTGAGCAATCTGATCTGGTTAGAGATGTCCCTGCTCACTACAAGTGGGTTGGTATAGGTGACTTTTGAAGGTCCCTTCCAGCCCAAACCATTCTATGATTCTATGAACTATTCCAACCACCTCTAGATGCAGCTGTGGGTACACCACAAACATAGACCCAGAATATCAAACTGAGTGCCTGGAAAAGGAAAGCTCTGGTAACAACAAACTTAGAATCATAGAATCATAGAATGTTAGGGGTTGGAAGGGACATCTGGAGATCATTGAGTCCAACCCCCCTGCCAGAGCAGGACCATAGAATCTAGGGCAGGTTACACTGNATGTTGAGGTGGAACTTCCTGTCCTCTAGCTTGCATCCATTGCCCCTTGTCCTCTCACAGGGCACAAGTGAGAAGAGGTTGCCCCTTTCTTCTTGACACCCAGCCCTCATATATTTATACACATTAATAAATTAATTATTAATTAGTTATTAATTAATAAATTATATGCATTAATTATCCAACTTGAGTTGGTTAAAAAAATGTAGCAGTAACCCATGGAAAATTTCCTTCAGTTAGGAACAGAAACCAGACCTTTAGATTGTAATCTCTCCTACTTTTCTTTCCTTCATTGAGTATATGCCTTTCAACCTCTAGATTAATAAAGCTGGAACTTTGTAAAGAATAGGCTTGTCTGATCATCCCAGATCATCTACAGAGGAGAAGTAGCCTCTAAACCAAGCAGTGCTAGGATAGGGAAAAAGAAAGGAAATTATTATCTCATAATGCAAACACCTAATGGGTCTGAAAAAAGCACTCAATTACATATTCAAGTTAAAAAGAATTATCAAATCCTCACATCTATCTATCCCAGATGAGATGTAACATGACTGCCCTTAAACCTTTTTCAACACAGACTGAGCCAAACTGAATTACTTCACGTTTTTCAGGGTCTAATGTCACAGAGTCACAGAATCACAGAATAGTAGGGGTTGGAAGGGACCTGTGGAGATGATCTAGTACAACCACCCTGCCAAAGCAGGTTCACCTAGGGCATGCCATATGCACAGACTGTAGCAACAGGTAAGCAGATATATGGTAACACATTAAGATTACTAGGACACCCTTACTTGAGCAAATATCTAACTTGATTGCACAAGAACTCTTAAGTATTGTACATCTTTACTTTGGAGAGCTTGGTGTTTTTCTGAACTGATAGAAGTATTTATTGTATATACACACACTCATTTTATTACTGCTGATCAAATGGAAACACAAGAAGCAAAGCAAATCAAATGCAATTTGAGAACTCATCTATTTCTACTCCACTTGAACTAAATCAGCCTGTTGAGGATTGCAGTGATTGTATGGATAATTAGCATTGTGATTGTTATATTTGTTTCTTTATGAGACTTTAATGTGTTAAGTGCTTCTCCCCCTCTTCTTCTTTCCTTCTTGATATTTTAATATGAATTTAGTCAAAAATACTTTAGTGAATCTGTGAGAGTAAATGAATTGTAAACTATCCACCCACGTTGTCCCTTTGTCTGAATTATTAGCTATGACTGTACTCATTAATACAGATTTTTTCTCTCTGAAGGAGAATGACTGATGTTGCAGTAGCATCTGTAGACACTGAAAAGCTTTTAGTGCAGTTTAGAAAGTGGATCCAACCTGAGAGGAACTTCTAGTGCAAAGTATAAAGCCAAGGCATGTCTGTAAATTGTGTATGTCACACAAGATTCTCAGCAGCAATGTTTTTTATTTTCCTTCACAGCTTCTGGCAGTCAGGAACAATTTGTATGACCTATGCCCTTAAATCAATGCAATATAACTAGTTAATATTGTGAAAAGTCTTTGCTTTCCTCAAACACCTTTCCATAGTTGAAAAGCTGTTAAGTGATTTTTCTTAATATTGTTGCAAAGCTTAATGATAAGACGATGTCGTGCAAATGCACAACTCTCAGGGAAGTATAAGAATATGAAAACAGGTACTTATAGTGGAATTTTTTTTTCTAAGTGTGCCAAAGGACTGTGAAGCTCACACGTTCTTCACTGCTTCTGTTCTGGAATATAGTGGAAACATAGTGATGTGTAAGTGAGGAATAACACAAATGTTTACTAGGTTAGGTTTTTCTTTTTCATGCTAGATGAGTTTGACTACTATTACTTCATGTTAACAAAGGTTTTAAGTTTGAGCTCAATTACAAGCCTGAATTCAAGTTCCATTTCACAGGTCCCCAACATACTGTCTATTTATATCTCTCCGTAGAAAGACAGGTAAAATCATCACCCTTGACTTTAAGCACATTCTTACATCTTATCAATTGTGATAAGATCTGAGAGTAGGTTCATATGCTGTTAGGGTCAGTGATGCTCCTTTTCAGAGAAAAACCTACTAAGAAGGAATAGATTGCAGAGAGTTAGGGTTCTGGATACTTTTAAACACTCAGACTTTTCAAATCTAAGTACTGAAATGCTTGTTCTTTGTTGAAAATTTGACATGACTATTTTAAAATGAGTGAAAGTACCTGAAGAATGTTTGTCCACTCCCACAAATATAAGTAAATGATGCAGTCCCCATTGGATTCCAATTACTTTGTTTGATTTGGGCAACATTTTGAGCTTCTAAGCTTCAAATTAATGTTTTTCTCCCCACACTCTCTCCCACCCCTGTATTTTGAGGTTCATGACATTACATTTCATGATGACTCTTGAAATACCGAAAGAAGTCTGGAAGAAGAAAGCACCTTATGGTACGGGATATTTATGTCCCTTCAGTACCACACTTACAAACTAACTTTTGGTGGATGTTATAAAAATATCAAAATAAAGAGTTTCTGTTGCATACTTAATTACATAGAGATAAAATTACTCGATTACCCTTCATATAAGAGAAATCTGAACATAACAGACATCATTCTGTTATCCAATTCTATCTGCAGTAATTCTTCTTAGAATGGCTGTTTATGTTAAACTCAAAATATTGGAAAGCCCTCTTTCCATTCTTACACCCACAAGTACAGAAAGCTTTGATACTACAACCTTTTGCTCATCTAAGTGCACAGAACACATTTATTGTGACCAAATATTGGACTAAGATCTCCAAGGCAGGAAGCAGGAACCTCTTCAGTTTGAGTGATGTAATAAATGTCCAGACTCACAAAAGGAGAGCTAAAACAATGTCAAACCCTCCAGCAATTACTGTTTGCTGCCTTGTGGAACCTACTGGCAAGCTGAGCAAGGATGAATCAACTCAAAATGCTTAGGAGATGACAGACTTTCCTATGTGCTCTGTCATCCCTGGATTAAAAGTCATCAGATTTCCCTTGGAAATAAGAATATAAACCAGTCCTTCCTTACAGATCATACCCTAAACTGGTAGCCAGCAAGTCACTTAGGAAGCATGTGTAACACATGTCCATTAGCTAGAATATTCTAAAATACTTCTTCTCCTA
>VZZY01004017.1:9534-31568 GCA_013400335.1 Eurystomus gularis | reverse complement strand
TTCTTCTCCTAACCAGCCTCTACAGCATTTTTTGTTTCGGAAGTAAGTATTATATGACAGACTGAAAAATAGAGGAATCCAGGAAATACTGGATATTTTGAACCTAAACTGACCTCTAGAGCTCTCCTTTCCTACATGCTTTAACAAAAAAGGCTATAGAATTAGCTACACTGACATATTTTCTCTCTTCCTGGACATGAATATTTACTGCTTATCCCAGGCAATGCTTTCATCTGGAGGGAATGAGCGAACCAAATATCACAAGACTGATTAAACCATTTACCTGGCTCACAGCAGAGACAAACACAAATATCTCAGATGAAACTAAGAACTGGTTCTCCAGTGTCTCAGATGAATTGCCATTCTCTAGCACACTGGATGACGTATGTAAAAGAGCTTCATCTTGTTTTTTTACCAGGGTTCAGTCCAGAGGATGCACTGTGATGCCAGGTGGTTTGCATCCTCCAGGTACAACAGCTGAAGAACCATCTGTTATATGAACACCTAGGGAGCACCAACAAGACTTCTCTGGTGTAAACACTACACATCTCAGGGCATGCCCCAAACAGACCTGTAAATAACCAAGGAGACTGACTGATAAAGATATATCTTCCTGGAGACACTATCTGCTTCCGGTTTTAGAGTATGGGAGAGGAAGAGGACCAAACTTTTGGCTTTGTCATCCATGGGTACACATAGTCAAGATGTTGACATTTGTCATCTTGTGGAGCTAACAAACTTGAGTTATGTAACTAACAGCAGGGTCTGAGCACAGAAGTGAACAGATACACTTTGGCTGGATGAGATTGCTAAGTTTGGCATGAGCCAGCCAAGTATAGGTCTGAGGCCTGTGACTATGAAGCAGAGATGCGTGCTCAATTGACATTTCCTGTCTTAACTATATATAAAACTACATATGAAACTCTATGACTCCATGGCTATATGAGTTCAAATAATTTTCATGTAGCTTCTCACAGCAGTATGAATGAAAATGCTGAACGGATTTTTCAAACCCAATACCTATCTTGAATTAAAATTACAAAAGTCTGGACACTTGTTCACCTTGAAATGTAAATCACAGCTATCAAATGTTAAGGGAAGATTCCTATTGATTTCAACAATTCACCTGGGACTTCAAAGTTCTTTGAGCAGTTCTACCTCTAATATATTCATAACACTAACTTCAAAAGAGTTTTAATCATGATTATCAATTTTCCTTGAGGAAAAAGCAAAAAGCCTACATAAATTACAGGATCAACCTTCTTGGAGCTGTATTATCTTTTGGATATTACCATTGATTTGATCCAGACAGCAAGAGATATTTACATTTCCCTATCAGTGCTACGTTCCATTCACTTGAAAAGGAAAAATGAAAAAATCAACAACAAGAAAGAAAGAATGAATTATGAACATTAATTGTTACAACTTTGATGCTGGCCCTATTATATCATTTATTCCTTAATAATTTAAATTAGAGGATGGACAGCAGTAAGTGTGCCTTCTAACTCTAATGACAAATAATAATGTGCTTCCTCTTAGTTCAATTAATATGAACAAGCATTTAAAGGATTACTAAAGTGTCTTTTTGAAATCATTACCCTGATCAGCATACTGTTAGTTCACACACAATTTGAAAAATAAAATAAACATAAATGCTTGGTCAAAAGAAAAGCCTACATTTCTACATAATAATGAAAGAAATAATCGACAGCTACAGCAGGTTTATTTGCTAAACACATAGATTATGCAACATACATGACCTTATCTGTTTTGTCTGCAACAGGTTTACAGTCTTTTGTCATGTAATAGTTTTTACTCAGAAAATCCTTATGCATATCAGAAATGAAATTTTATAGTTTTTAAGCCTATAGATTTGTTTGGGTTAAAAATCTGGGAGATTGTGATAGTCTTTTTGTTACATGAGGTGGACAATACTTAGTGTAATGTGGTGCTGTCTCTGGCTGAAAGCTACATATACTGTTATGCTAGAGGTCAAAGATAGTTTGGTGTAAAAACAAATTTCTGTAGTAAAATGTGTGTTAAAAAGAAGGTGAAATTAATTTTGTGGAGATAAAATGAATATAGTCAAAATGTAGCCCAGTGGGTTGCAAATACATAGCCCTGTTGTTTTCCTTTCTTCATGAAACTGTAAAACACTTGTGTGATTTGTTTATTATCTCTCTCAGAACTAAATGCCTGCTTTTCAGTGATGTGTGATTTAATGACACATTTAAATAGACAAACTCTATGAGCCACTAGAGATTAGTTCAGGGTCTGTTGAACAGATCATAGTTGTTAAACAATGTTTTGAATAGGAACTTGGATTTATTTCTTTGAAATACACTTTCTGCTCTTGATTAATTTGAAGCCTATTTTTCTCCTTCTGATTAACTAACTATCCTTTTCTATGTTTTTCAACAAATCAACTTAATAATAGGCTCAGCTGTTTGCCAACCAAGTATGTTGTTCAAAAAAGACTCTTAAATGGTGTTCAACCTGGAAAATATGAACAATAGTATCTTAACTATAGTTTTATGAGAAAATAAATTTGCTAGGTAAGAAAGAGAGCGTGAAATTTTGAATGAAAGCAGAGTTCAATTTTTTCTCTCAGAGGAAATAAACAGCATGTACCTAATATATAAACAGCATGAGGTTTATGTTTTCTTTTGATGAAGCTAGAGGAATCACAGAATCATAGAATGCCAGGTTGGAAGGGACCTCAAGGATCATCCAGTCCAACCTTTCAAGGTAAAAAAATGTAAGTGAGATAGCACAGCACCCTGTTGAGCTGAGTCTTAAAACTGTCCAATGTAGGGGAATCCACCACTTCCCTCGGGAGACTATTCAATGTTTAATTATTCTCATTGTGAAGAATTTTCTTCTGCACTCCAATCAAACTCTCCCCAGGAGTAACTTTCAATCATTCCCACTAGTTTTTTTCATGTGACTCCTTGTAAAACGGGAGTCTTCCTCTTGGTAGCCACCCTTCAAGTACCGGTACATGGTAATAAGGTCTCCCCTAAGCCTTCTCTTCTCAAACTGAACAAACTCAGATTTCTCAGCCTTTCAGGAAGTAGTTGCAAGAGAAACAGTCAAATATGTCTATTGCATTGTTTTGGCTGAATGACGTGATAACATGCTAAGCCTGTTCACAAGACTTTAACTTCCAGTTAGTGAGATTTATTACACAGAAAGACGTGGGTTGGGAGAGAACCCCACAGGCCATCTAGTTCAAATTCGGGTCCAAAATATGTCCATGTAAGGTTGCTCAGGACATTGTCCACTCTAATTCAGGATATCTTCAAGGAAGCATATGCTATTACCTTAGTTATGTGAGCTAATATTTTTTAATCTGAAGGGTGGGATTCACTTCATCTCACATACATGTGACATGGTTAAGGCAATCTGTAATCAGTACGGAGGATTAATAACTCTAGCATTTTATTTTCCGCAGATGAATTATACTCTGGATTTGCCCTCTCTTCACTGACCATAAAGCCATTCCAGGTTACTGGTTGGAGTGGCTATACCATAAAAATCTAGTCAGATAAGATGTGCTTTATGCAAATAGAAGTAAATAAGCATAAATATATCTATTTTTTTTTTCAGGAATGCAAAGGTATATTTAAAAAAAAATCACCATGCTGAAATTAACACCAATTACTTAAATCTGGAAGAAACATTTTCACTGATGCACTACCAAAAGTCACGGTAATTCCAAAACTTACTCCATCTGCTTTAAAGAATATAAAGATGAGAATAATATTATGTTGTTTCAAGGGCAACAATCAACTTCAATACTGAACTAATAATGTAAATTAATATAAAGTAATAACGGAGGAGATCCAATAATGTTTGGTCATCTAATTGCTACAGGTTTCACCTTTGTTACCTGCTTCTCAGTGCCCTGACTGCTGCTCACATGTTGACCGCTTGGGTTTCAATAACTTTCCTTAGGAAATACAATTGGGGAGATTTTCTTTTGAACAAAGGTTGTCTCTACTTTTTTTCTATTTACCTCCCTCATATGAAAGTCTATTCTTTGGCTAATAGTTGATAAATATCAAAATAATGTCTGGTAAGGTTATTGTAAAAATAATGGTAAATATCCTTCTCCTGAGGGCTGATACATCTTCCTTCACAGTTAATGATGAAACTCCCATTGATCTCCATCATCAAAATTAAATGTTTAGTCATAAATTAGCCTTTTAATTACTCCTCATTATTCAGTCATTTCAGCCCCTTAATCATGAACTGTTTCCAGCCCCTTCCATGAACAGCTGCCAACCTGATTAGGATTTTTTTTGTTGTTGTCTAGTTCTCTCACTGATTATTGCTAGGAATAGTCTAAACACAGTATTTGAGATGTGAAGTACTACCCAGAGAAACTCAAAAGAAACTTGATCAAGGATGTGACACCTCTGTATGCATAGCTCTCAATCATGTTTTCTGTAGTGCCACACTACAAGCTTCTGCTCAATCTAATTTACTGCTGAAGCCTTTTGGTCTCCCTTGACAGTACTGTGGTATCTAGATTTCTTTTTGTCTCTTACGTACCTTGGGGTTTTTTTTGACAGACCTATTATTATGTGTTTTTCCAAACTAAAGACACCGATTTAAGAGACAACTAAGGAGTTGCACACGTGAGCACAGATCTCACCTCCCAGCATGAACTTCAAGCAGATGCCACCACACGTTCATATGTATTGATTAAAGTTTAATAAAATGTGTCATGATTCAGACTTTCTGGCCACTTTTAGAGTTGGGCCAAATTGCATTTCAGATTCTGCCATGTGTTTGCAAGGAAGGCAAACATGTGATTTATTATTTTTATTCACTTTTTTTTTCCCATGCTGTTACCACATTGTCTGCCCAGGGTTCAGATAATTTAAGTTAGCAATACAAGCCAGAATTATACCTGGAGGCTGAGAAGTCTGCTTAAGCTCTTTTTTCCTCACTGGCACACATTCTGTTCTTCATTGTCTGACAGCATTTTTTAATTGCTCTCATATTTTATTTTATTATCTTGTTGGAAAAGAAGTCAGTCTTAATTTACTGGAATTTTCCTCTTTTCATTCTGTATTGCTGGCCCACTGTCCTTCCTGTCCCATTCTTCACAATGTCAATGAACATGTCCTTGTAACAGTAAAAATGGGACTGCTCTCATGTTAAGAACTTTTATCCCAAACATAAAGACTCATGTCTCCCTGAAGTGGCAGTACCTTATTCATAAGCAATGAACCTACACAACAGGTTAATGCAGCAAGGTAAGAATACAATATCTAATTGAAACCACAGGTGAAATTTAGATCAGTAAAATGTAATTATCCAAAACAAAGCTCTTCAAGGACACTTGGGTTATTTCCTGCTCTTACGGAGGCTGGCATGGGATCATTAGTGATCACATGTAGTCAGAACCTCATTTTCCATCTCATCTGAAAGACATAACCTCCAGCAGTACAGTAGCCAACACACATGCTGGGGCACAAATTGAGAGACAGTCTATTTACAGAACTGTTGACAGTACGTCCATAGCACCTTGCTGTTTGTTGGGTGCCTATTCCAGCATGACCATGACTATGTAGCTGCAGGTAAATAATTTATGTTCTGTATTGGATTTCTGGGCCTGTGCCTGCAGCAGCCTCTGACTGTTCTCCTAAAATAGCACCTCTTCCTTAAAGCCATTCTCTATGCCTTATGCATTCTCTGTCTTACACTGAAGGAATTTGATAATTGCAAAGAACCTTATATAAACTCCTGCCATATAAAGACATTTTATAAATTATTCCTCAGTCATATGAGTATAAATATGGCCAAAATTGCGTGGTCTTGCCAGAACATAATAAATTATTTCAAAGCTGTCTTTAATCAATAGATAATCCATATTCCCACTCTTCCAGTAGATCCAATGTCCACTGGCAACCAAGTAGATAAACATAAAAATTAAGGCTAGATTTTTTTCAGTCACCATTGCCCTGTGCATTCCTGATTTCAGGCTATGACTTTATCAGTTACCCAGTTACTCGACAAGTCATACATTCCACACTGTGGTGTTTAAATAGAGCCATTCAGGCTATTAGTTATTTGCACTGGTAGAGAAAGAGGAACATTAAAAACCAAAAAAAGTCCATGCAGTCCCCAAGACAAGTTGAAAGGACTGAATGAAGCACATATTTTTCCTTACACACTCCTGTGCTCCTGTGAATTTGATGCAGTTGTCAAACAATGTCACTTTGACACATGGTAGCACCAGATAATCAGATTACAATGAAAAACAATAAAAAGGGAATTTAGCTGGGTCATTCTGGACCCTTTGTCATTCACCCGGTGGATCTTTCAAAGGTACCTGATGACAATGCAGCCAGAGGGCAACGTCCTTGAATAACTCAGCAGCTGCATCAAATAAAAGTCAGCTCGTCTCTACTTCCATTCCAGCATTTTCCATGTAAATCTCATGTCTGCTATATACTTGTCCTTCCCTGCCACTTACCTTATGTTAGCCTTAAAAAGGAGGAAAATTATAGATGTGAAAGTGAAAAAAACATTCTTATGACTAGGAAAATGCAAGAGGGTTCAATTTGCCTTCATAACTGAGTATCAGTTTTTAAGTTATTGGACAAAATTCAAGATACCTTTGCTAACTCTGGACTTAATCAGGGATGAGTTTTTCTTTCAGCAGTACAAAGGATTGATACTGTCCTGGTTTGAGTTAGAACAGAACTAATTCTGTTCTAAACCTTGACAGCTACTTCATTGGTTATTCAACCAAGGTGGGGTATTTTGAATTTTTTTCTTAAGAAATGAACTTGGGTTCTTTTTAGGGTACCAATCAAACCTCATTCCCAAACCCAGAATTTTTGAAGTAGCTTTGCTTGAAGCCCCACACCTCTCACAAGTAACATGTCTGTAAGCCAATGTCCAGCTATCTACACAAAACCCCACTCTGTTCCTACCTTTAGCTGCCTATGTGAAGGTCAGCCTTATACCTGAGATTTTTACATAGTCAAGGACCTAGCTCTCCATTCATAAAGCCACAGACATGTTGAAATGGCTTCTACTGTACATGTCCAGAAAACCAGAATTATTTATCCAAACAACATTGAGGCTGACTTTCTGGGGTAATGCCCTTAATTGCACAGTGGTTTCTACTGTCTCACACTTGCATATCTCAGAACTGTGCATTTTAACCTCAGGCTGAAATTGCCTAAAGCAATTTGGGATGATCCTTGGATTTCCAGTGTAGTCACTAATTCATAAAAAAGGCTAAACTTACAAAGCTCTGAATGATCTAGGATCACAGGACTAAAAGGAAAGATTAAAAAAAAAAGAACGTGTACCGTGTTCTCTAGACAACACTCAATTATTTTTTCCAGTCTAGGATCTTAAGGCTTTCTTTTTCTGATTTGAACTAGTTAAAACAACAGTGCTGTTTCCCACCTTATTACATTTCATTACTGAAAAATAAGAATTATTCTTTTTTCCATTCTCACTGTCACCAATATTTCAGCTTTTCTCCATCACCTTAATCTTCATTGTAACTCTTGTTGTCACTTTGACATTCTTACTTCTAGGTGGCCTGTAAGGCATTCCAGGTGTCCCACTACCTCTTCTCTTGTTTCTAAATGTCTTTTATTCCATTCGTATGGATGTTCACAGTTGATTCCATAATTCCATAACCGGTGTCTTTTCTTTCTGTGACAAGAGTTTGTTAACCATGACTCCATTAATAATGTATAGTATGTTCCCACATAGGCAGTTAACCCATAGCTACATCACCAGAAAGTACATACAACATAGATCTAAACCTCTGTGCCTTGTTACTCATGTGGCTGAATAGAGAAGCTGAGTGGCTGTTGCATCAAAGCCTTACTTCTTGTGTTTCCATATAGGCATGTCCAAGTGTTGTAGATGTTGCAGCTGACTTTTTGTTTTCAGTGGAAAATACCTTTGGAAAAATAGTTTTATTTCTCACTGCAACACTTGAGTTAAGGTTTTTTTTCTTTAATAAATTATGTTTGAGGTTTTTTGTTTCTTAATTATTTTTTCTAGATACTCCTGGCAAGTACAGAGCTTATATTTTGCTGGTAGGAAGCACTTCCAAGTCCTCGCTGTTTCCTGCCCAATTCTCTTGTGCATTTCATAAAGGCAGCTCTTGCATGCAAAACGTATCTGGGAGATGCTTCAGGTGAGCCTTTTCTATATAAAGATTACTGAGGGAAAAATTGTTGGATACACCAGGAGGGATTTAGTAGCCTCTGGAGAACCTGAACAGCATTTTAATTCTTGTTCAAATTGGAATCCAGTAAAATTTCTCAGGAGTTAGGTATTTGGTCAAGCCTCACAAATTTTTAATTTTCATCTTATTTAACGAGGATATCTTTAAACATAACTGAAAAGTAAATTTCAGTTGGATTAATTTAACAATTTAATGCAAATTGCAGATCACTAGAGGCTGAATCTGCTTCATGGAGAGATGTTAGTCACATTGGGACACAACCAGGCCTTGCATACGAAGTTGTGCCCTATGCTCAGCATGTGTTTTGACAAAGGGATAGCTCTCAGAGGGATTTATGAAAGGTAGTACTGGATAGAAGAGGAACAGTCCAGAAGGTCCTTGACAGGCTTGAGGAGTGGGCCCATGTGAAGCTCAGTAAGTTCAACAATACCAAGGGCAAGGTCCTGCATCTGGATTAGAGGAATCTTGAACATGAGCTAGCAATGTCCTCTTGCAGCCCAGCAAACCCAGTATCCTGGGCTGCATCAAAAGAAGCACGGCAAGCAGGTCAAGGGAGGTGATTCTTCTACTGTGCTCTGGTGAGTACTGCATCCAGCTCTGAGGTTGTCAGTACAAGGAAGACACAGACTTGTCAGAGTAGGTCCAGAATAGAGCTATGAAAATGATCAGAGAACTGGAACACTTCACATATGAGGAAAGGCTGAGAGAGTTGAGGTTGTTCAGCCTGGAGAAACCAAGGGTCTGGGGAGGTCTTATTGTGGCCTTTTGAGATATAAAATGGGCTTATAAGAAAGATGGAAAGAAACCCTTTACTAAGGTCTGTGGTGACAGAGCAAGGCGCGCCCATTTTAAACTGGAAGAAGATAGGTTTAGATTGGACATTAGGAAGATATTTTTCGTGGTGGGAGTAGTAAGACACTGAAACAGGTTGCCTAGAGAATATGTGGATGCCCCATCATTGTAAATTTTCAAGGAGAGATTGGATAGGACTTCAGGCAACCTGATCTAGATGAAGATGTCCCTGCCCACAGGAGCATGGTTGAACTAGATGATCTTTAAAGATCCATTCCAGCACAAGCCCTTCTATGATTCTGTGAGTCTATAACTCTATGACTAGTCTTACTATTCTAGTCTAAAGGCTTCTGCAGTTGAAAAGATTTACGCATTTTCACATGTAGTCATGAACTTATTTCTGCTGTAGCGTTTAATTGTTCTCAGAATCTCTCCTTCCTAGCCCTAGTGACCAAATATCTTTGTGCATTTGTATATCTTCAGCCATTTTTCACTGACCACCCTAAAGAGCTCAAATTACCTGTTTTACCTTCTTCTGTTATTTGCATTTAACATGCTGTTACAAAGAAAAGGTTTGAATGCAATTCATTTTTATTTCTTTTCATCTGCAAGTAACATAATCCTTTTCAGTCATCTTTTAGAGTTTTTTGTTGTTGTTCTTTGCCACATCAACATCCATCCTTGTACTTGCACACCTGAAGGCAACTAGCGCTGTATAAGAACTGTTACAATGAAAAAGGGAAGCAATTTCATATTTTGTGGTGCTTTAACATTTTATCTCCTTTCTTTCATAAATTGGTTTAGGAAAAATTCAAAATAAATGAGTGTATGAACTTATTCACACACATTCAAAAAGGAGCTCAAGAAAGTTTGAAGTGAAACAAATCCCATGCGACAGAATTATATGATGGTTGACCTAATATATTCTAGTGTTTCCTAGGAAGCTTTTATGTGTTATTATGCAAATCTACAGGAACATGTATTGTTGACCAAATAGACTCTTTTGAAACTGCTATCAAGTCAATGAGTACTTAGCAACTCTTCACCAAACACATCATTGATGAAGCAAACAATAAGAGCTTGTTTGGAACACTATTGTCTATTTTGCCAAGGGATGTTGGTGCTCATACATGCATAAATTATATTTTTAATTGTTTATAAATTCATATTCTGTCTTTTATCAGAGATTTGTTTTTCTTTTCAATAATCTGATAACAGAATCCACTATCATTTAATTCTTGAAAATTATCAGCAGAGGAGTGGTTTGATAAAACTCCATTTAAACAAAAACACTCTCAGAAATAATGACAACTCATTTTTTTGACAGCAAAATCGAGAAGTTTCAAAGTATGTACTCCAAGATGCTCAGAGATGATTAGATTATAAGTGTTATAATTCATCATCACAAATTATCCAAACATACACTCAAACTATTCAGCATGCTGAGTCAGAAGTGTCAAAGGCATTACCCCTTTCTCATATAGCACCTGGAAAGGTTTATGTTCATCTGTTGTTTGCTGCAAACAGCATAACCTGTTGTGTTAAGAAGAGGGCCTTGCCATCAGACTGCAACCATGCAGCACAGAGCTGTCTGCTTTCTCTCAGCTGCTTGTGGAAGGACTGAAGAGAGAAACCTTCCTTCTCTTCGTAAAGGCAAAAGAAGATGCCTAGCTTGTGGAGGATGTCTGGAAGGTAGAGCTTGGGAAAATATAATAAGGAGGAAGGTGATAAAATAAACAGAGATCAGAAGTTCCTGACTAGGCTTCAGTTATTTCTAAGGTTGCGGCAAGAATTGATAAGAATTTATTACAAGAGTTTGAGCCCCAGAAAGCTGTTGTTTGAGAATAGGCCTGAAGAGAAGACCCCACTTTTCATCATTTGTGCATGGGTACAAAATGAAATAGAAGAAACTGCTTCAACATATAAAAACCCATTTTTTTTTATTGTAAGGGTGACTGACCCATGTAACAGATATCCCAGAAAGGTTATTGAGTCTCCATCCTTTGAGATAAACAAGGCCTGTCTGCATGTGGGCCTGGGCAACCTGGTCTGGCTGAGTGTATTTTGAGCATGTATTTGGACTGGCTGACTTCCAGAGGTGCCCTCTACCCTCAATTGTTCTGTGATTAGCACGATATTTTCTCTTAAATATTAATCTGTCCCTGTTTTATTTCTTCTATGTCAAGGACTGAGAGAGTGGTTGGGCACTGGAACAGACTGTCCAGGGAGGTGGTGGAGTCACAATCCCTGGAGGTGTTTAAAAAACGAGAGGATGTAGCACTTGAGGCTATGGTCTAGTGGTTAGGAAGATGTTGGGATGAAGGTTGGACTTGATGATCCTGGTGGTCCTTTCCAACTATAATGATTCTATGATTCTATAGTTTGTGGCTAGCTTGTGTCCCAGCAAAACTTAGTTTTAGAGATACACAGCCCTATTTGGAGCAGTCATGCTAATTTACCAATATCTTATACTGTTGTTTAGAATACCTTAGTTAAATTCTGCTTCAGGGTTATGCAGATCGGTTTTAAAGATTTTAAACACATTTGTACAGCGCAGCTGTATATTCTAGGACTGTAATAGAGAACAGCAACAGATCCGTACATGCATCAACATTATCTGGCACCTATAATTAGCTACCACAGGGAGCTAACAGCATTATCATTACTCTAATTAATAAACTACATTTTCCTACCTGAGCCTACAATGTCCGTTTGCTAATGCCAGTACTGCTAATCTGTGACGGCCACCCTAGTGTTATTTCAATATCTATTGTAATAAGGCTCTCCATTGAAGCCTGCTGTGATTGTTGACATGCATTATAATGCCAGCTTAATTACTAAACTACTAAAATATACATGCTCATATGCTTACAATTCTGAAATGTTTTCTTTAGGTAACTTATAGCAACATAAACCAAATGCTTAGTATGTACTACCAAGAGAAAGGGAGGAGAAAATTTGATGTTTTCCTTTCAGTCATTTTCTAGCATTTGATGGGGTGATATTTTACATTATGAACCCCAAATTTGGAGTAGATGAGATTTTCTTTCAATATAAATCAATGCTTCGCTTTGGAATTGCTGCTACAAGTCTCTTTTTTTCTCCCCCATTTCCACATGACTACATTTCAGTGACAGATATATCAACAGGTAAATGCAGATAGGAAAGTTAGATGTTATCTGTTATTCATAGTATTATCATTAATATGTTTGAAACAAAACAAGCAGCACTTTACAGGTAATGACAGCGTATTCACACAAGCACAGGAATTCAACTTTAAACAAGATAATCAACTAAAGGCAAGAAAATGCATACTGTTCTATGCAGCTCACATTTTTCTAACATTATCATGTCATCAACATGCTATTGGGAGGTGCAGAGTGATGGATTGTTCCAAAGAGGATGTGTACATTGACTTGTACCTTAACCCTGATGGGAGGTTCTAATATTGTTTTGCCCCAGAAATGTACATCTAAAGAACTTCTTGTATAGATTTATAACTTCAAGGCTGAAAATGTATAGACAGTTATATGAAAAGAGATGGAAAACCATGATCATTTTCTGAAAAAAAAAAATAAAGATGAGAAATTGTGTGAAGGTGTATTAAATGAGCAAGGTCCTTAATGGACGTACTACAACTATCAGCAACAAAACTCACAAATGTGGTCTGTTCTTCAGCAACATGTTACAGTTCAGAGATGGAAACAAAAGCAGTTAAGACACCAAAAACAGTTTTGCTGAATGCCTGATGCTGAGGATTTGGCAAAATAAATTTTTCTCTGCACTTTGGCTTCCGCAGCAAATTGTTCAATTTCAATCTTTATTTTACCTGTCCTGCAAATTAGTTGGAGGGAAGAAAACCTGTATGGGACCTTGTTATCTGAATCCTACTCCACATATTTTGGGGCTTTTTTATTTTATTATTTTGACAGAATGACAATCTTCTTTCCTTTTCAATTCAGAAAATGAAAAGTTTATTCACAATCCATCAAAGTTTCAGCTGTGTACTTAATAAATCTGTCAGTGATTACCCTGTTTACTAGATCCTCTCAGATGCTTTCAGCTTTGCCTACTTTAACCTTCCCCCTCTTTCCTCTCCTAACAGAACACAAAGAGTAGTTTAGCTTATTTATCTAAGCATTTTTAGTCATATATTCATGACCAGTTCTTAATTGCAATTGGAGTAGCAGTCCCATGAAACTGTGAATGTTGCTACTTAGAAATATTTTTCTGTAATTACACTATCACTATTTGGAAACTCACTCTTCTTTTTTGTGTATGATCAATTTCAAAGTTTAAGTGCAGTGTTAAGTGCTAAATCTCAAACTGTATAAACTCAGCAAAGCCATGTTTATTAAAGTAGCTAAAATATAACAGCAGACTGAGCACAATTTTTGCCTTGCACCTTTACAGTTAAATTCCCACTTACTTCACTGGAAATTCTAATGAATCATGCTAATGCTGAGGAAACACCAGCTACCATCATAGTTATGTATAGATGACTAAACCCAGAGGTTAAAAAAACACACACTAAATCGCTTTCCTCATGTCTGAATGCTCATATACTGATAGCACTAGTCAAGTATGTTTCTTAATAAGACATTAATAAACCCGAACACTGTCAAAACATTAAAAAATGAGATCTGTTTTATTTCTTCCATATACTCTCTTATTCTAAGAAAAGAAACTGAACCTTAGGCAATCATTTCATTACGGGATTTTTTTAAAAAAGTACAACGTGATTACTTTGAAACAACAATCTGAGTCATGAGGTACTGCAATTTATGCCTTCAGAGAGTACCATCTGGTGTTAGAAATCCAATACTGCAAAGACTGACATTATTTTCATCTGGGTAAATAGTTTTAAGATTTGTGAGGGTTTTTTCTCATTAAACTTCCTTATTTTTTTCTGGACTCCTGGTGATGACAACTGTCTTCTCTCTGTTGCAAGGAAAACTATCTCATGGAGAAAGTAACACATGCACACAGTGCTGGTGTAAGAGCCTGCAAGAGTCTGATTAACAGGAGGAAGAGATATATCAGCATGAGTCTATTTCTGGAATAGTCAAGAATAGTTAGGGAGATGTTATTTCAAAATTTATAGGCTTTTTTTTTTAAATTATGATCCAACATGAGTAGAAATTTTTGTTTCAAATTACAGAATTGCAGAACAACAGTTACAGTTGTTGCCACAGTTGTTACACTTTGTTGAATTTATCATGGTTTTATTGATTAGGGTTTCATTTGAGAACACCCAGTCAACCCATGACTTTGAAATGCATACTGAATTTCAGATTTCTTTTTGTCTGCTACATGTGTCATCATTTTCCTTCAAATCACAATGATAGCACACTGCGCAGCATGTTACTGTACAGGAGTGCTACCAACTCCAATGGTTAGGAGCATGCAAGGCTTCATTGGCAGATAGAGGTGGTTAACATAGTTTGGTTGTTCAGAGCATGAACCTCACAGCTCTACAGACCTAACCTGACTGCTGCTCTACATCCACACTGTTGGGAGAAATCACACCGAGCAAAGTAATTACAGAATGTCATGTTCAGAACAAGAAGTGAACAGTTGTGCTCACACACTTCCAAGAGATGATATATTTTTTTCTAAAATGGGTCCATAATTATCAAGCTTGCTAAGCCTGAGTAGGACAGCTTGCTATATGCTGTGCTGTCAAACAGTAGCACCACTGTAAAGATGTTTATCTGTACCCTTCAGTTAGGTGTACTAAAGGAAATGGAGCGACACCAGTGCACATCTGTATGAATGTAACAATTAGCCTTATGGTCACAGTATGGCAGTTTAGGACAGTTTTCTGCTCAGGAGGAAGGGTCCTTTTGCTGTTTGAAAATACTATTATTGACCACTAAAATTGTTCAGTTGCTCTGTCCTGCCCACTCAAGAGTTTTGAGACCATCCTTACTCTTACTCCTAACAGAATATGTTTACAGGGATCACAGTCATCTCAGTAACTGTAGGTACCTGCCTACTATTTTTCTTCTGTTAGAAAATGAGGACATCTAAGGCACAGTATCTATGAGTAAATTATATTTTTTCCTCTGTGAATGAAAGGTACCTGGTACTATATCTGAGGTAGAGATGTCTGCAAGAGTAGCCCCTATATTTACGACCAGTCACTAGCGGGGTTCTGCAGTGATCCATCTTGGGGCCGGTTCTCTTTAATATATTCATAAATGATTTAGATGAAGGACTCGAAGGCTTACTTGCAAAGTTTGCAGGTGATACCAAGCTGGGGGGAGCAGCTGACACACTCGAGGGCAGGGAGGCCCTACAGAGGGACCTGGACAGGTTGGAGAACTGGGCAATCCCCAATCACATGAGGTTTAACAAGGACAAGTGCCGGGTTTTGCACCTGTGACATGGTAACCCTGGATATAGTTACACTCTGGGGAGTGAGAGGCTGGAGAGCAGCCCTGTGGAAAGGAATCTGGGGGTTCTGGTAGATGGCAAGTTGAACATGAGCCAACAGTGTGTCCTGGCAGCCAGGAGTGCCAGCCAAGTCCTGGGGTGCATCAAGAACAATGTTGCTAGCTAGTCGAGGGAGGGGATTGTCCCCCTTTACTCTGAACTGGTGCAGCCCCATCTTGAGTAATGTGTGCAGTTCTGGGCACCGCAGTGCAAGAAAGATATAAAGCTACTGGAGTGTATACAGAAGAGGGCCACAAAGTTGGTGAAGGGTTTAGAGGGGGTGCCATGTGAGGAACAGCTAAAGTCACTAAGTCTGTTCAGCCTGGAGAAGAGGAGATTGAGGGGAGACCTCATCGCAGCTTATTGCTACCTCATTAGGGAGGGGGGAGGAGTGGGCGATGACCTCTTCTCTCTCATGACCAATCACAGAACCTGAGGGAATGGTAGGAAGATGTGTCAAGGGAGGTTTAGGTTGAGTATTAGGAGGAGGTTCTTCACCCATAGGGTGGCAGAGCACTGGAATAGGCTCCCCAGGGAAGCAGTTATGGCACCAAAGCTGATAATGTTCAAGATGCATTTGGACAATGCCTTCAGCCACATGGTTTAAGGGCTGTCATGCACTGGTCCTAGCTATCTGGGGAGGTGGCTGAACCACTATCCTTGCTGAGATTTTGAGGATGTGAAGATGTGGGGACAGGGGGACAGAGTTAGGTGGTGGAGGTGGTAGTGTTGGGGTAATGGTTGGACTTGATGTTCTTGAGGGTCTTTTCCAACCAGAGTGATACTGTGATACTACCTGTGTTGTCACTGAATCATTGGGCTTTTCTTCTATTTGTTACCTTCCAAGATGGGTATAGCAGATGGTATTCTTTTTTGTCTGTGTTATGTGCCTATTCCATTCCTGTTGATATGCACACTTATGAATGAATTTCAGCCTGTTAGCCTTGCAGAACACTCTGCGAAGAACACAAATGTTGCAAATAGATACTGATGCACACTGGCATCACTTGTTCATTTATGTCAAAGCAATCATAGTGCATTCAGCTAACATGTACACACATACTAAATTAATAGGCAGCTCGCCATGCATCAATCAAAACTTTAATATACTGTTTCCTTTCAGCTATTCCATCCTCCCATAAATCTGTTCCCTCTCTTAAATCAACTTATGCCACAGACACTTTGTGGAAATGTATTTGAAAGTGAACTTAAGAGTTTGAAGATCTATGACGCACTGAAGTCATTTTACAGCATGTTAAGATAATTTTTTTTCTGATTCTTAGGAACTGCTCGGCAAGAAATCCTTTTGCTGTGCGTTAAGGACCAATGATTGTTTGAAACACTTCTGAATATTTTATTTATTTTGCACTTAGCTGAGAAAACAGATACAGTTATACAGAACATGCCTTCCCTAAAGGCATAAGCTGAGTAACCAAAGATTCAGTTGTTGCTGAAGTATCATAGGTAACATATTTTTCTTTCTGCTGTCTAGGAGCAGGATGGTGTTGCTGATCTACTTCCTAATTTCTCTTACTATTACTTAGTAGCTTTTCCAGGAGGAAACTGCAGCTCAGAGAATTATGGGTCATTTATTTTTTCCTCTCTGTTTTGTTCACAAGTCCGTGCTCAGTGAGAATTGATTTTTTTTCTGACTAAATGATGAGTCCAAGTTATTATTCTTACATCTAAAAGTCAGATCCTCCTATTCACTATTCCTCGTACTTATCTATTCTAGTAGAATAGATAAATAGAAACAATAAAAAAATACACAGTTATGCAGCATGATGGCTGTAAAGGATTTCAGTACAAGACTAACTCTTCCTTGTGGTCTTGCAGGAAAATTCTGGTGCTGGAGTTGCTTTAATTTTGGTCAAGATACTTTTGAAAGTCTGTTTAGCCATTTGGCATAACATCAACCCAAGATTCAGGAGATATCTAATGGGATTTATACATCTAAGTTATCAGCTCTTTATATTCTCAGAGAGAAATGGGCAATTCTATGGTAAAATTAACCTTACCTCCCTAAAGCAGATATTTTAAAATCTCTTCATTGACCATGTAGATCTACAAGAACAGGCTACAGAGGCTAACCTAGATATAGTAACAAACCTGGTATATTTTCTTAGTTTTGCCTTTAGCAAGTTGCTTTGCACCTGTATTTCTCCAGTAACTTGTAGCACTGTTTTTGCTCAATGTGGAGTCTCTGTTCCTCTGAATTTTCAACTAATAGCACTATCATAAACAACTTCATTGCCCTTAATCTGGCCATGTGTTGTGGAATACTATTTATTTTTGTTTATGGTTACTATTTCTTTAATTCACTTCAACAAGGATCCCATGTTTCTTTACTCAGCTTTGCTGTTAAAGGAAACTTTGGTGGTAGATAGGTTTTGTGCATCCTCCTGGATCAAAAATCTCTTCTGTAGTCAGATTCTCTTGCAGAGAGTTAAATTACTTGGAATGGCTTTTCTGATTGTTTTCTTCCTGTAGCATTAACAGAGTGCAGCTTCAGGCATGATTAGTTCCCCAGGCCTTATTCTAACACAAATGCCAAAATAATAATAGAAGAGCTTCTTATGTCACTTTTCCTCTTCTCTGTTAAAATGTCATCCAAAACCATATGCTTTTCCTCCCTTGCCTAACCCTCTTAATTTTTCTCTATTATTTACCTTATAATTAAATACTTCATTAATTCTGAGTACACTGTGTTTACACATTGTTTTGTTTCACGCTGCCGTCTGTCTCGTTCTGTTGGGTGAAGCACTTAGGGACAAGAGCTTCTATCAGAATCCACTGTTTAGAAAAAGGCTGTGTTGTGCTGGTGCAATGTGCAGCTTGAAACATATAGCATTCTACACAAATGATACACATACCAGAAAAACAGAGGTGTAGACATGGATTGGCAAAAAAAAAAAAAAATTCCTACCAATGTATCTGTTGCTGAGAAGAGCAGGAATCTGAAAAAAAAAAATAAAAAAATCCTAGGTCTCTTGCCTATTTCTAAGGCCATCAACTAAAATAAGAATTTTTAAGTGCGTTGTAAACGTAATTGAACAGGTTCAGGGTTCTAAATAAGCTTCATTTCATTGGTGACTTTTAACATTTAATAATTTTGTCAGGTTTTTTGATAACAGGGCAACTATTCCCTCCTTCCATCTTTTCACGTGCTTCTCCATTTCTACACTTGCTCATGATTGCACTGCTGACCTTTAAAAAGAGCTGGATTACAGGAGTGCGTTAACAGCTTATGTAAAGCTGTGCTGTCATTCAGTTGTGTGCATTTTTAGTTTTTTAGGAAGCCATGTGTAATGAAATATGTGATGGATTCATACTGCTGATGATACAGTTTAAAAGAGTTCTCTCTTCTCTTTCATGCCTGGTCTCTTTCCCCTAATAAAAATATAAAGAAGGGAAAGCTTTAGTCACATATCATTCTGTCACCACTGAGAGGAGACAAGTTTGACCCAAGGTTGATTTCTTTAGAATCAGAAGTCTAATTGCCTGGTGTGACCTCCTGAGCTACATATGAGCAATGACCCATGTGAAGGAAGAGGTCCCCATGCTCAGGTCTCCAGAAGGAAGTCCCTGTTTTGGAGAAACAGAGTTTCTTCAAAACCTGGGTTCCCCTCTTGCCACTGGAAGGTAGCGTAACCTCAGGGAAGAGACCTCAATGATCATAATTTACACCATCTACTGCATTTACACTGTAAATCCTTTTAAGCAGACAGTAGTTCTTTACAGGCTTTGCATTGTGCATGTTTGGATGATACTTCTGCAAGACTACTGACAGTATGGTATTTCAAATGACAGCTGAAAAGAACACTGATACTTCAGTTTTGTTTTCCCTTTAAAATCTCAAAAGCCTAAAGGACAGTTAGCTATTGTTTTTATTTGTTCTTTAGAGAGTTTTCAGGTTGATAACTGCCATACTTACATGCATCATTACAGAAAAGTAACATGACAGTTAATTAGCTATGTGAACCTCTTCCAAGATTTCATAACTTAAAGCTATTTGTGTATTTCATGTTTCACACCTGAAGCCCGGAGATATTCATCTGGAGTTGGAACCTGAGGAAAACCTGAATTTGTAACCAGATGTCAGCAGGTTTAATCTTTCTCAACATTTCTCTTTGCCTGTAGCTGTAGATAGGAGGGAAGAAATCAAGGATGGTGTAGAGTGTGCAGATGGGCTAGCGCAACAGCAGCCTGGAACAGATAAGACTACTCATAGCCCTCTTGCAGTCATTAGGATGGGGTTGAAGAAGATGTTTCAAAGAAATTGGACAGAATCAGAACAAAATGTATGACTTTATTTTCCAAGGTAGAGAAATGAAACCTGCCTGTCCCATAGCTTGAGCAGTTTTAAGTAGCACAGGCATGTTCTTACAAAGAAATACACTGGACAGGGAAGAGAGAAAAGACAGGTTCTGCTAAAGAATATTAGGATCAAGAGAAGTTGTCTGAAGCAAAGAGACAGTCTTTCAGACACTAGCAAATAGTATTTGTGGCTGAGTTACTACAGCAGAGAGTAAAATGCTGCCAGGGATTAGGAAATGTATAAATCAGAATGGAAACAGGTAGCTCAAGGGAACAGAGATAACTGCAGCTTAGGATGTGAATAGCTAAAGAGAAATCTTGCAGGGACACCATTTTTACAGGGCACTCACAAGCTGTCTGTACTGGTATATTAAACAAGATCGCGGCACAGACCTAAGCACTGATACATTATTGCATGTACCTAGGTCTGTTTTTATTTAAGCACAGAAAGGATACACAGCATGTTCAGAGTAATGAATAACATTTCTAATGGTGATCTGAAAAATAATTAGAAAATAATTTCACTCAGAATTTTCAAATATTTAAACCAGAATGGACCAGTCACTTATGTGGAAGATTTGATAAATCAAATACCACCATTTAAATCTATCTATCTCAACTGAAGAAAGTCTTAGTGCTAAGAGGAAGATTTGGGTTTTTTTTTTTTTTTTAAAAAGGCATCTTTGCCAAATGTTGAGTAAGGCAATGACTGTGGAAAGGGTATATTTTACTGGTATCAAAGAAACTGATATGATTTTCTCTGTACTTCTGTAACAATCAGGGCTAATGCATTTCCTGGAAATATGAACAAGATTTGACACAAAGGTGTTGTGCTGTAGAAATCAGTAATACCATAGGGAACTTTGACGACCAAGGCTCTTCGAAGAAGTATCTTAATTTGACAAAATAATTATTTTTTCCTTTGCACACTGAAGTCCACATGCTGATTTCTATGTTAAACATGCCTCGATCAAACAGCAGAGGATTTTTCAGTAAAACATGCAAGATTTAAATTGATATACTATGCTGAGATGATGGAGAGAAGGAGCTCATCCTGGAGAATTCTGTCATAGCAGTAGTTTTTGGTAAAATGATATGAGAAAAACAATGCATGGGAATAAATATGAATTATTATCAAGTTGAAAAGCAATGCAATTATGGATAGTAGCAGGACTCAGAACACAGAAAGATGTATACTCTTTTTCTTTTTATTAGGGGAGGGTGCAGAAACAACCGAATGATGGTAACCTACCCAACTAAAAGAAAGCTGAAGCAAAAGGAGAGATCCACAAATAGTTAAATCATGTCTCAGTTACCAGTAAACAGAATATGACAAATTGTTGCTTGGATTTTACACTCACTGTTGGGAGCTAGTTGTTTTCTGATGAGCTGGCGTCTTACTTTGACTCAAGCATCAAAGTCTGGTGAAATGTTGGCTTTAACTACCCAGTGCCCTTTTCATTCCCACCAAAACTTTTCACCCCTCATTAAAATCTTTATAAGTCTTATTTCCCTCCTGCACTAAGCAGAAGCAGCACAACTGCTAGTACCAATCCCAGCACCACAACATACCAGTGCAGGAAGAATATACCAGAGAAGAACTTATGCTGTTTTTACAAAGTAGTCCTCAACAGGGATTTTCCTGGTTATCCCCAAATTTGCAAAGAGACATCCAGCAATTCAAGCCGAACACAAAAAGCAGCATATGGGAGTCCTGACATTCAGCTCCTCTGTGATTTCATTCATGAGATGAGTGGTGAGAAATTATTGTGAAACTGTGAAATATGTGCTCTAACTCTTCTTTTCGCATTGGAGTTGTTCAGAGCAGATTGTTTTGTGCTGGAAAAACATGTTCAGTGAATGTGTTGCAGGGGTCTTGTGCATTAATGTACCTATGCAGTGGCAGGCAGTAAGGATTTCACTTCCTATCGCCATGCATGTGGAGGTGGTTATGTGGCAGCCTGGCTGAACATAAAAACGGGACGTTACAAACTCTTTTATAAGATTATTACTTTTCTTTCTGTCTGTGTTCTCCAAAACATACTAGCAAGGTGAGAACATTTCGTTCTTACAATCTTTGCAGGAGATTACCTATGCCACTGTGTTTGTTGTCGTCCCCACTAGCTAAAGAACATTAGTGCTGATGTTGTACGGAACTGGCACTGTCAAACCACTGTTTTATTGTTGTGTATTAATGATGCCTGTAATCCTCCTAATTAATCACAAGAAATCTGTAACTATAAATAACATT